>OY757909.1:78723751-78736251 GCA_963585895.1 Sepioteuthis lessoniana | reverse complement strand
CCATTAGTTATACTTGTTGTGAGTAATGGGGGGTGTCATCAGCTGGTAATCGCGTCCTTATTTGGCTACTTGAATTGTTTTTTGACAAACGGTTTTACTTTTGTTATTCGTAAAGTTTACTTTTGTTTTTCCTTTTTAGATATCAGAACCAAATGAAAGAATCATGAAAGAAAAATCAGATGTTTTTGAGAGTCTATTTGTTCAAGTTTTTAAGCCTTTAAACTGGAAGGTCTTCTTGTTAACTCTGACTTGACTAACACACACACACACACACACACACGCACACACACCACATATATATATATATATATATATAAACACACACACACACACATACACACACATATATATATATATATATATATGATGGAAATATGTGGAAAGTTGGATAACTCACACACTAAACTCGGATTTAAATGTGTGATATTTCGTTGGGGTTTTATTTCATCTTCACGAACTTCTTCCAAAACCCGAACGAAATATCACACATCAAAATCTGAGTTAAGTGTCTGATTTATCCAACTTTCCACATATTTCTATCATACTGTCAGATTCACAACAAATCTATCTTTTCAACATTATATATATATATATATATATATATATATATATATATAGTATCTTCCATGAATATGTACACGCCTAACAATCAATTAAACTGAAAAAAGGTAATTTTTATTTTAACCAAAGATACCAAAGCCACCAAAGCCTTATAAGCGAGTATTTGAATGCACTGGCTATATCCCTTGCAGAGGGGTAAGACTCCTCTAAAAAGAGGGTTGTTCTAGGTATGACTCTAAATTGCATTTGATGGCGAGGCTCCAATTCTGTAGATCAGTGGAATGTGGAGTACCTCTTTATTACAATTCTGACCTGCATTGGTAGTAACAGTTAGGGTTCCGTTTACGAGTCAAATAAATTTGTTTAAAAATTATTTGTATTCGATCGGACCACGAGCAAAAAAAAAAAAACCTTTAAGAAACAACTGACAAAAAAACGTTAATATGAACGTGATTCCTTCACCTCTAGGCATAAAATAACCCTCGGTGTGTTGACATGCCGTTAAAATCAATCAGCCCGAGGTAACAGAATTTTATTTACAGTAGAACATTACACAATGGAAACAGATATTATTAGGCATTATCTATTACCACACTCAATAGCACTGAAAATCTGTAATTAAGAAAAAAATGTTGGATATCGCTCCTTACTCAGTGAATCAGTCAGAAGAAGCGACATAAGTACGGGCTTAAGAAAAGACCTATGAAGTAAAAAGTGAGAGATTTTCATGAGACCGATTAACTGAGAAAAGCTAAGTACAACTCATCTTATTCCAAACTGACTATGTGTTATTGTACCATAAATTAGCCATGTGCTATTTGGTTTATGAATAAGCTGTAACAAACAGGAATACAACATAAACCAAGTTCAGTTTGAAAATATACTTACTAAAGAGAATTTAGTAAGGGTAGAAAAGATCAAGTTTTGGACTGTTACATATATACATATATCTAGTTATAGAGTTTCACTCGAAATTATAAATTACTGTTATCTTTGGTTTTGAAGAAAATAAACTTTAAAAAATCGGTTGGTTTGTTTTCTTTGTTTAATGGTATATCAACCTTCAAGAGTTATCTCATGTTAAAGCTATCCTTGTCGAAGAAGAGCAGTGATAATATCTAACCCATAACTGGTGGGATTAGGTGGTTCATACTTTCCCAAAAGTATTTGTCTGAAAGTGAAGGTAATAGCGCGACTGGAGTTCGAACTTGCTTGCTTTAAGGCTGCAACCCAGCATTACACGACAAGAACTCCCCTATTTTCGAAAGTTGTCGGAGGTGCATTTATTTATGGTTGGTTGGTTGGGTTTTATGGCATATCAACCTTTGTAAGTTATTTAACACCAAGTCCATTTTTATGCAAATAGTCAGCTCTATTTCAAACAATTCAGTTTAGCATTAGTACACGGTTTGTCAAAACAGTTCTAATTCAAACAATTCAGTTTAGTATAAGTATAGATTTTGTTTACACACAGTTAAATGTCAAAACAGTTCTATATTAAACAATTCAGTTTAGTGTAAGTTCAGCTTCAATATCAAAAACAGTTTTATTTCAAACAATGCATTTTAGCATAAGCACGCTGTTTGAATTTAAGAAAAGTTTAATTGTCAAAAACATTTCTATCTTAGATATTCAGTTTAGTCAAACAGTTCGATATTAAACAATTCAGTTTAGCATAAGTATGCAGTTAGTTCTATTTAACCAATAGATAGGGCCCTATCAGGTGCTACCACGCCGGGCCAGGGTGGATCTGGGAGCAATAGCAATGAAGTGGTGCTCTGCATTCCCCAAAGCTCCCGCATCACTGAACCTGACCATCAGATTGTTTAGTGTCATATACAGGACACTCGCTGTGGGTGGTGGGGGGTGTCTTACCTCTCTGCAGAGGTGCAGTCGGTGTATTCTACAGCCCCAGCCGACTGGGCAAATTTATTTATGGGTGATACTGTATCATTTATTACAAAATAACAATGAAAAAAGGATATAATGGTAATGAGTAAAATCAACAAAGTAGCTCAAAAGTTGATTGCCCAGTCGGCTGGGGCTGTAGAATACACCGACTGCTTCTCTGCAGAGGGGTAAGGACCCCCTCCAATGAGAGTCCTGAATATGACACTAAACAATCTGATGGTGAGGTTCCAGCAATGCTGGAGCCTTGGGGAATGCGGAGTACCCCTTCATTACCATCGCTCCAGGTCCTCTCTGGCCCGGAGTGGTAGCACCTGATAGGCCCTATCTATGGGTTACATAGAACCGCATATTTAAACTAAAATGAATTGTTTGAGTAAACTGAATAGCTTGAAATAGAAATGTTTTTTGACAATTAAACCGTACTTACATTTAAACTGCGTGCTTATGTTTAACTGAATTATTTTAAATAGAACTGTTTTTTCGACATTAAAACTGTATTTACACTTAACTGAATTGTTACATATAACTGCTTGAATAGTTTGAAATGGAAATGTTTTTGACAATTAAACTGTGTACTTATGCTAAACTGAATTGTTTTAAATAGAACAGATTATTTACATAAAAATGGATTTGGCGTTAAATAACCTACAAAGGTTGATATGCCATAAAATCCAACCAACCAACCATCAAAAGTTGATTGTGACGGCTTGATAACTGTATGAATGTAAACTTGGTGCCTCTGCAGTGGGAGCAAATAATAAAAATTTGTACAATGTTTGGTGGAGCTGATTTTACTGACTGTATTGTTGAAAAGGTTTTCAAGAGGAACTGAGCAACTTGAAGTTTCACTTTGTTATGGACAGACAGTAATAATTGATATTGACAAAGGGTGGAACTCTATTTAATCTAATTCACTTCAAACTTGTCAGATAGTTGCACTGAAGTTCAACTCAGTTGATTCTATCTTTACTTTGAACCATATTGGAAGAAGATACAACAGCGAAATTAGTAGTTATTTACTAAACTGAGTTTAGTTTGGTACAAGGATAGAAGTATGGAGTACCCAGCAAAAGCAAAACTCTGTAATAATAGTCAGATATCCTAGCTTGCTTACAATTACAATATCTAATATATATATATATATATATATATATATAAGTTGGCCGGACGTAGTCGAGGGTGACCCGAAGGCTTTCTTTTTAATAGCTACAACACCGAAGTGTAGGGTAGAATGCTACTCTTTTCCCTGGATTACTCCATTTAACCTTGATCTGTACTTTATAATGGTGAGTATTAAGTAAGGAGGCATCAAGTACAATTTTTTGAGTCTTTGGTGTGACTTAACCTGGGGCCATTGGCGAACACTCCACCACTAAGGCAATAGGCCGGTACTCAACTAGAATAACGAGGCACACGAAGCATAACAGTTTGCATCGTATGAAATGGACGACTACTCAATTTTAAATCCTGAACAAAGGAGTATACATTTTATATAGCGCTTAGAAGAGATATGAATTGAACTATTCCCCCAGTTATGGGTAGATAGTTGGGTAGACTGAGCTCTTTAACTTTTGTAAGGCAACCGGTCTTGAAGAAGGAAACCTCTGAATTCAAACCAGAGGTGCTCCACTTTACTACTGACTTTGTGTCGCATTCTGTTCTTGGCGGAGGGGTTGAATAAATCTCTACTAACGAGAGTAATAGATAATTGAAGAGACTGTTTTCACTTGATCTTATGTAGGAGTCAATATCTTTGAAGATGAATACATATATCTGCCATTAAATTAAAAAAAAAGAAGAAAAAAATGAGTCCTTTTCGATTTCGACTCAGAGTTAAAATTCTTCGCTTCTTTAATATAGAAGCGAAGAATTTTAACTCTGAGTCGAAATCGAAAAGTTCTTGTGATAATTTCATGAATCAATGGTCATTAAGACATATTCAGGGTTTCTTTTCCTCAATTCTCAGGAGGCTTTTCTCATCTTGCTTTAAGAACTGTTCAACGCTTTTTTCTTTTTCTTCTTCCGCATCCATTTTAGCCTTGAACTTGAAAGATTTTCATTGATTTCAAATTAGAACAACCTTTTCACTATTATCACTCTCTTTTTTTTTTTTTTTTTTTTTTTTTTGATCTGCAAGAAAATGAACAATGCCTAAAATCAGGTTAATTTGTATCGATTATAAATAATTTGCTATTCAGTATTTTCTGTGATTATTTTTTTTGTGTTTTCCTTTCCTACTAAGGATTTTTTTCTTTTTTTTTTAAATATGGCATAAGATTTGTGTATTGATACCATTAGTAAAAGCTTTGGTTGCTACTGTTGCAGTTGCTAATTGAAGATGCATCGTGGGATTTCTACATTTATTGAAGCACAAACTTGATGACATTGAAGGTTGTCTGCTGCTCTTTCCCCATTTATCTCCCTTTCACATTCAGCAATAACTTACTGCTTCAATTGGTGCATGGAACAAAAAACAAAAAAAAAAAAACAAACAAAAAACAAACAAACAAAAAACAAACAAACAAAAAACAAAAGGAATAAAAAAACAAGCATTTAAATTTAAAGTTTGAATTATGCAACTATGCTTTATTTACCAGTCCCCTCATCCCTCCCTCTCTCCTCTTTCTATATATATATATATATATATATATTAGAGAGTCTATTTTTATCCATTGTGTCTAAAAATATAAAGCATTTTTTAGAGATAATAATATTGAAGATATTCGCAAACTTTTGTTTTAAAGTTCAATTTTAAACAGACACACACGCATACAAATATATATATATATATATATATATATATATATATATATATATATATATAATTCTATGGTTTGCTATATTCATAAAGAAAAAGTGCTCAATATCGGTGATAGAGCATATAGAGATCTAAGTTTTAATAGTGTAGACACAGTCGACGGTACTTGGTGACTGTTGGTTTCTCGACAATCCGATCATCATGCCAAGACGAGAAACTGACACACACACACACACACACACACACACACACACACACACGTATGTATCGTGGGCATTGAAAAGAGTTGGGTTATCTGGGGACCTATTCAGGATTGGACATGAAAACCTTAAAGAAATGTTCAGAAACACCTTGGATTTGAACTTTATCCTCTGAAAGATGACCTCCAAGAATTAACTTGAGTCAAGTGTCTGTGGAAGGATCTGGCTAAGTAGATCTGGAATTAAAAGCTATTTATACTCATGAAAAGAAACAGCTAGTGGATTATCAAATAGCTATCAATTGCTACAACACTTGTCACAGCTGTGAAAACGAATGCAAATTAGCGGGAGATTTTTAAAGGAATATTAAAATACATTGCTCAACAATGATTTCACATAAGAATAAATCACGTCTGCCGAATTTGTGATTGAGAGTTTAAATCTCTTGTTAGCTTAAAAAGTCATGTTTGCTTATCGTTGATCATTCTTAAACAAAAGGATATCCAGTAGAATACACTTATATCTCCTGCAGAGGGGTAAGATCCCCTTTTAAGGGATGTCTTAGATATGATACTAAACTTCATCTAGAAATGAGGCTTCAATTCTAGAGCTATGCAGAGTGTGATGTACCTCTTCAATGTCATTAAATTAGTCAAACCAAACTTAAAGGAAACATTTCTATAAAGAGCATATTGTTATCTCTGGAGTTATCTCCCATGAAATATCACATTTTATGATAACCATGAATGTTAACCTCCATATTATAAGTGCTAGTTAGCAAATTGAATTGAAAATTGCTTATTATCCTAGTTAGAACGGGGAAGTCCCCATGGTGTAGTGACTAACGTACTGGTCTGTGATATCGTAGTAAGCGAGTTCGAACTCTAGTCGCGCTATACCCTTCACTTTCAAACTCATACGATTGGAAAAGGTATGAATCTCCTTATAATCTCGGCAATGGGTTAAACAGTACTACTACTATTCTTCAACAGGAATGGCTTTAGTATTAAATAACCCACGAATGTTGATGTGCCATTAAACAAAGAAACCGAATCAAGCTAGAATATTTTAATGATATTGTGCTAATAAAAATCAATACAAGATCTTTTCGCAGTTTTATGATTCAGTCTTGATTCTTTTTGAATACACATACTTTTTTGAAGAAAATGAATGTTTGATTCATGGCTAATTTTTGCCTTGGTAAATCGATACTTAATGAGCACACACTTTATTTTGAAAAGAAAAATTAATATTTCATTCCTTGTTTATTTCTTCAGTTTCAATACTTTTTGAACTCATCTCGTATTTTGAAGAAAATGAATGTTTAATTCATTGTTCATTTTTGTTTGGTAAATACAGCTTTAGACTCGATACCTTTTGAATACTCATTGTATTTTAAAGGAAATTAATAATTCATTCATCGTTCTTTTTTTTTTTTTTTTTTTTTTTTGTAAATACAACCTTTGTTTGAATACTTTTTGAGCACACATTGTATTTTATAGAGATTTCATGACTAATTTCTGTCTCGATTAATAGAGTTTTAGACTCGATACTTTTTGTTGACACCTCATATAATGCAACAATTTAGTCACAGAATTCGGCACAATTATATAGTTTTGTGTGAAGTAATAAAGAGAGCAGGATTAAAAAATTTCCTTTTTTTCTTCTCATAGTAACTGGATTTTATTTGGTTTGACACATTAAAAAAATCACTATCATGTTTCTGGATTGTTGACTTTTTCAATTTACGGATCTGGTTTTTATTTCCTAAGAGAAATATAAAAATTGGCTCCTAAAATTTGAATCTCTGAATGCAGCCTGCTTAAAGTTCATACTTGCTTCAGCTTGTCTGAAGTTATGCAATTCTAATAAACCCTAACAACTTAAAAAAAAGTTCTGAACCAATATTTGTCAAATTTATCGTCCATTTCCACCCTCAGTGAAATCTTTAAATAAATTTTCTGCTATTTTTAATAATTAGTTTTTGAGACATTTGTAATTTACGAAAATGAACTGACTGAAGTTAATATGCAGATTAAACTAGTATTAGCTGAAGACCTCTGAATTCTAATAAAAACTATTTTTCCTTTTGTGCGTAATGTTATAACATGGGTAAATTGAAAGATCTAACAGCTGCTGAAAAACGAAAAATAAAGTTATGGAGCGAGGGAATATCAACTTAAATATTATCAAAGGAACTTTGCAGAAATCCTCGAACGATAAAGAAAAATCTTGAATATATAACTAAGTTAAGAGTCCGACGGAAAAGAAAGGGCTTTAAGAACTTGTTTCGTCTAGATGAATGTAAACTAAAGCAAGCTATAGGGAAACAACCACTTTTGACCAACGTTTAGATATTTGAAAAGGCTGGAATTGAGAGTCAAGAAGGACAAAAGCTGTTGAAAACATCTTTGAATTGGGATCTCTATAAAAGGTCCCAGGCAACATCCTCACACTAAAGCAAATATTTTAAAGCGTCAAAATTGGGCCAAGCAATACATGAAAATTTATTTTTTTAAGTAATTTTCATGGACAAATTTCGAGTGACATTTAGTAGATCTGAATGATGGGTTAAAGGATGGATTTTATCCAATCCAGACTTGCCTGTAGCTAAAAGAAGGCAACTAGGTGGCGGTAGTGAGATAATATAGGTTGGAATTGTCGACCAAACTATTATTGGATCATTCAAAGTTGATGAAGGAATTAAACTGAACAGTGGCAACTATAATGATTTCATTTTCTTTGCATCGTACAAGTCACAGTCTCATCGTTTCAAAGTGAAGTGTGTATTTATGCACAACAATGCACGTTCTAAGTTTACTCATGAATTTTTTGAGCATAAAAGATTTGCAGGAGAGAAGATAATAGAATGGCCACCATTAGGTCCTGGTCTGAATCCGATCAAAATCTATGGTCAATTGTGAAGATGGAATTATATGAAGGTGGTAAACAATATAACAACAAAGCAGACTTATGGGAAGCAATTAAAACTACCACGTGGAAAAATTGAACCCGCTGAAGTACAAAAAAATTTAACAAAATCAATGTATGATAGATTACTGATTTTTATTAGAAAGAAGGGTCACTATATCAAAATGTAAAGGATTCAAAGATTTATGATATGAGTTTGTATGATATGAGTATGATATGACTCTTTGGAAAGACAAAGTGACTCTTCAGAAAGTTGGAGTGACATCCTGGAAAGACAGGAATTTTAACAATTATGGATAATACAATGAAAGAAAAATGCCCTTAGGGTGTCTGTAGCGGGGAGGGAGAATATATCACACATCTTACTTGCTCATACGGTAACGATCTGGATATGTACCCGGCTACAACGTGTGATTGCGGCAGAAAATTCAACAGCTTGCGAGGATCCCGAATCCACAAGGCGCGCTGGTGCGAAGAACGTAATTCTCCTACCGGAGAATGTAAATCGAATGATGGGCCTATGAATCAGGTTTATCCCCACAGTATTCACGAGCCCATTGCTGACCATCAGCGTCCTGGAGACATTTTTTGCAAGCCAAGAATTTAGTGGCCCAAGGGTAATCAGATAGCTACCTGGCAAACTTAGACCAGGAGCTTTCTTTTTACTCACCACCCATCTTGAGGGCCCATTGATCAACAAATAAGATCTTTTAGCGGAATTATATATGACGTTTGTCTCGAATGCTTTTGGGCAGTAACGCATAAATGAAAGAAAACGAACCGAATAGATAACGGATATAGAAAGGATTTCAACACGAATATTATACACGCGGAACCACCTTTCTCGTGTAATTATGCAAAATCAAGAAACGGTTGCTATGACATCTAACGGCCGTAAGTAAACGCATTTTTAAATCACAAACTGCACCAAAATGAAGATGAACGAACGTCCAATGTAATGTCCGCTTTTAGTTGATCTTGTGTATACATAGATATATATTTCTTTTAAATACCCTATCCGGTGGCAAAAGCTGCTCGGTAGCGCCAGGAGTGGCAGTACCGCCTTGAGCTACCGAAACTGTGTTATCACCCTGGATGCCGGCTGATGAGGCTAGGGTATCGCACGTGCTTTCACATGTTGTGTGATGAAAAAAAAATGAGTTTGTTATTTGATCTGTTTTAAGTGCGGATTTGTTTTTGATGCTTTTATTTCTTTTTTATTGAAATGAACTCGAATTAATTGGTTTTGCCAAATAACTTCATTTAAAAAAATTAGAATACATCAAATAACTTTAATAACTTGAATAAAACATTGATACTATTTTAACTAAGGCTTTGTTTTGACATTTAAATTGATTGTTTAAAATTTAAAATTTTTTCTAACCAAATTTGAATTATTGAAGTTTTGCTTTATATCTTCAGAAAGTGTGCAGTGTTCTTATCGTTAAAATTAAGGGTTGTAAGAGATATTATAGGAGTTCTTATTGTGAATAGTCTTTTGAGAGAAGCGTACAGAAAATTCTAAAAACCTAATTTATAGTTTTTGACTGGGATTCTGTGGACTCCTTACTTAATTAAAAAAAAAATTCAGAGGAATTGCTAGCTGCTACCTCTGGCAAACATTATGCAATTAGCACACTTAGTTTTTTTTAACAATAAATAAATTAATAACAGAAGAAACGCTAAACATTTTCACTTTAAAAGCTGAACATTCTGGTTTCATAAAATATCCCTTAAGGATACTAGACAGAATTATTTGAATTAACAGTATAATTTTTGTTGAGATTCAACTGGTGGCTTACATTAGAGATGCCAGTGACTCCCATGGATCGTCGTAAGAATTTTCTCCAACACAAGTTTGCAAGACTCTGGTGGCTGTAGTGGTATATTAATCTATAGGCTAAGTGGGCAGCAGCCAAGGGCCTCATAATCCAAGGGGTTCTGTGGAAAGATTAGAATAAGTGAACTAACATAAATGAATAAAGGGAGGCGCGCTTAGCATAACGGTTATAGTCGCAGGAAATGGAATTGGGGACCAGAGTTCAAATCCTGGATGTAGCTGTCTACATTTCACTTTGCACTAATACTAAAGAAAAAGGCATGACTCCATCTGTTCCCGGGTCCCCAGATATGGGTAAATATTTTAGTTTGATTTGGTTTCTTTTTTAATGGCATATCAACCTTTATGGGTATTCTAGTGACAAATCCATCCTTACAGAATGATAGTAATGGTACTATTTAACCCATAGTTGGGTGATAAAGGGGTTCATACCTTTCCCAATGGGTATTAGCCCGAAAGTGAAGGTAAAAGAACAGTAGTGGTACTATCCAACTCATATTTAGTAGGATAAGGGGTTTCATAAAGGGGGTTCCTAAAAGTGAACTTAATAGGGCAAATGGAGTTCGAACTCGCTTACTACAGTGTCAGAGTCCAGCACGTTAGCTACTACTCAAAGGGAATCTCCTTATAATTTCTATAGTCAAAATTATTCTCTTTTTGAATAATTACCTAATAATACACTATTCAGTTAATAATCCCTATTTGAATAATTACCTAATAATACACTATTCAGTAAATAATTCTCTATTTGAATAATTACCTAATAATACACCATTCAGTAAATAATTCTCTATTTTAATAATTACCTGATAATACACTATTCAGTAAATAATTCTCTATTTGGATAATTACCTAATAATACACTATTCAGCAAATAATTCTCTATTTGAATAATTACTTAATAACGATATTCATTAAATAATTCTCTTTTTTAAATAATTACCTAATAACAAATATTTTCCCACCTTTGAAAAACACTGCAAATGTACATGATTGTCACAACACAATCTCCATACTTTTCATTCGTACCGTTTGACCTTGTGTCAGACTAAGTAATCTGAGGTCAACTTTTTTTTTCACTGACACAGCAATGACATCATGGTTTGGTTTGGTTTCTTTATTTAATGACACATCAACCTATGTGGGTTAATTAATACCAATCAAACCTTGTAGAAGGACATTTGCAATACTAATAAACCCATAGCTGGCAAGGGATACGAAGATTAATGTCTTTCACAAAGATATTTGTTCGAAAGTGAACGTAATAAAATGACTGGAATTTGAGCTTCCTTACTGCAATGTCAAAGACCAGCGCTTTAACCAATATGTCACGGGGACTCCAGCAAGTAAATAAGTAGGGCAAATTGGGTTCTTTAGCCTTGATAACGCAATCGATCCAAAAGATGGAAAATTAAATTCAAGCCAGCAGTAATCAGCTTAAAATTGACGTTGGTTCACATCCTGCCAATCATGGAAGCGTTGAGTAAATAGATAATATGTTTGAAGGTGGCATTCATTCATATATATATATATATATATATATATATATATACATATATATATATAATATATATTCATATATGCAATATATATATATATATATATATATATATATATATATATATATATAGTATATATCATCATCATCATGTCGTGCCACTAGCAGGGATATCCCTGACCCTCTCTCGACACTTTTCCCTATCGTTTATCGCCTTTGGAAGGTCTTCAGGGCTACATTCCGTATCCTCACATAGCTGTTGAATGTATGTTCGTGCTGGTCGTCCTGCTTTTGCCCGGCAATATGTGGGGGTCCATAGGAGTACATCACTTATGAGCTCGTCCCTGCTTCTCCAGCAGTGACCTGCATGTTTGGTTCGGCTAACTTGGATAGTTTTCGTGATGGGAGGCAGGTAGCCGTATAGTTGGTGTCTTGTGGGGGGTTGTCGCCAGGACATGTTCAATATTGCTCGAAGCATTCTTGTGTAATTGCGGTCTAGCTTCTTCTCAGCCGTTTTGTTAGCGTCCATGTAGTGCATCCATACTGTAGTATCGATACGACAGCTGCCGGAAAGAAACTGCGTTTAATTTTATCGCTTAGGTCTGATTTCCATACGATCGATAGCCTATTGATGTCTGTCCATGCCTTTGGTAACAACGTGTCGATGTCCTTTTAGGTTGATGACACGTTGCTTCCTAGGTAAGTGAATTTGTCTACTAGTTTAAGAGGGGTTCCGTCTAGTGTGGAGATATCACCTGTTTGATTATAGCACATATATCCGTTTTGTGTTCATTGACATGG
>OY757909.1:78564728-78717228 GCA_963585895.1 Sepioteuthis lessoniana | reverse complement strand
ACTGTAGTTCAACTCTTTAGCAGTTATGTTATGGCTTCCCCCCCCTATATTTCAAGATTGATCTTTACTGGGATAAGGATAAAGAACAATAATCTTATATGATTTGTTATGCAATTTTCCTTTACTAATGCTTATTAAAACAAAGACTGACATGCCGTAAAATCAACTCAAATGGATCTATTTGAAAATGATTTATGTTAGGTTTGGTTGCTTTGTTTAATGGCATATCAACAACCTTCGCGGGTCTTTTAATTCCAAAGCCATTCTTATAGAAGAACAGCAGTGATACTATTTAACCCATAGCCAGGGAGTGAGATAAGAGGTTTCATACCTTTCCTAAGGGTACTAGTCCAAAAGTTAATTTAATAGCTCGATTGAGGTTTGAATTTGCTCACTTCGAGACTGTAATTTAGCACTTTAGCCAATACGCAACAGGGACTCTGCTGGTTGTAATTAAAAGTACTAATATGTTTACAGTTCTGTCAGCTGGGACACTAGGATATTTTGACTGCATCTTTGCAGAGGCATAAGACCCCCTCACCAATGAGTGTATGGCTCCAGTCCTGGAGCTTTGGGGAGTGTGGAGTTCCCCTTCATTACCATCACTCTCAGGTCCACTTTGACCCAAAGTGGTAGTATCAGTCAGGGTCAGAACTATGAGTCGAATAGAATTGTTTAATAATTTATTATACTGGAAACCATTTCACTGTGACAAATTGAACTAGTAGTGTTAGGTAGTAATACTTGAAAGCACTTAACTGTGTGCTCTTGTAAAAATTGTTAACCACAAATTGTTCATTTAGAAGTCATATATATTTAATATGTTAGTATATATGGGATTTGGCATTAAATAACCTACAAGAGTTGATATGCTGTAAAACACAACCAACGACCAAACCAATCAATTAATGAATTCTGTAAAATAAACCCTTGCATTACTGCCAGTTTCACAAATAGAATTTGATCTTTTATGATTTGGCACTTTTGGAGAGGTTGTTTCTCTATCCAACTTATAAACACTGGCTGCCACAACCAACACCCCCACCCATAAAGCAGAGACGATAATAGTCACAGTCAGTGCTCACCAAATTATAACTATAAACCTAAGTATAAACTTGCACATATGAACATACACCCACAAACATTTTATATATATATATATATATAATCATAATTCAGCAAAATGGCACATAATAGCAAGATTTTTTTTATTAAAGCACTACATATGAACACACACCCACAAATACTCTTCATTTTGTATATATATATATATATATATAACCATAATTCAGTAAAATGGCACTTTCTAGGAAGATCT
Source organism: Sepioteuthis lessoniana (assembly GCA_963585895.1). Classification (NCBI taxonomy): domain Eukaryota; kingdom Metazoa; phylum Mollusca; class Cephalopoda; order Myopsida; family Loliginidae; genus Sepioteuthis; species Sepioteuthis lessoniana. The sequence goes on along the minus strand of OY757909.1, from coordinate 78,715,910 downwards.
CTTTTTTATTAAAGCACTACATGTAAAAAGCTCTAATTGAGGGAATAAAGCAATTTCTTGTCCAGTTGCGACTAAATTTGAGGGTTCTGTATTTGAATTGAACCATCATTTTTTTTTGTTGAAATTCTTGATAAACAGATATAAATATTTGCTGTTTTCACTTCACTTTATGAGAAAAGTAAGTGGAAAACTGAATAAACCAAAGTGGATAAACCAAAGCACTGACAATGGATTTAACAATGATATTTCAGCTTTATTTTTATCAGTGTTTTAGTTTATCCACTTTTTCACTTATTTTTCTCATCTTGTCAGATTTACCAAAATCCACCATTTTTACACAAGCTTGGGAAAGGCATGAATACATCTCTTCTACCCCCAGCTATGGATAAATAGCTGTTCAGACTGGGCTCTTTGGCATTTCAATGGAAACCAGAATGAAAACCAGCATCCTTTCCATGGAGGAGGGTTTGGGTAAATGTATATCTGTTGACTAGAATCCTTCACACCTTTCTAGATAAAAGCATCGATATCGATTCATGGGTTGTCTAATACATATTGCATATACACATATGCCTTATAACGAGTATGTAAATTTAGAGAAAGGTGTGTATATATATGTATGTGATGTGTGTACGCTCAGATATGTATGCATAATATATATATACACATATGTGTTTTGGTGGACATAAAATGTGCACTTTAATCACATGCTTCACGTTTTGGTACTGCAACTGACAATGACAGTTCTTAACAGAAACCTCCTCCACACACATACATACACCTCCAACTCCATTTTGTATTTTTGGTTAGACAAAAAAATGGTGACAATTTTGAAAATTTGATACTTGACGTGCGACTTGTTTGATCAAATAATTCATCCTGACATTAAATTGTCCACCTTACCAACCATACACCCACCAGTTCTTGAACCCCCTAGTCACTGTAAAAATTCAGTTGGTGGGGAAGGAAAATTGGGAAGAAACAGAATAAAAAAATATTTATTCTCTTTGCAAATGTTTTTTGGTGATTTAAAACAAATTAGACTTTGCTTTTGGGGTCTTTTAGTGAACAATGGATTTAGTTTTTATATATATATATATATATATATATATATATATATATTGGTATTCATCCAGTATTGTGGGGCATATGGGTTCTCTAGCCTTGGTAGAGCAACAAGTCCAGTCGAAGGAAAAACATACTCTGTGAAATCAAAAACAGAAACTGAAGTCTCTAAGACAATCTGATGTATTCAACCTCATTCTGCCAACTCTTGTAATGACACTAATACCAGGTTTTATTGTCCTTTTTTGGAGTGGGGGGTTTCCTGTGGCATGGTGGTTAATGTGCTAGGCTGCAACATCATAGTTAGAGAATTTGAGCTCCTCTCGTGCTTTTATGTTCACTTTCAAACAATCACCATTCGGAAAAGTATGAACCCCCTTATCCCTACAGCTGTAGGTTAAATAGTATTGCTACTGTTCTTCTACAAGGATATATTTGGCATTAAATAATCCACAAAGGTTGATATCAAGCTAAATCTTCTCTGGGACAACATCAATGTCATGAAAGGAGGAAACCTGCGGCATAGGCGAATGTCATTCTTTCAAACCAAATAAAAAAATAATAAAAAAAAAAACTTGAATGGAAAAGGGAAGATTTCTTTTTTGAAAGAAAGTTGCTTGATTTTGTAAATAAATATATTTATCTCATTTCTGAGAAAAATTTAGTTAGCTTTTAGGTGGATTGTTCAATTAAAATAAGGCTATTGTTACCAGTTCTTGAGAAGGCCACTTAGAAACACTATTAGCTAAACAATCTCTTATTAAAAAAGAACAATAAAGTTTTTAAAAAATAAAATTGAAAATCAATAATGAAATATAGCAATATAGTCCTTTTCAATCTTATTCAAAAATAATCGTTTGGTTTTTTTTTGATAAAGGATTTTTAAAGCAAAAGTTGCAAATTAGTTAATCATGTGGTGAAAAAATTACTACCTTAGAAAAATTATAAAACAGGCTAATCCAAAATAAGTTAGAGGAGCAAAAAAAAAGTTGTTTTTGGTGACATAAATTTATGTAGAATGCAGAAAAATAGACAAACAGCTGCTTTATTTATGTATATAGATAATATATGAATATAAATATACGTATGCATATGTTTGTTTTCTTACTAAGCTTATTTTGTTTGTTTGTTTTATGGCATATCAACCTTTGTTGGTTATTTAATACCAAATCCATTTTTATACGAATAAACAGTTCTTTTTAAAACAATTCAGTTTATCATAAGTTCAGAGTTTAATTGTCAAAAATATTTTTATTTCAAGCTATTCAGTTTCGTCAAACAGTTCTAATTCAAAAATTCAGTTTAGTGTAAGTATAGTTTCAATGTCAAAAACAGTTCTATTTCAAACAATTAAATTTAGCATACAAAAACAGTTCCATTTCAAACAATTCAGTTTAGCATAAGTACACAGTTTAGTTCTATTTGACCCATAGATAGGACCCTATCAGGTCTACCACTCCAGGCCAGAGTGGACCTGGGAGCAATGGCAATGAAGGGGTACTCCACATTCCCCAAAGCTCCAGCCTTACTGGAATCTCACTATCAGATTGTTTAGTTTCATATCCTGGACACTCTGTGTGGTAGGGGTCTTACCCCTCTGCAGAGAAGCAGTTGGTGTATTCTACAGTCCCAGCCGACTGGGCAAAAGCTTATTTTGGTTCTGCACAGCACTATATAGGTGGAAAAAGATTAGATCGTACTATTCGTACAGGTAAAGTGGTTCTCTCGGTCTTGATTATCTGTGTTGAAAATCTTGTTTTTTACATGGATTATCTCTCTCTCTCTCTCTCTCTCTCTCTCTCTCTCTCTCTCTCTCTCTGAAAAAAAAAAATATATTTATGAAAATATGAAAAAATACAGAGTATTTAGAGAATGATTTTATTCATAGTTAATTCCTCGGAATACCTTATGTTTTTCCATTTTGGTACATTTACATACCATTGGATTTAATTTTCCTATATATATATATATATGTGTGTGTGTCTAGCCACACTGAAGAGTTCTGATAGAACGAAACAGTCTGTCTGTGGATGTCAATATATACGCTCCCCCATGGGGGTTGAGCACTCTGGCGAAGGAATCGTCGGCCGCCGCTAGCGTAATGCAAAGCTCTTCGAAAGAGGCCGAGAGGTCTGAAACTTAGTCTAACGTAAAGTTGGATGGGTTTCGATCCCGGCTTCGAGCGTCCTGCGTGTCTAGCCACACTGAAGAGTTCTGATAAAACAAACAGTCTGTCTGTGGATGACAATATATATGTATATAAAGTCTGTAGTCTAACAATTACAGTGGATTTATATATATATATATATATATATATATATATATATATATATATATATATGAAGTCTGTAGTCTAACAATTACAGTGGATTTATTTTACTGAATGAATATCAATTTTTCCACCTAATCTTTTTTTTGCTTTATGAATTTCATAATGGTGTCTCTTAGTTCAGGTGCCATAAACAGATTACTATTACTAGGTGCCATAAACAGATTACTATTACACCCGCACGGAAAGGATAGGACAATCATCATCTGTCATAATAAACCCCCAGATAGGAAATGGGACTGGAAGGCCATTGGAGTAAACTGAGTGGGTGGTTGATGTCATAACTGGAAGAGATGGTCCTGAGAATTTGAGGATTTTGAAAAGACATATAGTTGAGGTTTGACCGTTGAAGCATGTGGCTGGGTTTTTTTGGATCTGATCAAAGCAGAACAGTTTGGGTCTCAACTGGCAGAGATGAGTTGAGATCTTAGACATCACAAGATGCAGTGTGTGTGTGTGTGTGTGTGTGTGGTGGGAAGTGTCAGTATAGTATGGTTAACGTAGGCTTTTATGATTTGTGTCTCTCTCCTTGTGTCACTAAGTACTGAAGGTAGAAAGAAATAAACCCGTTCATATCCGAAATAACAGAGTCGGCCCGTATTATTATACAACACTAGGTATTATTCATTACTAAACTTGACAGCATTGAAAGTCTGTCATAAAAAAATATGTATATTTAGCAGTCCCAAAATTAGTACACCCCTTTTATATATATATCTATGTATATATATATATATATATATAGGCACAATGGCCCTAATGGACAAGGCTATTTGCTTTTCACTCCACGTTTATAACCTTGGGAAAAATATGAATCCATCTCTTCCCTCAGCTATGGGTAAAATAGTAGGTCAGACTAGGCTCTCTAGCCTTGGTAGAACATCTGGTCTAGAAAGACATTTTTTTAATTCAGAACATGAGAAGATTTTTTTTTCAAAGACTCTCGGGCGCATTAATGCATCACTCTTCTGTTATCAGTTCATCCCCTCCCAACCTATAAAAAAAGGGCTAACCCTACACAAGCCTTCATCACTATGAACAAAAAGAATCTGTGTGGGCAGTTAACTGGATGGTTGGTTACAATGCAAATAGCAAATATTTTCAAGTACAAAATGAAATAAAACAGGGTAAAAGCTTATGATTGTGTTTTACATAGCCTGTCTTCAAATAAATATGACTAGTGTTGGGTCAGCCACATCTTTTTTTGGGGGGGTGGGGTAGATGTAATAATGACAGAAGAAAAATGCATCTATCTATCTATATATATATATATATATAATTATGTAGAAGTCTTACACTGTCCTTGAATATTTCTAATGTTCAAATTCTGCGGGAGTCTTAAGTTAATTTTGAATATATCCATAAAAATTCATTAAGAAGATATCATAATGTATGTATATATATATATATATATATATATATATATATATATATATATATATAAGTAAATAATGGAAAATAATCTGACAATGTGGAGAAAAATATTGAAAAACAAAGTAATCCAAAATGAAGAATTTAATATGAAAGAAAGTCAATGTATTAACGTTTCGGTTTCAATAGACCATTATCAGAACATGGAAAAGATATTATGAAGTGTCATTAAAACAAGGGAGGAAATTTTTTTAACAACACTTCCTAACATCTTTTCTAAGTCCTGATGATGGTTTATTGAAACCGAAACATCATTATAATGTCAACTTTCTTTCATATTAAATTCTTCACTTTGGATTACTTTGTTTTTCAATATTTTTCTCCACACACACACACACACACACACACACATATATATATATATATATATATATATATATATATATATATATATATATATATATTCATTAAGAAGATAGCATGATTAGGGTGTCTACAAGCAATGAGTTTTTGCCTACATTTTAGGATTTTCAGGAATATATATGTTCAGTTGTTTCATGTAAATTGATGCTGGCAGAAACAACACTTAGTCATTATAACCAGCTGCAATCCAAGTCTGAACCACTTACCCTGTATTGACAGGTACTTCATCTAGTGTCTAGTATACATGTATATATATATATAAATATATATATATAATATGCATGCACACATTAGGATCACATGATTTAAATTGATGGAATCTGATTCCAGCAACCCACCCTCTTGCCCCATCAACCTTTCTCTAATATTAAGAAAGAAAAACTCCTCTTTTGGGGTATTTGAATAACCAGATCTTTGACATTGTAGCATTTTGTGGCTGGTGGTGTTGGTGGGGAAGAGCTTGTGCTGTCAGTGTTATTGAGATCTAATAGGGCACTTTGTTGGGAGGGCTCCACTGAAGGCACCCATGAATAATGTCCCTTTATGAACTTAAGTCATTGGTACCCTACCCCACCCTTGACTTGGTCCTGGCAGTGGAATCAGAGATTTGGGTGAAAAAAAAAGAAAGAAACAAGTTGAAACAAATTTTCATTTGGTGAGTTGAAATTTGGTAATTTATTTGCATCATAATTTGGACTTAAAGGCATTTTTTTTCTTCTTTTAGTTTGCAAAACAATGGTTTAAATTTGGTTGGTTTGTGTTAAACTCGGTAATATAATCCTATTCTGTCAGTAATGCTTGCATTAATTTCTGATCACAAATAATCTCTTTTTTCCTGATATTTGATGAATTTCTATTATAAAATCAATTACATGGTTGGCAAAGTTTACATATTCCCCAAATATCCAGGGCTGAACCCTCACCATCAGATGGTTTAATTTTATATCCAAGACACTCATTGGAGGGAGGGTCTTATCCCGCTGCAGAGATGCAGATGGTGTATTTTATAGCCCTAGTCATCTGGGCTGGATATATTTATGATTTGTAAGTGAATAATTAGTAGTTAACATTATTTTTTAAAAAGTTAAACCTTATTTGTTTGCACACCGTTAAATGATTGCAAATATTGCTTACTAACATTAATAGTTTCATTTAATATTAATCATTTGTTTGCACTTAGATAAATGGCTTCAAGTATTGTTATCTATCACTAATAATTTTATCTAATGATTACCATTTGTTTGCACACAGTTTAAATGGTTTCAAGTTTTGCTATCTCAACACCATTGACTACCACCCATGGCCAACAGGTCGCCTCATTGTTGGTGGCAATTTTACCCCACAACAGAGGTGCAGCTGGTATATTCTACAGCCCCAGCTGACAGGATGGGGAAAGTTTAGAGACTTTTATTGCAGGCTTCTTATGGATTACTTGATAATTTAGGATGTTGTTGCTTCCTATCATTATAGATATAATATGTATACATCAGAGATATAATAAGTAAGTTGGCTGACCATAGTTGAGGGCAACCTAAAAGCTCCCTTTTCAATAGCTTCTACACCAAGATGTAGAGGAGGTTGCTATTCCTTTCCCTGGATTGCTTAATTGATGAAATTCTTTTTCTCACATTTCTATCAAATATTTGTGCATACACCATAAAACTTCAAATCACAGACTTCTGATGTTGATAATTATATATATATATATATATAAGTAAAGTTGGTGACCATAGTCGATGGCGACCCGAAGGCTCCCCTTTCAATAGCTACTACACCAAGGTGTAGAAGAGGGTGCTACTTTTTTCCCTGGATTGCTCTACTTTACCCTTGATCTATACCTTGCAATGCTGAGTGTTAAACAAGGAGGCATCAAGTACAATTTTTAGTCTTTGGTGTGATTCGATCTAGGATTGAACCCTGAACCATTGGCAAACACTCTAATCCTTATGCCAAGCTTTGTTATATTAATGATACTTGCATTAATCTCTGGCCACTGAGAATCCTTTCCCTTTTGATTTTCAATTAATTTTAGCAAATTTTAAGTTCTCTTGGCATCACACAATATTTCTCTCTCATGTTTTATTTTTTTAGCTCTGAAAAAAATTAGGTTGAGTGGGTATCAAGTCATTTCTATTTTGCTTGGTAAAAAATCAAAGCTAACTTAGGTAAATATTGGACCCTTCCTATTTGAAAAACTGGCACAACACAGTCTTTTTACTTAGTATTACTTCTATTACGACTTATTGGCCCAGTGGGTAGAGTGTTTGCCAATGATCTGGTAGACCTGGGTTCAATCCCAGGTCGCGTCATACCAAAGACTTTAAAAATGGTACTTGATACCTCCTAGCTTAACACTCAGCAATATAAGGTACGTATCGAGGGTAAAGTGGAGCAATCCAGGGAAAGGAGTAGCGCCCTCCCCTACACCTTGGTGTAGTAGCTATTGAAAAGGGAGCCTTCTGGTCGCCCTCAACTACGGTCACCAACAGCAACAACGACTTTTATTTGTGGCTCTCTTTGGGTTAAATTAACCATCGTAAATATTTAGCCTTCCTTATTTTGAAGTCTGATGCATTTTATTGGCACCACACAATCTTATTCTATATTTTCCCTATTTGTAGCCCTATGTGGTCTGAGAAGATTATCATGTTAGGAGACAATAGATAATTGTCTTGGGTTTGTGGGTGTGTTTTTGGGCATCTCATGCCTATTTGTCACATGAGAATTTAGAGAACTTTATTGTTCTCTTTTCATTACTGGATGACAAATGGATTAGACCTCTTTCTGTATCTCTCTTCACTGAACTGATTTATTGTCACCACTCATCGAATGGTATTGTCATTTGTCTCACTACTGAAATGACAGCTATCAAAGAGGACAAGTAAGACTTTTCACCATTTTGGGACGCTTTTTTTTATATATTGTTCATTCATGGAAGAATGTGCACATTTCATCAGTTTGGAACACATTGTATATTGTAATATTTCTTATATGTTTCATATATATATATATATATATATATATATATATATATATATATATCAATTAAATGTTTTATATGTTTATATAAATTACTTATGCCTTTCCTTCTATTTATTCAGCGTTAGTGTATCAATGGATATACTGATATTAATATTAGACTCTAATGTGTTGAAATGTAAACAAATATCCTTTCTCGCACCAAACATTACCAGAGGGGTAAGACTTCCCCAGCAGAGTGTCCTGGATATGACACTAAACAATCTGATAGTGAGGCTTCAATAATGCCTGAGCTTTGGGGAATGCAGAGAATCCCTTTATTGCCATTGCTTCCAGGTCCACTCTGGCCCTTAGTGGTAGCACCTGATAGGGTCCTATCTATGGGTCAAATAAAAGTAAACAGTGGACTTATGCTAAACTGAATTGCTTGAAATAGAACTGTTTATATGTATAAAAGTGGATTTGGCATTACATAGCCTACAATGGTTGATATGTCATAAAAAACCTAACCAAACATTACCAATAAAAGTTAGTTGCTGTAAAAAGCCTAACACAATCTTCCAACCGTTTATTACCTTCGTTTTTAGCTCAGTTTGGACTAAATTAAACTTAGTAAATATTAGGCACTTGGTGCAATACAATCTTCTTACCACGTATTTAAGTAAAGCTTCATAAATATCTATTATACAGTGTCTGCCTGATGGTACAATACTGGCCCCTTAGATTCATAAACAGTATAAGACAAGACTCAGATGCAGAACTGAATTATTTTTTGTTCTAGTTTTTTTTAGTTTTCTGGGATCCTATCTGAGTTTTAAGCCCCTTAATATCTTCCCATGAATGATTTACATCCGACACATGGCCAATGACAGAGCAGGGCTTTGTATGTAAATGAAAATAAGGCGTTTACACTTATCAAGTGTTGGGATAGTGTTGCCTGTGTCTGTCATGATTAAAAATTGATAAAATCTCCGTAAAATTAGAAAGAGAGAGAGAGAGAGAGAGAGAGAGAGAGATCATTGGGGTTTTCTTGGTTGGTTGGTTTTAAATAATATTTTCCATTTCTTTGTTTTTACTTTTTTACGTTATTATTTTTTCTTTTTACCCAAATTTCTCCATCCTTTCCCGCTATTTAATATTTTTTCTTTGTCATACAAGGTTGTCCCATAAGTCCAGCACAGTAGAATTATAAAATTGCCCGGCTTGTTTTAAGCTTAACATTTCAAACATATTTTATCATCAAAAATTCTTTGTTGATTTTTAAGTAAATATTTTATTATACCCATCAACTTTTACAAGTGATGCAAATAGGGCACATAGCAGATCAAAAACTTTTATTGATTGACCCCTTTGGGCCCACCTAGATATGGGTTAAATAACACCGTTACTGTTGTTCTACAAGAATGGCTTAGGCATTAAATAACCCGTGAATGTTGATATGTCATAAAACAAAGAAACCACACCAACTAGTGTGTAAAAGCAATAACATAGTACTCACGTAGCTTAGCTGGTAAAGCAGCTGGCACTGATAAAAAAGGAGCATGAGGTTGAGTCACCCAGGGGACTTACTCGTTATCTCTGATATATACTGTTCCACACTCGTATTGGAAATGATGTCCCCTTATTCCTTCTCCAATTATGGGTTAAATAGCACCACAACTCTTCTGCAGTGATGGCTTTGGTATTAAAAAAAAACCCATGAATGTTGACATTGCCCTTAAGCAAAAAAAGCTAAAAAATCATTGATTAATAGGTTTTAACGGCATGTCAACCCGCACAGGGTTATTTTATGCCTTGAGGTTAGAGAATTGCGTTCATTGTACATTCATATGTACATTTGTGTAGTTGTTTTTTTTTTCCCATTGTTATATGATTTAAAATATTCCAGTCAAATAAGAATGATTTGCACACATTTGTATGGTTTCAAGTCTTTTTATCTATTACTAATAGTTCATACACAATTATATGGTTTCAAGTAATCATTTCTATTCAATGATAATCGTTTGTTTGTACACTCTAATAGGGTTTCAAGTAACCAATAATAATAATCCTTTGTACAGTTTCAAGTAAATATTCTTGGTCTTATAGAGTGTTCGCCAATGGCCCGGGAGAGCGGGATTCAATCCCAGGTGGAGTCATACCAAAGACTAGTTTTATTTCAAGTAATTCCGTTTAGCATGTTTCGATATTTAAACTGTGTACTTATGCTGAGCTGATTTTTTTTAAAAAATAGAGCTGATTATTTGTATAAAAATGGATTTGGTAGTAAATAACCTACAAAGGTTGATATGCCATAAAACCTTACCAACCAACCAACCAATTACACCCATACAGATTCGCTCGCACCCACACGAATATGTATACTATACCCATACTCGCACCTATATGCATTAGTGCACCTAAATATGAGTAGACCAGTCGACTAGGGTAGTAGAATACACCAACTGCATCTCAGCAGAGGAGTAAGACCCTGTCCCAACAAGTGTCCTTGATATGACATTAAACTATGTAAGGGTTAGGCTTCAGTTCTGAAGCTCTGGGGAATGAGGAGTACCCTTTCATCGGCATTGCTCGTAGTCCACTTTGACTCGGGGTAACAGCACCTGATAGGGTCCTATTTATGGGTCAAATAGAACTATTAGTCATTTAAACTGAATACTTGAAACTGTTTACCTGTTTGCAAAACAGAATTATCGATATTACATAGCGGTACTTGGAACCACTTGACTTAGAGCTAAAAATGAATAAAATTGGATAGAAATATTAGAATTGATTAGCAATACTTGAAATTCTTTAACTGTGTGCTAAAATTGAATTGTTAGTGTTACATAGCAATGGAGTTCTAGAATACACCGATTGCATCTCTAAATATAACATTAAACAATCTGATGGCGAGGCTTCAGCCTTGGAGATCTGTGGAATGTGAAGTACCCCTTCATTTCCATTGTTCTGATCCGAAATGGTAGCACCTGATAGGGTTCTATCGAACGGTCAACAAGAACAAAGTCTATGCGAAAACAAATGACTGATGTTAAACTACGACTGTTATATGGCAATATTTGAAACCATTTAACTGTGTGCAAAAAAAATCTCAGGCTTGTTTAAGAATGTTATCTACAAAATGTATTTACGAATCATATATATAAAGAAAAATTGTTTTTCAACTTTTCTTCATACTGTTGATTCTTTCTCATTATTTACTTCCAAATTATAAATATATATGTTTAAACAGGATTTGGTATTAAATAACCTATAATGGTCGATATCCCATAAAACCAAACTAAACGTCGATATACTATTTATGTGATGGAAGGAGACAAGGGAGTTAACTCTTCTTGGGATATCAGTACGAAAGTAAACGTAATAGTGCGATTGTAGTAATTTACTAAGCTTTTTGCTTAGATGTGGCACAAGGCCATATGAATGGGGCACCCAATGAGACTCGAACTCACCCGTGTAGGTTTGCTAGTCTAGCTTGCTAACCATTACGCTACCCGAGGCGCCCATAATAGTGCGATTGTAATTCGAAATCGCTGTCCATTATGTTAACCACTTCGCCATGGGATCTCGCCTAAAACTCGGTTGATGTTTGTGAAGCATACAGTAGTAAATTAAAAGTAAATTTGGCGACCCTTGTCGAGGGTGACCCGAAGGCTCCCTTTTCGATAGCTGCTACACCAAGGTGTAAGGGAGGGCGCTACTCTTTTCCCTGGATTTCTCCTCTTTACCCTTGATCCTTACCTTATGATGCCGAGCGTTAAGCAAGGAAGCATCAAGTACCATTTTTTGGGGGTCTTTGGTATGATTGAACCCAGGTCTCCCGGGCCATTGGCGAACACTCTAACCCTTATGCCAATGTCCGGTATCAATCAAAAATCTCAATAGGCATTTGATTTGATACTGTCCCTAGCAAGGGGTTAAATAGCACCACTACCCTCCTTCTCTAAAGATGGTTTTGGTATTAAATAACCAACGAAGGTTGATATGTCATTAAACAAAGAAACCATAAACTTGATGCTGTAAAAAAAAACTTTGTTTTTATTGTAAGAGAGTTTTTTGCAGGTTATACACCGCACTTGTAACCTGGTTTGGTCGTAGGTGCTTCACTCATATAGCGAGTATTGGGCAAAAAAATCCCTGATGGAGCCCATCCCTCTCCAGTCCTACAACTGGTTTGAATTCGTTCTTGAATGGTTGCCGTGGTAATTTACTAAGCTTTTTGCTTAGATGTGGCACAAGGCCATATGAAAGGGTTACCCAATGAGACTCTAACTCACTCGTGTAGGTTTGCTAGTTTAGATTGCTAACCATTACACCACCAGAGGTGCCTCTTGAATGTTTGCCGTGCCAAGCTTAAAGATTCCAGTCAGCACTTTTCACCAATACCCAAGGGAAACTAGTTAAATTAATACTTTTTCCTAGAGTTTTAGCACTATGGGAAATGCAAACGGCCTCGTTCTGAATTTGAACTTGGGTAGTCGAGTCCACTTCCCGCAACGATAAACGTTACGCCACAAACGCCTCTTGTGCCGGACACAGAGGGGCCAAAACAGCAATTGAATCTAAATCATCTCTGGGATGCCTGATGTGTTGCAGATTCCTTCAGAATAAATAAATGAATAAATGGCTCTCTAATAAAAAATGCACATCAATATGGAAACCAGAATGGAAATGTGTATACAAAACTCAAACAAACAGGAAACTTAGTTTCGCAAGTATTAAGTGTGGCATTTTGCTATATAGTAGCACAGGCCGCCATGTTGCAACAAATGAGGTTATTATAGTTGGATTAGTTGAAAATGGATAAGTTACTTTTGTACTCAGCCTATTCCTCTGACCTCTCTCTAATAGACGACTGTTGTTTTTTTTCAAGCATGTAAAGCACATTTTTAATTTACAGCATGTTAACTCTTGTTGGGTTATTTAATGTCAAGCGGGTGGGGAGGAATTCACCACGGCGTAATTGTTAAACTGCTATACTGCGGCCTCCAAATAAGTATGTTCGAATTCTAGTCGCGCTATTACATTCACTTTCAAACTAATACTCTTGGAAAAGGTATGAAACCCCTTATCCCCCATATTGAACAAGTCATGGAGGCAACACATATCGAACAAGTCATGGAGGCAACACACCACAAGGCACCAACTATACGGCCACTTACCTCCCATCACGAAAATTATCCAAGTTAGACCAGACATGTAGGACACTGCTCGAGAAGCAGGGACGAGCTCGTAAGTGATGTACTCCTATGGACCCCCGCATATGACCGAACAAAAGCAGGATGGCCAGCTCGAACATACATACAGCAGTTCTGTGAGGATACGGGATGTAGCCCTGAAGACCTGCCAGAAGCGATGAACGATAGGGAGGAGTGGCGAGAGATGGTTAGGGATATCCGTGCTGGCGGCACGACGTGATGATGATGATGATATCACTGCTGTTTTTCTACAAGAATGGTTTTGGTATTAAATAACCCACTAAGGTTGCAACTAAACAGAGAAACCAAACCAAACTTAATGTCAAAGAGTGTCTTTATTTTGAAAGCAATTATATGGTTTCGGGAAACTAATAAATTATTTGTAAACAATTAGAGCTTTAAATAACTATTCTTGATTCAAATAATTTGCGCAGTCATATGGTTTTTATTTTATACTAATAATTTATGCACAATTATATGGTATCACTCGGACCATTAGTCTAATGAGTTGAGTGTTCGCTAATGGTCCGGGAGACCGGGGTTCAATCCCAGGTCTAGTCGTAACGAAAACTCAAAAAATTGTATTTGATGCCGCCTTGCTTAGCACTCAGCATTATAAGGTAAGGATCAACGGTAAAGTGGAGCAATCCAAGGAAAGGAGTAGCTCCCTTCCCTACACCTCGGTGTAGTAGCTATTGAAAAGGGAGCCTTCGTGTCACCCTCAACTAAAGTCGCTTACTTTACTTTTTCACTTATATGGTTTCAAGTGACTATTCCTCTTTAGAAATAAATTGTTTGCACTCACTCATATTGTTTTAACTGTATTTAATACTAACCATTTTCAAACAGGTCTATTTGACTTGTAGAATAAGCAATACTATTAATCATGATTTGTAAGTAATTATAGCTTTGAGTAACTATTTTTTATACAAATGATTTGTGCACAATTATATATGGTTTCAAGTATTGGGAAATAATACTAATAATTTTCTAGCAACTATTTAATGAGAATGATAGAAATAATATATTTTGCACACGCACACACACGGTTTCAAATATTCCAACCTTAATATTGATTTTTTTAACAGCTCTACTTGAACAAAAGATGGGATCCTAACAGATACTACCACTTTGTCTCTGTGAACCTGTGAGTAATTGGCAATGAAGGAGTATCTCTTCACTCCCTATCCAAAGCTCCAGAACACGAGCCTCACCTTCGGATATAGTTTAGTATCATACTTAGGACATCAGTTTTTGAGGTCTGCGTTTAAACAAAACTTCAATTATTATTATTTTACTCCTTTGAGAGTTTTTTTTCAGCGTTAGTTTACGGTCTTCTATTGGAGTTTGAGTGACAGCAAGTCTCCTCAAGTCTCCTGGACTCTTCTCAGTATTCTGGCCGGTCTTAATAATGCTGTAGTTTCGATTGTCTCTACTCATTCTCTTCCTTCCAAGCCCTCCAGTCCCTGTACCAATCCTTTGGCAACTATACCGAGCCAACGCCTTCTAATAACAGAAGGCGTTGACCGAGCGCACCGATTACAATTGGTTTCACCGTCACTTTCATGTTCTAGAGTTTTTTCAGATCTCTAGCAAGGTCTACGAACTTATCTCTCTTTTCGATTAAAATTTGTATTATCAATAATAATAATGCTAACAATAATTTTCTCAAAATTGGCCAGTCTGCTGAGCACACCGACTGTATCTCTGCAGTGGGGTAAGACTCCTCCAACAAGTGTCGTAGATATGACACGAAAGAATCTGATGGTGATGTGTCAGTAATGCTGGAGCTTTGGGGAATGTGGAGTACTCCTTTATTGCCACCGCTTCCAGGTCCACTCAGGCCCGGAGTGGTTGCACGTGATAGGTTCCTATCAATGAGTCAAATGGAATGTAACTGTTTAATTACGCTAAGTTCAATTGTTTGAAGTTAACTGTTTTTACTTTTAACAGGGTGTAAACAAAAAACTGTGTACTTACGATAAACTGAAGTGTTTGAAGTAGAACAGTTTTGACATTTAATTGCGTGTGAACAAAAAAAAAAAACGATACTTATACAAAACTGAATTTTTTGAAACTTTTTATCAAAATGACTTAATTCAGCGTTAAATAACCCGAAAAGGGTTGATATGCTGTAAAATAAAACAACCAACCTACCAACCAATTATTTTCTTTAACCTTTTTCATTTTAGTAGCTTGTTATTGGAACTCACTCAGGTCATAATCATTACGACAGCGAGGAATGGTGCGTATTAGAGGTAATAATAAAGGATTAGCTTTTGGTGTGAGTCAAATTCATGTTCTCTTTGATTCAAGAAAGTTTGATTATTCATACCAGCTGCTTTAGCAACTAAACTACATTTGAAATTGGTAGCGGATGAACTTAAATCACACCTATAGCTTATTTCATACATATAAATGAATAAAAGATATAAATGAATAAAATGTCATTAACACTACTATCCGGACACGGCGACTCGAGTTCAAATCCTGGACGAGAATGATTGCATTTCACATAGCACTAATACCCTTGGGCAAGGTATGAATCCAATTATTCTCCCTCCAGCTATGGGTAAATAGTAGGACAGACTAGGTTCTTCAGCCTTGGTTAGGCAACTAGTCTAGGAGAAGGAAAACTCTGAATTCAAACCTGTTAAACTCCGCTTAAAAATTGACCTTGTGTCATATCCTGCCCGAGCGGAGTGGTAGGTAAATAAGATTAACACTACTATTCGGCCCTGCTATAAGTTAAATAGTACCACTGTTGTTTTAAAGGAACGGCTTTGGCATTCGGTAACCCATGAAGGTTGATTTCTCATTAAAAACCAAGAAACTAGACCAACCAGTGTGGAAAAACAATATGGTGCTCTCGTAGCTTAGTTGGTAAAGCAGCTGGTACTGATAAAAGAAAAAAAAGGAGGGTGAGATTGAGTCTCTGGGAGCTTACTATAGTTATCTCTGACATGTACTGCTTCACGCTGTCGTGAAAATGATGACCTGAATGAATTGAGATAGGTTTGGTTTGGTTTGGTTGTATGGCATATCAACCATTTTGGTTAATTAATGGCAAATCCTCTTTATACATATATATAAGATATATTTGATTGGAAAACACAATTTGTTGACACCATTTCTAAACGAGCCTGAGCTTATTTTTTTGCACATTGTTAAATGGTTTCAAGTATTTCTATCTAATATGAATAATTCTATTTGCTATTAATCATTTATTAGCACATAGTTCACTGTTTTCAAGTATTGGTTTTTAACACTAACAATTCAATTAAACACCAGTCATTTGTTTACATAGTTAAATGATCAAATAGTTCTATTAACACAAGTTATTTGTTTGCACACAATTTTAATGTCATGCAGTTCTATTTGACCCATAGATAGGACCCTATTATGTGCTACCACTCCAGGTGAGAGTGGACCTGAGAGCAATGGCAATGAAGGGGTACTCTGTATTCCCCAAAGCTCAAGTATTGGAGTCTCACCATCAGATTGTTTAGTGTTATATCTAGGACACTCACCTGAGGTGGGGGATTACTTCTCTGCAGAGATGCAATCAGTGTATTCTAAATCCACAACCGACTGGGCTATGAGTTGCGATATAAAAAAGCGACTAAAATAAAAAAAAGATGAAAGAAAATATTCGTAAAAATTAATGATCATGATTGACAATATTTCGATATTTTAGTTTTTAATGGCATATTAACCTTCGTTGATTATTTAATACCAAAGCTATCATTGTAGAAGAACAGTCGAGGTACTATTTACCCCATCGCTTGAGGGATAAGAGGGTTCATACCATTCCAAAGGGCATTAGGGTAAAAGTGAACATAAAATGTGACAGGAGTTCGAACTCGCATACCGCGATCACGCGGTTCAGCACTTTAGCCATTACGCCACTGGGACTTCTGACACTGTTTCATCTGAGGTGTGTGAGTATAGCACCAATCTGAATCCTGTGGTGAAGCTCAACTTCTCGAGATATAGGAAGTTACCCATTTTTGCCATTACTTCCAGGTCCACTTTATCAGTTTTTTGAATCAAAGATTATTTTGGAAAGAAACTGACAATTTGCTGCTGAGGTGATTAATTGCGCAAAAGTTCAAAGAGAATATTCTAAGTCAATGACGTTTTCTGCAGATTGGAAAAAAAAGTTAATCACATTGGTTTGGTTTGTTGGGTTTTATGGCATATCAACCCATGTAGGCTATTTTACGCCAAATCCATTCTTATGTAAATAATCTGTTCAATTTAAAACAATTCAGTTTAGCATAAGTACAGTTTAATTGTCAAAAACATTTCTATTTCAAACTATTCAAGCAGTTATATGTAATAATTCAGTTAAGTGTAAATACATTTTTAATGTTGAAAAACAGTTTTATTTCAAATAATTCAGTTAAGCATAAGCACACAGTTTAAATGCAAGTACGATTTAATTGTCAAAAACATTTCTATTTCAAGCTATTCAGTTTACTCTAACAATTCAGTTTAGCATAAGTATGCTGTTAGTTCTATTTAACCTATAGATAGGGCCCTATCAGGTCCTACCACTCTGGGTCGGAGTGGACCTGGGAGCGATGGCAATAAAGGGGTACTCCGCATTCCCCTAAGCTCCAGCATTGCTGGAACCTTACCATCAGATTGTTTAGTGTCATAATCCAGGACACTCGTGTGGGAGGGGGTCTTACCCCTCTGCAGAGAAGCAGTCGGTGTATTCTACAGCCCCAGCCGACTGGGCAAACCACATCGGGAATTTAATGCTTAACAGTTTGTGTACATTTTCTGTTTGACCTACCCCACTCAAAAGTGGGGTGGTCCTGAGTATGATATTAAACGGCATCAGGTTGTGTTGCTCTAGAGTTTTGGGCAGTATGAAGTATTTCTTCATTACCATTACACCTAGGTTCATTCTGACCTGGAGTGTTAGTACCTAATAGAGTCCCATTTCTGGGTCAAATAGATGTGTTCAAATGTAACTGTACACACATTATCTGTATTAAGAATAGTTATTTGAATCTATAATTAAGTACTAAGAATTATTAATTGTTATTTGAAACCATATAACTGCTTGCAAATTGTTGAAGTTTTATAGCAATACTATGGCAAATTCGTTTGAAAAATATTGAAATTTGTGGCCGCAATGTATGTTGGTTGTGTTGAAAAAAGCAGAAAGTTAGTATCAGATGATTATTATTAAATAGAAATAGTTACTTTAAACCATGTAATTGTGTATAAAGTATTGTTAGAAAGGAATACTTCATATCATATAACTATGCGCAAACAAATAAATCTAGACAAAAAGGAGAAATTCAATAGAATGGGGTGTCCTCGTAGTGTAATGGTTAAAGCGATGGACTGCGGAATCGTAGTACTCGAATTCGTACTCCAGTCGCGCTATTACGTTCACTTTCGGGCAAATACCTTTGAGAAAGGTATGAACCCCCTTATCCTCCCAGCTATGGGTTAAATAGTACCACTACTGTTCTTCTAGGAGAATGGCTTTGGCATTAAATAACCTTACAAAGGTTGATATGCCATTAAACAAAGAAACCTTAAATAACCTAAAAAGAGTTGATATGCCATTAAAACAAAGAAACCAAACCAAATAAAAAGAAAAAAGAAAGATACAATGGAACATTGAAAATATAGTTATGATTACGATTTACAAATGAATCAAATTTCGGCATTAAATGACCCATACAAAGATAATATACAGTAAACAAATAACGCAAACTAAACATTTTACGACCCCACACCTGCTTCTCAAGTTTTGCACGTAATACTAACCGCACCCATTGTTACTTCTAATCTTTCTGATCTAAAAAAACCCGTGAATGATTAGAGATTAAGGCAGCCTGTTATCACATTCACCTCCATTTTCTATATCAACAGATCCGAAAAATGTTTTCGTTTTTTTTTAATTTTTGTTTTTGTTTTGCTTTTTGGGCGGGGATTTCGGTCTTGGTTTCAATAAGTTGTCCCAACTTTTTCACTTTCCACGCAGCTGGGAAGGAAAAGTGGTTGTTGTGTTGCGTTTTATAGCATATCAACCTTTGTGGGTTATTTGATGCTAAATCCTATATATATATATATATATATATATCATCTTTGTCGAATAATGGTTACTGTCGTTGGAATCCTGGACGAGACTATTTGTGTGTTACATAGCACTAATACTTATGAGAAAGATATGGATCCAATTATTCTCCTTTCAGCTATGGGTAAATAGTAGGACATACTCGATTCTTCAGCTTTGGTATGGCAACCAGTCAAGGAAAAGAAAACCCCTGAATTCAAACCTGTTGAATTCCGCAAATATATATATAATTCATAAGCAAATAGTTTGTTGGTGACATTTTTAAACGAGCCAATACTCATTTGTTTGCCTATAGTTAAATAATTTCAAGTATTGCTATGTAATACTAATAATTAAACTTAACACAATCATTTGTTAAATAGTTTAAAGTGTAGAAAATGATTAAATCTTTCTATTAGAGTGGACCTGAGAGTAATGGTAATGAAGGGGTACTACACATTTCTGAAACTCCAAAACTGGAGCCTCGTCATCAGAGGTCGTTTAATGGCATACGATAAACAAGGAAGAAAGAGAATGACAATTAATAGTCACCATTTCATTGGTTTAGCTGGTTTGGTTTATTTAACGGTATATAAACTTCTCATGGGTTATCTAATACTGAAATTTAATTTCTTTGTAAATGTTTGATTATAATCCTAATCATTCATATTTTCAAGGTTCCATTACAATCATTCTTTTAAATTACGCTTTGTTTTTTATTTGTCTATAATGATATTTTTTTACACACACTTATATGATATCAAGTATTCCTCTCTAATACAAATAACATGCAGTTATATGGTTTCAAGTGTTTCTATCTGATATAAATGATTTGCAAGCAATCAAATGATTTCAAGTCATTATTCCTATTCAATTATATGGCCCTGTCGGCTGGGGCTGTAGAATACAACCAACTGCATCTCTGCAGAAGGGTAAGACTCTCCCAACGAGTGTTCTGGATATGACACTAAACAATCTGATGGTGAGGTTCTAGTAATGCTGGAGCTTTGGGGAATGCCGAGTACCCCTTCATTGCCATCGCTCCCATGTCCACTTTGGCCCAAAGTGGTAGCACCTGATAGGGTCCTATCTATGGGTTAAATACGACGAAACAGTGTACTAATGCTAAACTGAATTGTTTGAAATAAAACTGTGATGAATGATAGGGAGAAGTGGCGAGAGAGGGTCAGGGATATCCGTGCTGGTGGCACGACATGATGATGATGATGATGATGATATGTATAAAAATAGATTTGGCATTCAATAACCTACAAGGGTTTATATGCCATAAAATCAAACCAAACCAAATTAGAGTTTAAAGTTTTTCTGTCTGATGATTGAATGTAAAGACAGCATGAAACTTGTAGTCGCAGATAAGCATTAACGCTATAAAATATACATAAAAACTAATTATATTTTTTTGATCTATCATATTATATTATTGCTCTTTCACAGATATTGAGCACTCTCCAAACAAGTGAGATAGTGACAACTATATATTGTTGTTATATATATATATATATATATTATTTCTTCATGGGTAGATTAAAAAGGCCTTATTCTAGTGATGACAGAGACATTTATTTTATGAAAGTGGGTATTTTGTATAAAAACTTTGTAGGTATCTACTAGGCTAGTGATATAATTGACTTTATAGTAAAGATACATAACGATTTTACTCTCTAAATACTTTGAAAATGAATAATTCTCATTTTTCTCTCTCAGCAGTTCCGTAGACTTTATTTAAGTTACATGCCACAAAATGTTAACGTTATTCCTTTTCTTCGTCTTCCTCTCGATAGTTTGTTAAGTCCTCTTTTTCCCGCTGGTGAAAAGGAAAAGGAATGTCAATTAAAGGATTGTCAGTAGTCAGGTATTAACACAAGTGCGAGCGTCAAAATAAGAGCTATTATATGTGTAATATTTTGTTTTGTAAGAAGCAAAACCAAAACTATTTATAACTTAATTGTAAGATAAAGTAGAATTCACTTATAATAGACACGAATTTGGGTGATGATTTCATCTTGTAAAGAACACACCAAAGAGAATAGCATTGGAAGGGGCCCAAATTCTGGGCAATGAGTGCATTTCTCATTCCAAAGATGTTACCGGAGAGAATTATTGGTGGTCAGGGTAGGGTAGACAATTCATGCTGCCATAAAAGTCTGGGGAGTTAGTGCAATCTCATTATAAGCTTGCTCTCATGTACTTATATAAATATGAAATGTGTATTTGATATTTTCACACACGAGTATCAAGTATTCCAATCTAATACAAGTAATTTACACACAATTGTATGGTTTCAAGTATTCCGATCTAATATCAATATTTAATTCACGATTATATGGTTTTAAGGAATTATTTCTATCAAGCAATAATCTTTTGCTTACACCGAGTTGTATGGTTTCAACTAACTTGTAATAATGGTCTTAAATAATTATAGCTTCAATCAACTATTCTTTATACAAATAATTTGTTGTTAGATGGTATCAAATATTCCTATATAAGTAAAATACGGTTGGTGACCTTAGTCGAGGGTGACCCGAAGGCTCCCTTTTCAATAGTTACCACAACGAGGAGGGCCCTACTCCATTCCCTCGATAGTTCAAATTTACCTTTGATCCTTACCTAATAATGCTGAGTGTTGATCCAGGTGGCATCAAGTACCATTTTTTCTAATCTTTGGTATGACTCGACTTGGGATTGAACCCCGGTCTTCCGGGCCATTGGTGAACACTCTACCCGTAAGGCCAATTACATACAGTTGTATGGTTTCACTTATTTCTGTCTAATATCAATATTTCATATACAATTATACAGTTTCAAGGAACTATTTCTATTTAGTAACAATGATTTGTTTGCACACAGTTGTATGGTTTCAAGTAACTAGTAATAATAATCTTAAATATAGCTTCAAATAACTACTCTTTATACAAATAGTTTATAGTTATATGGTATCAAGTATTTATATCTAATACAAATAATTTTTAAAGAGGTCTATTGGACCCATAGTTGACACCCTTACAGATACTACTACTCAGGGTCAGAGTGGGCCTGGGAGTAATGGCAATGAAGGGGAACTCCAGAACTCGAGGACTGGAACCTCACCATCGGAATAATGGCAGTGAAGGAGTATTCACACCTCCAGGGCTCCAGAACTAGAGCCTCACCATCAGATGCAGTTTAGTATCATACCCAGGACTTGTATATCAACTTATATTTGTGTTTAGTTGTACTCACATTTAAGTTGTACTCATTTAAATTCTCACAAGTTTAATGATCGACGTCACACAAAGATTTTGATTGCTTACTTACGTGAGAACGTATATCCAACTACAATGAATGTAAATATTGTCCCAACATTTACTGTTAAGGTTTTGAACATATTTGATTCTCTCTCCTCATTGATGTTGCTGTCCCTCACGATCACCAGGTGACAATAAAAGAGACTGTTCTCATTGTTATCGATGCACTCGAATAATACTGTTTTATACCCTACCGATGAACATTAATGGGTTTGTCCCATTCCTCTTAGATACGTTGGACACTATTGTGAGGGGATGAAAATATCTCAACTGCCCGACTTGGGTGTTGGGGAAGCTCAGCATTCATGTCATGCGGCTGGTCCTCCTCAAGCCTCAGGGGGCGGTCTCTCCAGGCTCTAACCCTCCCCTCGGGTTTAGGTTTATCACCTGGCGCCTGAGGCACCTCTTTTTAAGGGAATGCCGACTGGGCCCGAGATATTTTTTTGAGCCGCTGGGCGTGTCTGGGCTACGGCACTGCGTCCGAACCCACCTTAAAAAAGGCTTTGTGCCACACTCGTCCGGTCGGTGGGACGAATGACAAATAGGGAAAATATATAAAGTAGTCACCACTAACAGTGGTTTACCTACTTTACGCTGCTGGTAAGTATTGTATTTTGCTAATGTTATAAAGATTTCAATTTCATTTTCAACTTCCGTTTTGTTTATTTCTCATTTAGTAACCTTTTTTGTTAGGTTACCACAAATACTCAAGAGATTCACAATGTTTTGAGAGCAGCTGGACATTATATATGTGATATTGTCACTCTCCAAAAAGCCATATATTGTGGTTGGAGCTCAGTCGGCTGGGGTTGTAGTTTATGCCGACTATATCTCTGCAAAGAGGTAAGATCCCCCACCCAACGTGTGTTCTAGATGCGACTCTAAACTGCATCTGATGGTGAGGCTCCAGTCCTGGAACTTTGGGGAATTGCTATTATTCGCAGGTCCACTCTGACCCGAAGTAGTAATATCTGTTAGGGTCCCACATATGGGTCAAATAGAACTATTTAATCAATTTATATTCTTGAAACCATGTTAACAAACATTTAATATTAAATTGAATCATTAGTATTATCCCTGAAACCATTTGGTCAATTGAGTAACTATTTTCTGAGACTTTGCCATCCAAACTAACCCAAAAAATAAAGAGCTATAGATCAG
Source organism: Sepioteuthis lessoniana (assembly GCA_963585895.1). Classification (NCBI taxonomy): domain Eukaryota; kingdom Metazoa; phylum Mollusca; class Cephalopoda; order Myopsida; family Loliginidae; genus Sepioteuthis; species Sepioteuthis lessoniana. Next base: position 78,691,994 of record OY757909.1, on the reverse strand, counting down.
ATACTGAGGTTGAGAAGTATAAAAGTAAAACATGCCATCTAATTGATATGTCAGTGCCAAAAGACAATGATATATCAATCAAAGAATATAATAAAATTAGTAAATACAAAGACTTGTGAAGAGAAATTTAAACAATGTGGCACCTTAAAACTACAACCGTGCCAATAATAGTGAGAGCCTGGGTATGATCAAGAAAGGGACAGATAAACACTCTAGATACCTGGCAGCCCCTGTCTATATGAAATACAAAAAAATGCACTTTGCGGAACAGCTCATTGAGTACTATCAATGTAAATGAAAAAATATCGCCCAAAAGAGGCAACAAAAAAACAAACAAAAACAAAACATAACTTCATAGAATGTATATAATTACTAACTTGTAAGAAACCAAAAATAAGGCTGAAAATTTGATAATAATAATAATAATAATAATAATAATAATAATAATATCACTCTATACAGACCAGAAGCCTTGATCTAGTTTTTGTAACTATATAGTAAAGTACTTACCAGTTAGCAAACTTCGCCTTTCCAACTGATTGCGGAGTTAAAATAAAGTATAAAGAAGAGAAATACTTAGACCTTGCCAGTTAGCAAAAAATGCTATGGAACAGGAAGGTGACAGTAATATCTGTTATAGTTGGAGCTCTTGATACAATCTCGAAAAACGCCGAAAAAGGCTTGGTGAACTGGAAATCCGAATAAGGTTTTAGACTGTTAAATTCACTGCTGAGATCAGCTAGGATACTGAGAAGATTCTCGGAGAGTTGAGGGGAGATGCTGTCATTTGTATTTCAGGGAAAATCACCAGTTACTACTTGAGTTAAAAACTTGCTAGGAATAAGTCAAATGAGACGAAATTCTCTGGGATTTTGAGATACGAATCGATCATCTTATCTCAGCCAGAAGACCAGACTTATGTTTCCGGTGAACCACAGACTGAAAATAAAAGAAAGTAAAAAGAGATACAAATACTTGGACCTTGCCAGAGAACTAAAAGAAACTTTAGAACATGAGGGTGACGGTGATATTAATTGTAGTTGGTGCGCTTCGAACATTTTCCAGAGGATTGGAAAGGGGATTTAAACAGTTGGAAATCACAGGAAGAATCGAAACCATCCAGACCACAACATTGTTAAGATCAACTAGAATACTGAGAAGAGTCCTGGAGACCTGAGAAGACTTGATATCACTCAGAATTCAGTTCAAGACCATTATCTAACACTGGTCTGAAAAACTCGCAACGAGTGAAATAATAATAAACTTTAAAACATTCTTAATTCTTTTCATTATTTTTTTTTATGATTTTCAGATTTATGCCATATTTTGTTCATCTCAAAGAAAATTTCAACTGAATTTGTTCTTTAGGGAAATTGTTGAAAGGTAATTATTTTTAGGATCAAAAAGATGTTTGCGGAGGCGGGGGGATTGACTTTAGATAAATAAACAAACAAATAGATAAATAAATAAATAATTTTTTTTTTTATCACGAGACTTGGATGAATCTGACGTACCTACAAAGTAATGAAATAAAATTGAATTCAATCTATTTCATCATCAAGGCTTGCCGATAACGTGGATTCCTTCGACTCTCTCTCTCTCTCTCTCTCTCTCTCTCTCTCACCATCGCTATTAGCAGTTCCTCATGACAGATACCACCAAGGTCAAATTAATAAAAGAAATTCTGAAGAAGATAAACAATCTCAATAAATATAACAGACAGTAAATGAAGTTAACAAAACTAAAAGCTGCTTGCCAAGAAGAAAGACTTTAGGAGTGAAAAGAACATTTCAAAGATGTTGAAAAACTCATCAAATCACTGGTAAATCTATTTAAGTAATTACTAATTGCCAACTTGGCATCAAAATTGGACATTTTACGGAGGATGAAATTGACGCAGTGCTGAAAATGAATTAAATGCAGAAAAGCTGATGGCTCCGATAAAATACGCCCTGAAGTATGAAAGACAAAGAAATTTGATCATATACTTCTTTGATTATGCAACGCGGTGAATATACAAAACAATGGAGAAATGGACGAAAGGATGCATCATTCCCTTCTCCAAGAAAACTAGCCTCGAAATCATAAAGAAATACAGAGGCATAACTCTTACTGTAATAGTTGCTAAGGTTTATTATGTTCTGATTCTCAATCGTATCCAATCGGAAGTCGAGAAAATTATTAAAAAAAATCAGAATGCTTTGCAGAAAACTAGATCCATAACTTCACAGATTCTGACTATTTGTTGAACATTGAAGAGTATGTGTGAAAAATCTTGAAACTACACAAGTGTTCGTAGATTTCTCCAAGGCATTTGACTCCATACACAGAGCAAAAATGAAGCAAATACTTTTAGCGTATGGTATCTCTCAAAAACTGTTCCACTATAACGAAACCCTACAAAACCATCGAAGCAATAGTTTGCTGAACCGATGGTGACACCAACTTCTTTGTCGTTGGAGTCTTGCAAAGAGATACATTAGTGTCACGTGGTCTACCACTGAGAGGAGAAAAATAAGGAATTTCCCCTACCCCTCCGTGTTTGAATTAACAGACCGCAATAGTGACCGTTGAAAAGAGGAATAGGTCAATTCCTCGCGGCCGAAGTAACAAATCCAGGTCAGAATGAAAGCCAACAGATGCTTGCATTCTGTGACAGGGTAAAAGAGATAGTAGTCCGAACGAATCGCCTGACAGAAGAAAGAGGCTAAATGATTAGCCAGAATCCTAAAGCGGAAGTAGCACCCTTTTTCGTCGGCGGAAATAGGGATAAGGAAATCAGTTTTGAAGACAGAGATCACCATGAACAGATGGGCGAATCTCGTGCCAAACTCCGGGTGAAGAAGTGACATAGAGCTCTTGGACAAGATGACAGACGCATTCAAGCCGAGCTATATAAAATCTCGCGAGCCCGTAAAAGAGAAAATACTCTCAGAAGGAACCCGTCGAAAAGCTAAGTAAATCTTAAGACTTTCTCCCTACACCCTTCCTAAGTACTGCAATTACACACCCTCTCTCACACAGAATTTAAAGAAGAAAGAAAGAAAAGAATAAGGACGAAAGACATTTGTATATTACGTATTATCCGCTGATAATATAGCCGACACGTTAAAAATGTGTGTCCGCGTGTATTAAAAAACCTTGTTATACTTTAATGTCCCCACGTGTTGAAATTTATTCATTGTGTTGTCTGCCTATCAAGTTGTCTTTTGCATGCTCCCTTTTCAGCTTCATTCGCTTCAATTTATTCTCGCTCATGTCCTACCCGCCTTTAAAAATATTACACGGGAAACTGGAATTGTCGACTACGATAATTAATATTATTATATCTAAACCTAGAGGCCCATATCTTCCATTATCCTAGGGGTAGGAAGATGTAGTGGTCTGGTGTGTGTATGTGTGTGTGTGTGTAACGTGAAATTTGGAAACCCCTTGCCAGCGGCGGTCAGTCTAGCCCCAAATTAACCCCAACATAATCTGCCAGTTTCCCTACGCCCAAAAAGAGAATCTTAACTGGAACTTATTCTACGAGGGATCAAGTGCCAGGCTGCCCCGTCTTCACACGTGCGAAAAATAAACTCCCGTCTTGGGATAAATATTCAATGGCACCGTCCCATTAGTATCATTTCTATTTATTATCTACCTAGATTACGTTCTACCAACGTCCATACACCTAATGAAAGAAAATGGTCTCATACAAAAAAGGCAAGAAGCAAACAGTATCTCGCAGAAACTATCACGGATGCAGACTATGTAGATGATCTATCACTTCTCGCCAATACACCTGCTCACGACGAATCTATGTTGCATAAACTCGAGCAGGCAGCTGGAAGCATGGGCTTCTTTGTGAACTCAGATGAAACAAAACTTGTGTGTTTTAGTTAAGATGGAGTCATCTTCACATTAAATGGCAAGCATCTGAAATTAGTAGACTCGTTCACATACCTCAGTAGCAATATCCCATCGACTGAAAGTGTTGTAAACTCACTCATTGAGAAAGGCATGGATTGCTATTGACTGGTTATCAATCAAACGGAAATCTGATCTCTCTGATAAAATAAAACGGGAGTTCTTCTAAGCTGTAGTTGCGCCAGTACTATCGTATGGTTGCACCATCTGTAGTTTAACAAAGTGCCTGGAGTAAAAGGTAGATGTGAACCACGTAAGGATTCTGTGTGTGGTCTTGAACAAGTCTTGGAAGCAGCACCTCTCAAAACAATAGCTGTACGACCACTTACTTCCCATCTTAGATGAAAAAGACATGCTGGAGAAGAGATGTGTTGGCCGATTGGCAAAGATATATTCATCAGCTCTGTACGGACATTGGATGCCATGTTTATATATATATATAAATATATATATATATAAATATATATAATACATGTGTACCATATTTACTTGAATGCAATACGAATATAATGTTAGCTCTACTTTTGTAGGTAAAAATCAATAATTTTATATTTTGTCGTCTTATATGATGCAACTGCTTGGAAACAAATATATCATCGCTGCAAAAGCTTTAACCACGTTTCATTATATAAAAACGCCAATCACTTTATTTGTTTGCTTGTTTCTCGTTGGTTTGTCTGTCAGTCACTGAGACATGGCGAGAATGATATTTATAAGTCAATAATATTTTTCATAAGGCCAAAAGAAGAAGTGAAGCAAATGAAGGAAAAGCACAAAAAAAAAAGTAAATATGAACGTACAATGAACGCAATTTCCTAACCTGTGGGCTTAAAATAAACCGAGACGAGTTGACATGCCGTTAAAATTAATCAGTCAACTTCTAAGAAGGCCCTATAGGTGTCTGCTTTGAAATCTTAATCTTTACTCTCCTTCAATAAAAAAAGTAAAAAAAAAAAAAAACGGCAATCTTAGCCACCTAAAAGGCCCCTTATGTGTTTTTCTCTGAAAATCAGCAGACGAAGTACTGAATTTTTCATGGACGCAAACGGCGATTACTAATGAGAAACACACATCCCAACCACGAAGATGGCTCTATATGTATCTTCCTTGAAAATCAGCCATCGAAATTTTAGCTTTTCCCTGGGCCCGCGCACCGATCACTAATGGGAAATACACATGCATCTTAATCACCAAGCAGAACTCGTGCGTGATTTTCGATTGCATGTTTCTCGATCAAAAGATAGAATTTCTTGGACTTGACAAAACAGCGTGCCACCCACCAATTCTGGAATCGCTAATCCTCATGAGTGTAAGTCTTTCAATGCAAATGGGAAAAAAATGCCCGTTTTATTGTCCTTCCAACCAATTATCAAAAAAAAAACAACAAAAAAAAACGATATATATATATATATATATATATATATATATATATATATATATATATATATATAAGGATGCACCTATTGCATGAACCAAATGTACCCACCTTCCGGTGGGGGGTGACTTCTGAAGAGAAAGTTCGTTAGGGGTCATGTACACAATCACCCAGGTTTGAAAAAAATCAACAAAGCCCTCAATACTATAAATATTTCCGTACTCTATTTGTTCATTTTTACATTTGGGTGTCCTCGTATTCTCTCTGTCAACGAGGAATCTGTTCCTTCTAAAATGGAATCACAGAAAAGGCAAAAAGGATATATATAAATTGTTCCTCCAAATCTTTTTTCTTAAACAAGAGAATTGGTGGGGAAGGAGCCCGGCCTCCTAGGTGGGATCACTTGTGAACCCAAGTTAAAAAGGGGCTGATGAACAAACCGCAAATTCTGGAGGTTCTCTTTGGGTGGGGTTGCTGATGAAGAGAGGTAAAGGTTGACTATCCCTCCTCCTTTTTATATACGACCGGCAAGTTGGTGTGTATGGAATTTTGTTTAAAGAATTCTGGTTTATAGAATTAAGCCAGAGATTAGAAGAGTGATCAAAAGCATTTTCCTTGATGTCTGTTTGTCGGCCATCACTGGTAAATGCTAGAAATGGTTCACGAGAGGCATTTAACTTTTAGGAATGAATACCAGCAATTATTTGATATAGTTTAACCCTTTCGATGTCAATGGGATATGCATGTTCCAAGTAAATGTTTTGTAAATGATACCAGCAGTTTTTTTTACCGCACTCCTAAGCAAACTTACTTTATATTTAAAAACACTTTTCAGTTTTATTTGTGAACTTATATATTGTTGTCATCAACAAGATCATACGATTTCCTTGTTAAGGGAGCTTAGAATACATCCACAGTATCCCATGAAACCTTTGTACATCTCAAATAATAGGAATTAAAAAAACATCCAGTAAGTTTGATTTAAACACTAAATAACACTGGGGTATACAAAATAACACTAAATATATTTCTCAGTTGACTTTTTAGAAAGTAAAAAAGATATACATTTATTTGAAAATAAAAATTCAAAAATAACCAAAATTTTCAAATTCCTGAATGACTCAAAAAATGTCCTCTAATATATTCAAGTTTTGCATTAAATTCCTTTTATTCTTAATGGGAAGGAATTAAATGGATTATCTCATTGTTAAATCTAATCCTAAACCCATCAAGCATATGAGGAGGGATCTTCGACCCAAATAGTATTAAATGTGGGCGCTTTTAATAAAGACTAGACAACTCGTAACCTCGTTAGGTTTCCGCTGTCAGAGCGGTCTAGAATGATAATGATACTTCTATTCATGAAGGACTGGAGGGTTCTGTTCAACATTACACAGTTATTTCCATCATGTCAAGAATTTTGACGACAAAGATATTATGTTCTACGCAAATGGCAACCCCACAAAATTATCTTTTATTTGCGAATAGAACTACAAATTGCTTTATTCTCTAAGAGTATTTTAAGATTATTGCTCTAAAAAAATCTCGCTCTGAGGTACCATTTTTAATGGATTAGAGTCACACACACACACACACACACACACACACACACACACACACACACACACACAAATATTAATGCCCATGGATAAATTTGGGTTGGTTTATTTAACTACATATCAACTCCTTATGGGCTATCTAATGCCTAAAATTGATTTTGTGAATATTTGTAATCATAATTATATTTTCAATATTTCATTGCATCTTTTTTTTTTAATTACACTCGTCTATAATCATTTTTTTGCAAACAGTCATATGATTTCAAGTATTCTTATCTAATACAAATAATTTATACATAGTTATATGGTTTCAAGTATTGTTATTCAATACTAAAAATTTTCCAAATAGATCTATTTGTAAACGAATAGTTTATTGTTAACAATTTTTAAACAAGTCAGAGGTCATTTGTTTTCACACAATGAAATGGTTTCAAGGATTGTTATCAAGCACTGATAGTTTTATTTGCATATAGTTTAATGATTGTAAATAAAGCCATCTGATACAAATATTTTAATTTAACAGTCATTTGCTTGCACAAAGTTAAATGGTTTCTAGTATAGTAAGTGATTAATAATTCTATTTGACCCGTAGATGGGATACCTAACAGGTACTACCACGCTGGGGGAGTCCCTGTAGTGTAATTGCTAAAGTGTTGGACTGCGGCCTCGAAGTTGGTGAGTTCGAACTTCTGTCACGCTTTTACATTCACTTTCGGACAAATACCCAAGGGGAAGATATGAACCCTCTTATCTCCACAGCTAGAGGTTAGATGATAGCGCTGGCGTTTTTCTATAATGATGGCTTTGGTATTGAGTAACCAACGAAAGTTGATATGCCATTTTAACAAAAACAAACTACCACACTGGGTCAAAGTGGACATGGGAGTAATGTCTGTGAAGAGGTATTCCACATTCCCCAAAGCTCAAGGACTGAAGCTTCACGGTCAGATTGTTTAGTGTCATATCAGGACACTCGTTGGGGAGAAGGTGGTCTTACTCCACAGCAGAGATGCAGTCGGTGTATCATACAGTTCCAACCGACTGGACTGCTACGTATTCATAATTTAATTAGTATCACTGCTGTGGAATCTAACCGGCTCATTGACCTAATGGGCAGAGTGTTCGCCAATGAACCGGGAGACCTGGGTTCAATCTCATGTCGTGTCATACCAAAGACTTTAAAAATGGTACTTGATACCTCCTTGCATATCACTCAGCAATATAAGGTACGTATCAAGGGTAAAGTGGAGCAATCCAGGGAAAGGAGCAGCGCCCTCCCCTACACCTCGGTGTCGTAGCTATTGAAAAGGGGGCCTTCTGGTCGCCTTTGACTATGGTCGCCAACTTTACTTTTACTATATTAGATAGATAGATAGTTTAGAGTGTTCGCCAATAGTCCGGGAGACCGGGGTTCACTCCCAGGTTGAGTCATACCGAAGACTCAAAAAATGGTACTTGATGCCGCTTTGCTTAACACTCAGAATTATAAGGTAAGTATCAACGGAAAAGTGGAGCAATCCAGGGAAAGAAGTAGTACCCTCCCCTACACTTCGGCGTAGTAGCTGTTGAAAAGGGAGCCTTCGGGTCACCCTTGACTAATGTCACCAACTTTACTTTTGCTTTGTTCGTAAAATGTTCCAGTAAAAATATGTAAATCATTGGGTGAGAAAACTCAATAACGTTTTTCTATTAAAAAATTAATTGTAGTGCATTTATTTATAGACGATACTATATATATATATATATATATATATATATATATATATATATAATCATTTTTTTAAAAAAGACAGATAAAATTACCCAACTTGCAAGTTTTCACAATTTTTTTTATCATTGGGTAATTGTTGAGAGAGAGAGAGAGAGAAAGAAAGAGATAATAAATATATCGATTAAATATACAGATTGATAGATTATATATATATATATATATATATATATATATATATATATATATATGTGTGTGTGTGTGTGTAGAGAGAGAGAGAGAGAGAGAAATAATATATATAGATTATATATATGCATATATATAAAGAGAGAGATTATACGTATATAACGGATAAAGGTGTAAAACACCGATTTACCAATTAATGATTTTTATTTAAAATTTTTTTTTTTATATTAAACTGAGTGAAAAGTTTGTTGAAAAACAGAAGTTTCGTGTGGGAAAAGTTAATATTAGTCATAGCATGAATATTTGCCAATATTTACGTCTTGAGAAAAAATTGATGATACAATTAATGTAGTAGCTTGTGTGGTCTAAGTCTGAGTAGATAAATTTTGTGAGTTTAATAAATCTTGTGTAAGAGTGTCATTATGTAGAGAGAAAAATGCATTTATGCCTCATACATATTTGCAGCAGTAACTGAATTTTTTTTTATCAGCAGGGCACAGATGGAATTGTGGTACGAATATTTTTAACGCAATAAAAAGGGAAACAAATATATTTGTTCAATTTAAAGTAATTAAGAGATGTTAAAATCAATGCATTCTTAAAGGAAAACGAATGTAGATTTTCTCTCGAAAGAAATAAATCGAAAAGATATAGAATAAATCCATACCTATTGAAGAAAATATTTATTTCTTCGTTTTTTATAAGATGAGGTAGATTTGAAATTAGATTTTAAAAATTGACGTTTTATGTATGATTCTAGTTGGTTAAAAAATGAATTTTTAAAAACATTTTAGGAAGGAAAGATTTAGATTATGTTGTGCTTTGATCCTTTAAAATTTTCGCGGTAAGTCAAATACAGTCGTCTGCGAAGTATCTGAAGAAATTTTAAAACGAACACGAATGCACCGATTGATCAATAAATGCAAAAATATAAATACAAAAATTACGGCTCCTGGAACTAAATTTTGCGCAAAAATTAACGTTTTTTTATAGTTATAAAATCAGTTGATTTCCCATATATATATATATATATAAGTGGAAATGTAGATAAATTAGACACAAAGGGTTTAGTAGTAATATTTCATTCTTTATTATATGTTAAGTCTGATGAAATTCTTGAATAAAGAATGAAATATTACTCCTAAACCCTTTGTAAGTGTCAGATTTACCCACTTTTTCACTTATTTTCACCTTCTTGTCAGATTCACTACAATCTATTATTTCACTATATATATATATATATATATATATATATATATATAGTTTTAATGGTATGTTAACTTGTCAGGGGTTATTTTATAACTAGAGTTTAGAAAATTACATTGTTTGCTTTCATGTAAATTTTTGGAGTACCTAATGTGTAATGGTTTGCTATTAGCAGACCATTGTTAGTGATTTAGATTCTCACTGAGTGCCACATACTTCTAGCCATGTATCACATGTGAGGCAAGCTTAGTAAATAACTATATTTTAATTTTTTAGGAGTTTATTAAGAGATTTTTGTACACAATTATATAATATCTAATGTTTCGATCTTATATCGTCGTGTAATGGTTACCGTCGTAGGAAATAAACATGGCGGCCCGAGTTCAAAACCTAGACGTGGCTGTTTGCATTTTACATCGCGCATCATACCCTTGGAGGTGCCCGTGGTATAATTGTTATCGTCGTAGGAAATGAACACGGCGACACGAGTTCAAATCCTGGACGAGACTGACTGCATTTCACATAGCACTAATACCTTTGGGAAAGGTATGAATCCAATTATTCTCCCTCCAGCTATGGGTAAATAGTAGGACAGACTAGGTTCTTCAGCCTTGGTTAGGCAACTAGTCTAGGAGAAGGAAAACTCTGAATTCGAACCTGTTAAACTCCGCTTAAAAATTGACCATGTGTCATATCCTGCCCGAGCGGAGGGGTTGGTAAATAGGATCATACCCTTGGCAAAGGAATCAATCCATTTATTCTCCCTCGAGCTATGAGTAAATAGTGGGACAAATCGGACTCTTTATTCTTCGAATGATAACATGTCTGGGCGAAGGCGAAAAAAAATCCTGAATTCAAACATGAAAAACGACGCTTAAAAAACTGGCCTTGTGTCGCATCCTTTAAGTGGGGCAGGGGTTTGGTAAATATATATATACAAATAATGTTTAAACAGTTTTATTTGACCAACAAATAAAACACAAACGGGTACTACCAGTCAGGGTAGATCTGGGAGTAGTGTCAATGAAGGAATACCTCACACTTAGCAGACCTCCAGAACCAGATTCCGTTTAGTGTTTACCCAGGACACCTATTTTGAGTTGGGAGGGCTTACCCCTTTGATGAGACAGTGTATTCTAACCCCCACAAGACAAAACAAAATTAAGAAAAATACTAGTAGCAGTAGGAGTTATTATTGTTCTTTTCAATATCAGTTATTCACTTAGATTAACTTAATTTGACACAAGGCCCAAATTATGGGGTACCCAGTGAGCATCAATCTCATTAATCATTAGCGGGCGGTCTTGTTTATTTCGGTAGTTTCAATGATTCAAAGTTCAATATGAATAAGCTTAAGAACGAACGCATTGTATTTGTTGTAGTTTCTGTGGAAATTAACAGAAGGCATTACTTTCAGAGCATCCCTTGTATTTAAACACCCCCATGAGACAAGTTGAAATTAAAAGCTTGATTTTTTTCTGAAAAAAAAAAGATAAATAAAGAATAAAATAAAATAAATCCTCATTTTTTTTTTCTTTTCTTTTCTTTGCAGGTAAGTGGTTTTGAAGATGGCGTTTGTTTTCCCTCCAGAATTCATCTACATTTTTTTCTCTTCAACCAATGCCAGTTTTGTAAGTAATGAATATTTTGCTCCCCTTTTGAGATATTTCATTTTGTAAATAATATGTCTGACAAATCTTAAAGTTTTTTTTTTATTTTCTTGTTGGATCTGATGAAGTCTTGTTAAAAATTATTTTGGAGTCTTTGGTTCATATCAGTGCTCTTAACAGGATGGAAATAAATTTATTATCCTAATGTAACCGAATGTTGGTTCTTTCTTGAAACAATATATATATATATATATATATATATATATATATATATATAAACGCAACAGATATGAAATGGAGTGTTCCATCCAAATTAAATAAATTCGTACAAGTTCTACCGCACAGATAATAGCAGGAGCCCCTTCATCTGATCCTAGGATCAGGCATGATTTCGGGGCCGAAAATCGTACCTACTCCTGTATCTTTTGATATCATCAGGCTTTGTTGGTTTGAAGTTACAGTGCAGCAGTACCAGATCCTTACAGACGCTGCTCTTGTCTTTTTTTTTCTTTTATTCTACTGTTGACTTACTGAGTTTAGTCAGATATGCAGAGGTTGAAATGGCTATAAAAACTCGGCACCCGTCTTCAATGAGAAATATATTGATAGTCTAACCGTTTTTACACTTTACTCTCGGAGATTTATGTACACATTAAAACAAACTGAATGTGTTGGCCGAGAGAAAATACATATTAGCGAATGAGGAAATGTTGATAGACTTCTTACCTATAAAGTCCCGAAGGATGGAAAGAAGCTATGTTATTCCTAATTGGCCTCCGACTGATAAAGCGATAGAATTCACAGGGACTGATATGTGGCGTTTTCTTCATATTATAATTTTAGCGGCTGAATAATTGTTATTATTTTTAGCGAGGAAAAGTTGTAACGTGTTTGTGTGTGTTTACGTTGAGTTGTTTCCTCGCTAAGTGTTGTTAGGTATATAAAGGAGAATGAAGAAAGACTACGAAGATGCCGTTAGTTTTTACATAAAGGTTTTATTGACAGCATGGAATATAGAGTTTGTGTTACTATTTACCAACCCCTCCGCTCAGGCAGGATATGACACAAGGTCAATTTGTAAGCGGAGTTTAACAGGTTTGAATTCAGAGTTTTCCTTCTCCTAGAATAGTTGCCTCACCAAGGCTGAAGAAACTAGCCCGTCCTACTATTTACCCATAGCTGGAGGGAGAATAAGGGGGTTCATACCTTTCCCAAGGGTAATATAGAGTTTGTGTTTGTGCTGCAAGCCTCGTGGAAAAAGGAAAGATGTAAAGAGACGAAATGGAATTATGAGCGAGTGGAGAAAGTATTTTGCAGCTAAATGCCTGTGAAAAAAGTGTAGCTACTTTTAGGCATTGTTGGACGTGCGAGGGAGTTATGTTTGCCATATGGAGCAAAAGTCAGGTTTGTTGTTTGAGGAAACAAACTTTGGAGTCACCGTGAGATTTGTGTGTCTGGTGATTTTTGGGGGAGAGGCGTGCGTGTCTCCATTAATGTTGCCCAGAGGTGAAATGAGAGCTAGGTGCCGGGAGCGGGATTAGGCATCGCATCGACATAGCCAATTTTGGGGGTGACATAAAGTTGTTCCAGTGTGTGGCGTATTGAATGTATCTAATTCATATTCAACTGGGATTCCTTGGTCTGAGAGAAATAGACGCGAGGAATCCATAAATTAGATAGGTTCTCTCATGTGTCCATGATGTTACTGCTGCTATTGAAGAACCACCAGTGAGACGTCTGCACTGGACGGCGTTGTTCAGCCAAAGAGAGGGTGTTTGGCAGCTTACCCAATTTCTGCTGCCCGGAAAGGAGATCTGGGTTGGATAGGATAGGCCATCCTGATTGGGTGAAATTATGCATCGAATTAAATTGCGCGCCAAACCAAAATACGAAATTTCCTTCCACTACATAATCATTCATTTGTGATCTGTCTCACGTATAGGTCGAATTTGGTTTTTAAAAAAATCCAGATTACAGAGATAAAGCTACAATTATACTATACTTCCCCTAACTAAAATTATGGAATTTGCATACTTGGAAGATGTTCACTTCAGATTTTTTATTAGCTGTAAATAAACTAATGACATATAAGAAGCCAAGTCAGCTAAGGCTATAGAATACACCGACTACGTTTCTGCTAAGTGATACCCCCCCCAATGAGTGTTCTGGATATGACACTAAACAATTTGATGGTGAAGCTCCAGTCCCGGAGCTCTGGGGAATGCAAAATACCCCTTCATTGCCCTTACTCCCAGGTCCACTCCAAATCAGAGTCCTATCTATGGGTAAAGTAGAATTGTTTGATAATAAATGATTTATGTCAGATTGAATTGTTAGAAATAGAACTGTTCCACAGTTTAACTGTGTGTAAACAAATGACTGTCAAATTGAATTGTAATTTATTCATAGTAATCATCGTCATTATGTCGCGCTACTAGCATAGATCTCCCTGACCCTCTCTCACCACCCATGTCTATCATCCATCGCTCCCGACAGGTCTTCCAGGCTACATCCTGTATCGGCACAGAGCTGTTGTATATAGGTTCTAGTTGGTCGTCCTACCTTTGCTCGTCCATGTGAAGGGGTCCACAAAAGTACATCACTTATGAGTTCGTCCTTACTTCTTCAGCACTGTTCTGCGTATCTGGTTCGTCTAACTTGTATAGTTTTCGTGATGGATGGTTGGTAGCCGTACAGCTGCTGTTTGTGGGGTGTTGCCTCCAGGATTTGTTCAATACAGCTCGCAACATTCTTGTGTAATTGGTGTCAAGCTTTTTCTCCACACGTTTAGTTAGCGTCCATGTAGTACTTCCATATACCAGTATCGACACGACCGGTGCTTGGAAAAAACTGCGGTTTATTTATTGGTCAGGTCTGATTTCCATATAACCGATAGCCTAACGATAGCTGTCTATGCCTTTTCTAGTCGCGTGTTGATGTCATTCTCGGTTGAGGAGACGCTGCTTCGAGGTAGATGAACTTGTCCACTAGTTTCAAAGGCCCACCCTTTAGTGTGGAGATGTCGCCTCTTTGATTAAAGCATATTTATTCCGTCTTGTCAACGTTGACATGGAGACCGATGCCAGTAGCTGCTCGTTCCAGACTATGTAGCAGGGTTTCGGCTTGTGAGGGTGTATTTGCCAGAAGCGCTATGTCATCGGAGTAGTCCGCGTCCGTATTTGTTTGTGCGGGGTATCTTCTACTGCTTTCCTTTGCCAGCTTGAAACCGTTTTCTTTCATTAAATCTAGACATTCTAAACATGTGCTACAAGGAGACATATTAGCCCCATATCTGTTTATCATACATTGAAATACTTGAAACAATTTAACTGTTTACTAATAAGTGATTAATAGTAAATAGAATTATTTGTCTTAGAAATACTTGAAACCATTTAACTGTGTGCAAAAAATAAAAAGTTCTGGCTTGTTTAAAAATCTTATCAACAAAATACGTTTACAAATCATATATATTTACTATGGATATGTATAAAGAGGATTTGGCATTGAATAACCTATAATGGTTGATATGCCATAAAATCCAACCAAAATCTTATATATGTATATATATATATATAAACAGGATTTGGCATGAAATAACCCACAAGTGTTTGATATGCCATAAAACCAAACCAACCTAAGGTAAACTAAATAGATAAGAGGCAAAACATTTTTATCTAATAGCTGAACTTACCGGTTTCATGAAATATGCCTTAAACTAGATTAAAATATTTGAATTAATGGTATATTTTTCCCAAGCTATGCAGAGGGAAATATGATGGAATAACTTATTATTGAGGACAAAATCATTGGATGATCTTGTAATTTGCATTCTAAAAAACCTAGATATGCAAATCAATCTAAAGTTAAAAGACAATTCTCGCTGGCCTCAAAAATCGGTTGTGTATTTATAATTGAAAGGAAACATGGCACCAACAAAAGAACTGTCAATTGTTCAGCTATTAAAGAAAAAATGTTTTGCATCTTATTTGTTGTTAATCTATTTACTGCTAAAAAAACAAATGGACGTCACCTAAGTATGTAAATTCCATAATTTTTGCCAGTGGTAGTGTGTGTGTGTGTATATATATATATATATATGGCCTAGTCGGTAGAATGTTCGCAAATGGTCCGGGTGACATGGATTGAATCCCAGGTCGCGTCATACCAAAGACTTAAAAATAGACTTGATGCTTCCTTGCTTAACACTCAGCAATGTAAGGTACGTATCAAAGGTTAAGTGGAGCAATCCAGAGAAAGGAGTAGTACCCTACTCTACACCTCGATGTAGTAGCTATTGAAAAGGGAGCCTTCTGATCGTCCTCGACTGAAGGGAGACAACTTTACTTTCTTTATTATTTTATGCATCATCTTTTACAAGACTGCGACTGCTACCGGTACATCTGATAAACTGCTCCATCATAATAAAAAATAATTACACATTATCTAATGTTTTAATATAATAATTTTGGGCGAAGAGTAGTATTTCTCTCAAGTAAGAGCAAATAATTATGTACCACCACAGTACCAAATAGAACGTTGTAACGTTCCGGGTCTCAAATAGAAGTTTTAAAGTTACTGCACCAAATAGGACGTTGTATAATTACACACCAAATGTACGGTTGTAACACTACGTGCTTGAACATATTAATGGCCTAATCGCTATGTCTTAAGTAGTAGTCGGATCCTGTTGAAACCTCGCTGTAGGAAAAGTTGACGAACACACCAAACTCTTTCTTAGTTCACTAATTCAAAAGTTTATACGCTACTACAATTTTCAAATAGTCACCGAGAGAAAGAAAGAGAGTATAGAAGCTGAGTCGACAACTTTAACTTGACAAAGAGAAACAACATACCATAAGGAGAAAGTGAAAGCAGACACAGACTTTGAATTTTCTTCCTGGTTCTCTGTTGTAGTTCTAACATGCTTGTCCACTGGTTTCCTCTTCACAGGTTTGCGTCTGGTATGAGACCCCTTTGGGGGCCCACCTCCAAAATGGGGCTCGTAAATTTTCGTCTGTTCTTACATCTTTGTGGCTAGTGTTCAGCTCGAGTCTTTACCTTTTTATGTCCGACTGCTAACTCACTTTCAAGCTCGAGTCATCCGCTTACTTCCGCCTGGTGTCGGATGGAGGTGCATATCCGTTTTCGGTGGTTTCACACCTGCGCAGAAGATTTGAAACCCCCGGCTCTTTTTCTAATCATTTTAATTTCCGTAATCGTTCACCCGTGAATGGCTGACCAACAATCACCGCTTTAGCCTGGGTCACTCAGAGGTCAGCTGGCCTTTCCCATAGACTCGATGTCTGCTTTTTTGTTTTCTTATTTTTTCTTCTCTTTCTCCTTCCTCAGAAATCAGCCTCTTGTTCTCTTTACGACTTGGATCACATAATATTAGAATTACGAGTAGTATGAGTGTAAGGAGTAGTAAGCTAGACTGGCAAACCATTGTGAGTGTGTTCGAGTCTTACTGGGTGCCTCCTACATCTGGCATTGTGCCACAACTAAGCAAAGCTTAGTAAATAACTATTACGATTATTATCGCTGCTAAACAAAATCATTAACATATTTTTTCAATAAATACATTATAGCAAAGAACAGTAAATAATTTGACTATGTTGCTTCAGAAGCTTCGTTTCACACGATAGTTGTCACTGCGATAAAAGATTCAGTAATCAGTTACCTCCCCTTTTTTTGCAAATTTAACCTCCTATCTATTATGGGGATTTTATCCCTGAAAGTAATTTTGGTTAAACACAAAGTTTTCTAGAATTATGGACATTAGCTAAGTTACCAAAGAAAACAGGGTCGACATCTTTTGAAGAAACAAAAACACAACAACTGTTAATTCAACAATTTTACTATTCAAAGAAGAAAAAAGAAATGAAAGGAAATTATGTGCAGATAATATGCTCTTGCAGACTTAGCCGGACAGTTGAAAATACGTCTTCATAACTGTGACGACACGTGGCAAACTTCAATAGTTTCCCTTTTTTGGTTGTTGGCTTTTTACTCCTTCAGGTTTCTCGGGTTGCAGCGTGGTGAAGGTAGTAAAGAAGAACAACTTTCTCATTGGCCATCTTGGGCTTATCAGGAAAGAGCAGTCTACAGAGAATCACTGTCAGAAGTTGAATGATGGGCCGGTGGAAGCAAAAGAGGCCGAATCGAAGGATTTAGCAGCTTAGATTGGGAGTTCCACAGGGACTTCATGTGACCTCTAAGAATGCCTTGATTGGCTCTCTTAAGTTATTCCATGTGCGTCCAATAAATTCTAATTCTGCCGATCCTGAATAAACTGGTTTTTCCGCCTCCTTAGTTCTACTGCCAATCCCTTGTCACCCGCTGTGTAAACTCCACATACATTTCTATTCAATTACATGCATTGAAAAACAATTTAGTCAAGTAGACAATCGATGAGATAGTTTCACTTATGGATCCCCGTTGTTTATTTCTCGCCCTTCCTTTTTTTTATATGCCAATGTCTATGACATTGGCATATAGTTCTGTAGAAAATGTTAATGCAATCTGGAAAAAAATACGGCAAAGCGGTTTTCTGTACCTGTTTTCAATAAAACTACTGTTGTGGGTTGGTTTGGTTTTATGGCATATCAACCATTGTAGGTTATTTAATGCCAAATCCATTTTATACATATAAACAGTTCTATTTCAAACAATTCAGATTAGCATAAGTACACAGTTTAAATGTCAAAAATATATCTATTTCAAGCTATTCAGTTTATTTAACAAAGTGAAATGGTCCCAAGTATTGCTATGCATCACAAACAATTCAATTAAATATCAGTCTTTTATTTACACACAGTTAAATGTAAAAACAAGGAGGTGCCCGTGGTATAATTGTTATCGTCGCAGGATATGGACACGGTGACACGAGTTGAAATCCTGGTCCTGACTGATTGCTTTACACATAGCACTAATACCGTTGGGAAAGGTATGAATCCAATTATTCTCCCTCCAGCTATGGGTAAGTAGTAGGGCAGACTAGGTTCTTCAGCCTTGGTGAGGCAACTAGTCTAGGAGAAGGAAAACTCAGAATTAAAACCTGTTAAACTCCGCTTAAAAATTGACCTTGTGTCATATCCTGCCCGAGCGGAGGGTTTGGTAAATATGGTTCAATGTAAAAACAATTTCATTTCAAAAAATTCAGTTTAGCCTTATTATACAGTTTAGTTCTATTTGACCCATAGATAAGACCCTGTCGGGTGCTACCACTCCGGGCCAGAGTGGACCCGGGAATGATGGCAATCAAAGAGTACTCCGCATTCTTCAAAACTCCAACATTACTAGAGACTCACCATCAGATTGTTTAGTGTCATATCCAGGACACTCGTTAGGGGAGCCTTACCTCTGCAGAGATGCAGTTGGTGGATTCTACAGCCCCAGCTGACTGGGCCAACTACTGTTGTATTATTCATAATTTAAAATATCTTGTTAATTCTTATGCAAAAGTGTACAGAGTATTATTTTCAGTTTGCATGCCTGGTTATCGGATGAATTTGACACTAATATAAACTTACCCTGTCGGCTGGGGCTGTAGAATACACCGACTGCACCTCTGCAGAGGGATAAGACCCCCACAACGAGTGTCCTGTTATATGACACTAAACAATCTGATGGTGAGGTTCCAGCATTGCTGGAGCTTTGGGGAATGCAGAGTACCCCTTCATTGCCTTCGCCTTCTGGTCCACTATGGCCTGGAGTTGTAACATCTGATAGGGTCCTATCTATGGGTCAAAGCGAAGTTAACTGCAGTATCGAGAGTTTACTGTTTTTTGCATTTAAACTGCGTATTTATGCTAAACTGAATTGCTCGAAACCGAATTGTTATTGACATTGAAACTGTACTTACGCTAAACTGAATTGTTTCAATTAGAACTGTTTGACTAAACGGAATAGCTTGAAATAGAAATGCTTTTCACAATTAAACTGTGTACTCATGCTAAACCGAATTGTTTGAAAGAGAACTGATTATTTGTATAAAAATGGATTTGGGGTTAAATAACTTACAAAGGTTGATATGCCATAAAATTCAACCAACCAACCAACCAACTTAAAACTTCAACAACTCTGTATCAATGAAGAAATGCTGCAAATATATATATATATATATATATATATGTTTGTGTGTGTGTATATATATATAAGGTGTTATACAGAATTGACACTCTGTAACTAAATGTATGTACATTTTTAAAAAACAACTTCAAAAATCAATCGCATATATGTATATGTATATAAGGGGTGTACTTATTTTTGGATTGCTACATGTTTATATTTTTGTTTACAGAGTTTCAATGAAGTCGATTTACGTAATAAATGATACCTAATAACATCCGTTTCGTTTGTGCAATGTTCCACTAAAAATAATAGTATCCTTGTATCTTTGACTCAGAAAAGGGGTGTGATTATTTATGGGCCATACTGTAAGTCAACATCTTTGCATGACTGAAGTCAGGTCTCTTTTGCTTTAAAATCATCTTGCCGCTGCCCCACCTCCAGACTAAAATATATGTGTTTCTCAGAAGAAAAATATACTATGAAATTAGTTTTGTAAAAACAGCTTGTCGCTGTTTCAAAAATATCAACAAAAACACAAACCATCAATTGTCTCAAAGACATTGCAGAAACAACACCTAAAATTACTTTAAGTTTATAAATATTTCTTTCTTTCCCGGTGTCATTTATCTTTCATTTAGAACTACTTCTTTATAGAGATGACGTGAAAATGACACATAAATGTATATTTTTATCCTGGCGTCACTATCATCGGACAGGAAGCGAACTGACAAACTTGATAGGGTCATCCAAAAAGCCTCATTTGACATTATTGAATAATGGATATTGCCTTGTGTATCTAAATGGCAGCCATGATATCCTTCTACTTTTTTTCTTGACTAAGAGAACTGAGATTCAGTCTCATATTGCTTCTCGATGTTTGTGTATTAGAACTGAATTTTTATGTTTTGCTTCTTGTCGTTCATTTATTATCTAGCCATCGAGATAAGCTAACCTTTTGACTCAAGTTGATTTAACCTTTAGATTTTTGGAAGCTTTCGCCCTCTTGCGTCTTGACCTTTGAACTAAGAGTGTGGGATTTAAAAAAAAATCTTTCTAGGAAAGTTCGCATTTTATCATTCTTTTATCTTTAATACGAGGGCCATGCAACTGAAAAGCCATTTCAGACGGTTGGTTCACTGTTTATCATTTGCATTGGACTTTGAGAAACTTTCCTGTAGATTAAAAAAAAAGAAGCTCGGCGGCCTGTTTCATGGCTGATACAGTCGCATATTTCTCGTTCGTCTTGGTAGTTGGCATGGGAGCCCAGTTAAAAGCCGAAATTTAAAATACTGATTTTTTAGCCTGAATTCCTTAAGTATAAAACCGGGACATTGGCCCAGCGGTTAGAGTGTTCGCCAATGGCCCGGGAGACATGGGTTCAATCCCAGGTCGAGTCATACCAAAGACTTTAAAAATGGAACTTGATACCACCTTGCTTAACACTCAGCATTATAAGGTACGGTTCAAGGGTAAAGTGGAACAATCCAGGGAATGGAGTAGCGCCCTCCCCTACACCTTGGTGTAGTAGCTATCGAAAAGGGAGCCTTCGGGTCACCCTCGACTATGGTCGCTAACTTTACCTTAAGTATAATGAGCTCACTTGCCATAAATACACGTGGGATCTTTCTACTTTACAAATTGACGCTAGAAACTCTTCCTTCAAGAAAAAAAAAAGAAAAAAATCAGATTATGGATTTGTTTGATTTTGATTCATTCTTTGATGGCATATCAACTTTCGTGGGTTATTTAGTGCCAAAACAATCCTTTTAAAAGGATAATAGTGGCACTATTTAACACACAACTGACGAAGGATAAGAGAATCACATTTTAAAGGATAATTTATTTTTGTTAATTTAGAGCAACGCTCATTAATAAATGCACTCCTAACAGGATTTTATCATTCTACTGAAACAGTTGTTATCTATTACGAAATTCTCGCTGATGTAGGGAGAGGAGATGGATTCATGTCTTTCTGGAGGTGTCCTTGTGGAGTAATGGTTAAAGCAATTGACTGCGGAATCGTAGTAAGCGAGTTCGAAATCCAGTCGCTCTATTACGTTCACTTTCAGACAAATACCCTTGGGAAAGGTATGAACCCCCTTATCCGTCCAACTATGGGTTCAATAGTGCCACTACTGTTCTTCTAGAAGGATGGCTTTGGCATTAAATAACCTAAAAAGGTTGACATGCCATTAAAACAAAGAAACCAAACCAAACCAAACCATGTCTTTCCAAAGGAGACTAGTTCTAATATAGAATAGTAAATCATGGATCACTTTTTGGGAGATAAATAGTGCATTATAACGTGTTTTATTGCTATTTCTATGGGTTGGATTGGGTTTTATGACATCAACCCTTGTAGGTTATTTAATGCCAAATCTTATTTTTACATCCCTATATTAAATATATATGATAGAGGTGCCCGTGGTGTAATTGTTATCGTCGTAGGAAATGAACACGGCGACACGGGTTCAAATCCTGGACGAGACTGATTGCATTTGACATAGCACTAATACCCTTGGGAAAGGTATGAATCCAATTATTCTCCCTCCATCTATGGGTAAATAGTAGGACAGACTAGGTTCTTCAGCCTTGGTTAGGCAACTAGTCTAGGAGAAGGAAAACTCAGAATTCAAACCTGTTAAACTCCGCTTAAAAATTGGCCTTGTGTCATATCCTGCCCGAGCGGAGGGGTTGGTAAATAGGATATTAAATATATATGATTTGTAAACACATTTTGTAGATAACATTTTTTAATAAGCCTGAGCTCTGTTTTTGTACACAGTTATATGGTTTCAAGTATTGCTATATAACTGTCACTATTTAACATTAGTCATTTATTTGCACACAGTTTGTTGGTAATTTCATTTTTAAATGAGTTAGAACTTATTTGTTTGCGTATAGTAATGCTATTGTTTCTACACAGTTAAATGGATTCAATTATTATGATCTAACACTTATAATTCTATTTAATATTAATCATTTGTTTGTACACTGAAAAGTGGTTACAAGAATTGATATGTATCACAAATGCTTCAATCAAACATCTGTCATTTGTTTGCACGCAGTTAAATGATCAAACAGTTCTATTTTGAACATTTCAATTTAACATAAGTCATTTGTTTGCACACTTTTTAAATGTCAAACAGTTCTATTTGATTGATCGGTAGGACCCTATCAGGTGTTACAATTCCGGGTCAGAGTGGACCTGGGAGCAATGGCAATAAAGGGGTATTCAACATTCCCCAAATCTTTTAGTTTCATAAACAGGATATTGGTTGGAGGGAGCCTTACCCCTCTGCAGAGATGCAGTCGGTGTATTCTACAGCCCCACCCGACTGGCCTGTATTATAATTGGTTTGCTTATGAAACTAAAGAAGATAAAGAAATGAGCTCAGAAAAAAGAATTCTCCAATGATGTAAGATTTTAATTAATTGACGAAAATTGCTTATATATATATATATATATATATATATATATATATATATATATATTCTTTGCTTACTATCTATGGAGTCCTCCGTTAATGAGCTTATATTGATGGAACTTGGCTTACGAACTGTTTTTACTTCAAGAAATATTTAAATAGTATTTGTTGAGGATAAAGATGCTTGCTGTTGTGCTCGGGACATTTTTGCTTAAAATGGATCAGGGAGGTCTAATTTGTCTTGAAAGTAAATAAAATTGGTATCGGCAATAGTATCCTTCTGTAGAAAACAGCCCACTCCTGTGAGGAAAATTATTAAAAAATGACACATTCTAACTATAGACTTGTTGGCAAATGGGTAAGTTTTGATGAAAGTTCTGAACATCCATAACCTCAGGGAATGTTTTAAAATTTTAAAAACATCTGAAGAGGGAACATGGGACGTAGTCGGACATGGAGGAGTCCGCAACATTCTAATTTAAAATTCATCACGAAGGTCTAATTCATCCAGAAAATAAATACAATTGCTATCTGAAAGAGCATCCCCTTATTCAAGGGGGGGATATTTTTTAAATAAAATTGATCAGACAAGACTCTTTGGTAAGGATCGCAAATAGAATTTTAAAAAGTCTGCTTCAGTATATTTTTTAACCTCAGCAACTAAAATAATTTTTATTAAATTTATTCGTTGTGTATCTCTACTCCCATACACACACCGGCCACTTAATTATTTTTTTGTTTGTTTTTGTTTTTGTGCCTAATGCAACGGGTGAAATAATTTGCTCTGGTTAAGTAGTTTTTGAAAGCCGTGTGTCGTATCACTTCCTGATTTTATCCCTGAACGCTAGACGACCGAAGTGGCAATTGCTGACTTGACGAACCGAATATATCATCGTGTGTGTTACAAAAACTTCTTTTTTTCATTTAAATTATTAATTTTATCATCGTCTTGTATATTTATTTCTTTCAACTAAAAATGTCAAGAAACTTAAGTTTTGTAAGTTTTGTATTTATTTATTTATCTATTTATTTTACTCAATGGAAAAAAAACAAAACTTAATCAATATTTAGTTTATCTTAGCTCTGATAAAACGTACTTTAAAGACAACTGCCTAAGAGCCTCTTACGGACTTTTTGTTGAATTATCTATAAGAGAATCTACGCAAAATAAATGTATTTTACAGTTTTTAATCTCATAACGCAACCAGAATAATCTAGATATGGTGGAAGCTTTGAGTTTGAAAGTCAACTGTAAATATAGTTTTGTGAACGATCATACAGGCAGAGTCCGACCTTTAAAAGCCACGGGAGAAGACCCCCACTTCGCAAAAAAAAAAAGCATCATCAATTGCTTTTTCTCGTTTCGTCAAATTTTAATGCAGAATTACAAGAACCATATTTGAAAGGAAAAAATTCAGTACAAATAAAATTTTAGATTTTAAACTGTTAAGATTATATATATATATATATATATATATATATATATGTTGTATTGTCTTTTATGGATGTATCAACGAGATAATCAAACATGATTTACGAAATTCAGTTAACGAAACGAAACACACTTCTTTATAAAAATATATATCTCTCATTTTATTCTCGAAAGGGGCACACAGTTTGTTGTAAGTTTGAGAGATAGATGGAGAGACATATACTCAGAGAGGGGACTTCTTCTTGCCCCATGTTTTCTTCCTGCAGCCAAGAGGTGCCAACGCTTGTACCTCCTTGCAAGCCGTGTCGTCAGAGACAACCCTCAGGCCTCTGATCGGCTGCATATCCTTGGCTCGACTCTCGATTCTGACTAGACTGACTGTCTGAATCTGACCGCGTGGTTCTCATATCGTGTGGTCTCTTTCCGGATACACACCTGCTCGACGCACTGTCATCTCCCTGTTTACTAATCACAACGTGACAGATTGTCAAAGCACACGGGGTCACCAGGAACGAACTCAAAATCCATGTCAATAGTCATTATATATATATATATATATATATATATATATAATGTATGATAAAAGAAGAACTAAGGTTGGAGAGTTGTTTTTAGTTAATTCTAAATTTGAATGAAGATGTGAGAACCTCTGATCAACTTATATAATAAAATGATGATATATAGACGAATCGATAGCTGTCTTGATGAATCTGTGTATATGTTAGAAGACGTGGGCATTGTTGAGGTAGAGACTTATGAAATAAAGTGATGATGTTTAGAACAGGGCTTCTTAAAAAGTCTATGTAGATCCCTGGGTTGAATTTAATTTTGTCAAAATGAATAAAACCGTAGGGATCGACAGGGGGTGAATTTCCTTGTTTGCGTTTATAAATCTTTTAATAATAGAAGAACAAAAATTGTTGGATCATGTGAACTCGTTGTCAGATATCGTACACCTTGAAGATTGCTTGATTGGGTGTTATGGCCACTTGTGATATGACGTTCATACACGACTCATTTAAATGAATGAACGATCTGGAACTGACTGAAATGATCCGGAGGTTAAAAGAGGCATTTTCTAGGAAGTGGGGAACTCATTGTCACTATTATTTATTTAAGTAATGACACCACTAAATTACATTCTAAGAAAATGCAAAGGAGGCTACAAATTTACAAAGTTGCAGGAAAAGATAAGCCACCTCATGTATATGGATAATATTACGATATTTGCCAAGATTGAAAAGCACTTATACAAACTTTTAGAATCTTCAGCCAAGATATAGGAATGGAATATGGTACTAAAAATGCGCCATGTTCAAAATGATAAAGGAAAAAGAGAGACAATGGAGGAAATAGAACTGCCCAATTAGAAAAGCATCAGAAAATTTGTAGAAAAAAACTACAAATACCTGGGAGTATTTAAAGTGGGTATCATCAAGCGAACCGACATGAAAGAAAAAGTAAGAAAAGAGTACCCCAGAAGAAGAACCAGAACATTTTTTCAAATTTAATTAGATTTCTGTTCTAGAGTTTACGGAACAAATACCTGGGCAGTCCCCATTGTAAGATACTCTAGAACTGTCTTTAAATGAGTCAGATTACAGACAACAACGGTCTCACAATGCTTTTAGCAAGATGACGTATCGGGGAGGGCAGGTTGTAAATAAAAGACCTCAGTCTTTCTCGAAAGAAGAGGTCTTTTTAATGTCTGTTGCAGCCAATAGGAGGACCCATAACACATTGCGTTCTCTCTAGCAAACCAATTGAACGTGTCTAGACTGTTTTTACATAAAAAGCATTGAAAAAAAGTGAAAAAAATAAAGATATAAATCTATAAAGACAAATTGATTGATTGATAATGTAAAAATTGAAGGAATTGCTGTATATCTTGTTGGCGTATGTGTGGCTACCTTTTTACTCGGTTTCTATTGCCAACTTGGGTAACTCTGATTTTATAAGTACATACAGTACATAAGTACAGGCTGATAATAACCAATACTAATTGTTTGACTTTTTGTCAACACTTTTTCGTAAGCTCCCGTCTAGGAGCTTTGGTAAATGAGGAGAACCCGATTATTGCCCTTACTCACAGGTCTACTCTGACCTGGAGTGACAGTACCTGTGAGATTTGCATTTCTGGGTCAAATACAAGTCTTTAACCATTTAACTGTGTGCAAACGAGTGAGTAATGTTGAATAGAATTATAAGTGTTAAATAGCACTATTTGAAACCATTTACCGTGTGCAAACAAAGGATTAATACTTAATAGAATTGTTCGTGTGAGATTGGATTACTTGAAAATATTTAAATGTGTACAAACAAATGAGCTCTGCTTTGTTTCAAACGTTATCTACAAACTATTTGTTTACAAATCACACACACACACACACACACACACACACATATATATATATATATATATATATATATATATATATATATATATATAAACATGATTTGCTATTAAATAACCTACAAGGGTTGATATGTCAACCACCCAACCAACAAACCCAAAATTTGTTGTTTTTTTTCATGAAATAGCAATTTATTATCAAGTTCATTAAAACATACGCCCGAGGTATAACAGATCGACCGTATGTGACCAGAAAATAAAAAGGAAGAAGAATTACTAGCATTGAGAAGTGCATTGATGAAGTAATTCAGGGCCTCGAAATTTGTGCTAATTATATATGTTAAATAGGAATGTTTGATACTATATAATAGTGTACAAATGAATTATCATTATTTTTTTACTCCTTGAGAGTTTTTCATATCAGCTAACGCTGATGGTTTTTCACTGGAGTCTGAATGACAGCAAGTCTCCTCATGTCTCCAGGACTCTTCTCAGTATTCTGGCTGATCTCAACAATGCCGTAGTTTGGACAGTCTCCACCCGTCCCATTATTTCCAAGTCCTCCAGTCCTTGTACTAATCCTTTGGTGACTGTACCAAGTGCACTAATTATGATTGGTATAACCGTCACATTCACGTTCCACAATATTTTCAATTCCCCAGCAAGGTCCAGGTACTTATTCCTCTTTTCGCTTTCTTTAAATTTTACTCAGTGGTCAGCCGGGACAGGAAAGTCCACAATTCTGCGAGTTCTCTCTTTTTTGTTGATTATTATAAGGTCTAGTTGTCTGGCCGAGATTAGGTAATCCGTTTGTATCTCAAAATCCTAGAGGAGTTTGTGTGTTTCATTCTCTATGGCAGCTGCTGGATTGTGCATATACCATTTGTTCGTATCGCCAAATTGGAATTTCTTGCACAATTCTCAGTGGATCACCTTGCCCACACAGTCTTGCCTATTATATTCTTTCTGTGCTAATTTGCTGGTTCGCTTATTATGTGATTGGTCGTTTCGTCTCTATCAACACACAACCTACATCTGGTGTTTTGTTGTGTCTTATCTATTCTCGCTTTGATATGGTTGGTTCTTATGGCATTATTTTGTGCTGCTATTGGAAGAGATTCAGTTTCTCTCTTTAGGTCTCCCTTTCTTAGCCGGGTCCACGTTTTCTCATGTGAGATATCGCTTGTTATTCGCTTAAAACGTCCATAGAGTTGTTTTTCTTCCCATTTTTGTTTTCTGGTTATTGTCGTTTTGCTGGTCCTCGTGTCGTTAGTATTTTTTCTGGTGGCTGTAATCAGTCTTCCTCCTCGCTTTTCTATGTAGTCTTCAAGTCGTTGTATTGATGCGTCAACGTTATCTTCTTAGCTGATTTATGTAAATATGGATATATGCTTTATTTGTTATATATATATATATATATATAACTTATTGAACCTTACATAAAATGAAATATATTTCTCGGAGTTAACGGTTAAAAAGAAACAATTTTCTGTTTAAATCCATCAGATGAACTTGTCAATAAACGGATGAAATAAATTTATAAAGGAGTATATTTATAAGTTTTCTCGTTCTTATTGATATTTCAACCTGCATAGGTTTCTTTAAATAAATTTAAATTTTTTTCATCATACAACGAGTGAAAGCACGTTCGATACCCTGCCCTCATCAGCTGCAAACCAGGGATGATAACACAGTTTCGGTAGCTCAAGGCGGTACTGCCACTCCTGGCGCTACCAGGCAGCTTTTGCCACCTGACAGGGTATCTAAAAGAATTATATATATATATATATATATATATATATATATGCCAGATCAACTAAAAGCCGAGATTACATTGTACGTTCATCTTCATATTTACTGCAGTTTTTATTTCCATTTGGTACAAAAATGGAAGACACGAGGCCTTATGATTTTGTGGGGGAAGGGAAGGGAGCGGTCATGCTATAACTAATTGTCTAAGGGATCCTAGCAAGTCACATTCGCCGACAAATTCAACAGTACAATTTATAGAAATTCATCCTTCACCAACCACACAACATCCATCAAAATATCGCATTCACTCTATGAGAAGACCTACTTAAAATCCCGAGATGAAATGAATGATTTTATTTCCAAAACATGATTTTATTTACAAAATATTGTTTGTTTGGGGATGGGAGAAAAAACCCCGAAACTAAAAAATTCCCTGTTTGGTTGCCCTCCCGTCCCTCTTCTACGATATGGAGGCCGACTATTTTCCGGTGTCCGAGAACGCCAAAAACAAGCCGGACCTAACCTAAATGGGAGTGGGGTCTGATCTAATGGGAAAAAAAGAAAAAGCAGGGTCGGGCGCGGTGAGGACAGGTAGGATGAATTTATTCTGATGAGGTTCCAAGATCTTCAGAAGAGGCGGGCTGGATGGAGTAAGGGTGGGGGTATAAAAAATAGTGATGGGGAAGATCGTGGAGGCTAACAACTAGGTGAAGGGGATGATAACTCACAACACACTGCTAACCAGGTATTCAAGGGAAAACGAAGTTCACTTACTTGGGATGGGATCCCGAAGGACCCGGACCGCAGACGCCATGCACAGGAAGAGGAGGGAACTATGACTCCAATATTGCCCCCTTTCGTACGACCAGACTCACTGCATTCACCCACCTTTTGTCGAATGTTATACGATCCAAGCGTTTTCTATCGCATCTGATCTTGACCCTAACCTGATGCCTAAAAAACAATATCAGATCACGATGAGAAAAGTTTGCATCGTCATACAGTCCCTTCTTTCGCTTTGTCCAAATCACCATTCTGGCTACACCTAGGATCGCGAGAAATACCACACGCTTCTCACCCTGAACGGAGGCAGAACGTTGTCTACGACGTAACCAACCTCGAGCAGCACAAGCTGCTTGGGTTCGCTGCGAGCCGTCCACTCCCCGACGTGATCCCAGAACGGACGAACTCGCTTGCAGTAGTAGAAGGCGTGCTCAGCCGTTTCTTCCAAACCACTGCAGCAGCGAGCACAATCGGGCATGTCTGCCAGGCCCGCTCTGAAGTTCAAGCCGAGAAGGGGCAACGCATTCCGTGCAAGCTGCCAGGTGAGCGAGAACTCGGAATTGTTCAAGAAGTTCATATTTAGTGTAGTTTGTGATTAAAAAAAAAATGCGTTTACTTTCGGCTGTTGATTTCATTATGTGCTTACAGTAACCGTTTCTTGATGTTACGTAATCACACGGGAATGGTAGTTCCACGGGCATTTCATTCATGCTGAAGACTTTTCACTCTCGACCAAATCCAACTTGATGCATATATTAATCAGCCGTACATTGAGCACTCCCTTTGGATTATTCTGTTTAAGTCGATGTATAGACCTATTTGATACAGTATATATATATATATAATCAAATAAACTAAACTATTACATCACGATTTCGGTTTCTCTATTTTGAATGGCATATTAACCTTTACGAGTGATTTTACGCCAAGGTTGTTCTGGTAAAAGAACAGCTGCAATATTGTTTAACCTCTGGGTTAAACAATATTGCAGCTGAGGGATGAGGGAGCTTTTCGCCAATGGTCTGGGAGACTGGGGTTCAATCGAGTCATACCAAAGACTCAAAAAATGGTACTTGATGCCACCTCGCTTAACACTCAGCATTATAGGTAAGGATCAAGGGTGAAGTGGAGCAATCCAAGGAATGGAGTAGCGCCCTCTCCTACACTCGGTGTAGTAGCTATTGAAAAGAGAGCCTTCAGGTAACTCTCGACTTAGGTCGCCAACTTATACCTTTTCCAAGCGCATTAGTCCCAAAATGAGCTTATTTTGGAGTTCAAACTTGATTTCTTGGAGGTCGTAGTCCATCACGTTAGCCATTACTCTGCACAGACTTCCCCTATTAGATCACGATTGGTGTTCTTCACGGTATATTTCTTGGGAGATTCGTAATGAAAGATAGCAGGTTAATTACATATTCAGGTTGTTGTGAGCTGTTGTTATCATTGCCATCTTCGTTTCTCGACTTCTTCCTTTTTACTCGTTCACTTTAACTTTGAAAGACACTCTGTCCCCATTTTTGTCCAATTTGTCGAAGTTTACCAAAACAACCAGAATAAACACTCATCTGACATTGAACTTCATGATATTTTTTATCAAGTAAGGTCCTTGAAAACCTACTGTGGAAACAAATGTACTCAACCCTCTCTGTGAGAGGTGCTGTTATTTATCTTTGGGATCTAACAGCTGACACTTATGAAAGACGACGCTAATTGAGTGCGTAACAATGTTTGTTAGCTATTATGAGATAGCTGTTTCTGTAGCTCATGATATCAAAAGTAATCTAGTAAGCATAGCTTAGTCTGGCACAAGGATAGAAGTATGGGGAACCTGGAGAAAATCAAACTAACAATGGTTTGCTAATCCATCCACCTTTCTTCAATATCACAGGTAGAGCGCACCATGTGGCGTAATGGTTAGCAAGCTTGGCTAGCTGACCATTGTTAGTGAATTCAATTCTCACTAAATGCCTCATACTTCTAACCTTGTGCAAAGACATTGATTTGGGCAATTCACATGGATTTAGCAGACCATCTTTATTGAGTTCAATTCTCACTGCGTGTCCCATAATTCCGGCCCTGAGTCACCACTAAGCTAAGCCTTGTAAATAGATATTTTTCCTCCTGATGTATATCTAATTGAAGCATCTTAAGTTTATTATTATCAACACATTGCGGACCACTATACTCATTTTGGTTGCTATACTCATAAGGTTGCAGCCACTGTGCTCTACGGCCTTTTTCAGGTGCTTTTTGTCTTACTCCGTAACCTTAAAGGTAAATAAAGCCTAATCTTAGAAATATAGACAGATATTATCTTAATTTTACATTCGTGCTGACATGTATTCAAACAAACATCAAATGACTTATAGAGCCTTTAGGAATATTAATCCATACAAAGTAGTGGTCATAAGTATTCGAACAATATCTATTTTTATTGTCCAGGGACCATGAAGAATTTTTAGCAGAAGATCCAAATATTTTTCTTCTTTTACATCTCGATCGATTATGAACGTGATTTTAGAAGGATATGAAAACATTTTTTTCATTTAACAATCTACTTGTTTTATAAAAACGTTTTTCACATATTTAGCATTCAAAACTACAATATATAATGATAAAATACGAGGTTTGTTATTAACTAACCTTTGCTTCGTCTGGTTTGGTTGCTCTTTTTAGTTGCATATCAACCTTCGTAGATTATTTAAGCCAAAGCCATCCTTGTAAAACAACAGTAGTGGTACAGTTA
This sequence comes from Sepioteuthis lessoniana, assembly GCA_963585895.1. Classification (NCBI taxonomy): domain Eukaryota; kingdom Metazoa; phylum Mollusca; class Cephalopoda; order Myopsida; family Loliginidae; genus Sepioteuthis; species Sepioteuthis lessoniana. Next base: position 78,659,874 of record OY757909.1, on the reverse strand, counting down.
AACACATAGCTAGGGAGATAAACGGGTTCATACATTTCCCAAGGGTATTAACCCAAAAATGAACAATATAGCTCAACTGGTGTTCGAACGATGTTGCAGTCCAGCATGTTAACCATTATATCACCTTTCGTTTAGTCAGGGAAAAAGTAATTATTGTACCTATTGTTACCAAGTGGTCCCTCCTCAAAGTACTAAACGGGCTCACCGCTATTTAGCTTCGGTGATTTGTTCAGAACAGATTGTTTCTGCGTGACTGACTATGAGTCTTGCGTGCCTTCTCATGTAAATTACAATAAGGCTTTTTTCATACGTAATGTACATATGTGTTTTGGCGCTTTAACATATCTGATCATCCACTTGTACACCCTGGTCAGCTAAACGAGGAAGATTCTCACTCTCTCATTGACTCTCCTTGAGTGGGGAGGGAATTTTATTGATACATCAGATGTCTACGCCGATAGTCTATCTGAAGAAATAGTTGGTTCTTGGCTCAAGAAAAATAAACGGGACGAATTTGTCGTGGCCCAAAAAGTACGATTCAGTACTAAATTTATATATGGTAACTTGATTGGCCTCAGTCAAAAACACATAATGGCAGGTGTTGAGAACATCCTGAAAATCTACAAATATCTAATATTGATATTTATCAGATTCGCTGTTGGGATGTAGGTAAGTAAGGTAATTAAGAAGACCTTACTTTGATTTTCAACAAGCTGGCAAAATCCATTATATTGGATTACGTAGTGTTTGTGGTTGGCAGATACAGAAAATTGTTGGTGTTGCCAAAGACATAGGAATACTTCTAATTACCTGATGGCAACAACAATACAGTCTAATGGAAAGACATTCCAAATTTGAAGAATTTCAATTTTTCCTTAATGAAGGAATTGGTGAATTGCCATGGAGCTCTCACAAAGGTGGTTTCCGCACTGGAATATTTAAGGGAGATGAAATGCCAAATTCTGAAATAAGAATTCGTTTCACTGCCCTTGTACAACATAACAGAAGAGAATTATTCAAAGCCAGTCATTGTGGCCAGTCTTAAAAGGACAAACTACTGTCTGGTTAGGTTAGGTTATGTTTCTTTGTTTAACTGCATATCAAAATTTGTAGGTTATTTAATGTCAAATCCACCCTTTAAGAAGGAAAGTAGTGGTACTATTTAACCTATAGCTGGGAGGATAAGGGGGTTCATCCCATTCCCAAGGGTATTTGCCCGAAAGTGAACGTAATAGAGCGACTGGAGTTCGAACTCGCTTACTACGATTTCACAGTCCATCGCTTTAATCATTACATCACGAGGATACTTCCCTACTGCCATGGAATTGTCAGATGTCACCAAAGAAATTACAAATGTTCATGGAAAAAGTGCAGCTCAAGAAATTTTTACAGTGGCTGACTCAACAGAAGGTTGTTTCTTTTGTAATTTTTGGAGCCAAATAATTGCAGCGGCTGTATGATAATCTTCGTACTTCCTATGGTTGTGAACTCAGGGAGAAAAGATGCTGAAATTAACTGAAATATCCAAGCCAAAGGCCGAATATCCACACAGGATTGTTGTAAGAGTTAATTTAATTTTTCAGAAGTAGTAGTAATCGGTTTCAGAATAAAACTCGTTCAGATTTTTGCCTAGACACCTGGGGTTGTAGAATTCACCGGCTGCTTCTCTGCTGAGGGGTAAGACTCCCCCAACAAGTGTCCTGATATAACACTAAACAATCTAATAGTGAGGTTCAAGTAAAGAAGGAGCTTTGAGGAATGTGGAGTACCCCTTCATTGCTATCACTCCCAGGTCCACTCTGGCCCGTAGTGGTAGCACCTGATAGGGTCCTATCTTTGGATTAAATAGAACTGAACTATGTACTTATGCTAAACTGAATTGTTTGAAATAGAACTGTTTTCACATTTAACTCTGTGTAAACAGAAAACTATACTCATACTAAACTGAATTGTTTGAAATAGAATTGTTTGACTAAACTGAATAGCTTGAAATGGAAATGTTTTTGAAAATTATACCGTGTATTTATCCTAAACTGAATTATTTGAAATATAACTGTTTATTTGTATGAAAATAGATTCGGGTTAAATAACCTACAATGGTTGATATGCCATAAAACCCAACCCAACCAAACCAAACCAATCGTTCAGATTTAACAATATAATTCGAAAAACAATATCCTTAAGTTCTCAATTTATTTTCACTTTAGAAATTGATGGGTGACTTCAAGAAAACAATAAAATATTTATATAAATCTTAATTCTTGGAGGAGTCCCCGCGTCGTGGCGAAATGCTGGACTGCGAGTTCGAACACCAGTCACGCTGTTACGATCGATTTCGGACTAATACCCATGGGAAAAGTATCAACCCTCTTATCCTTTAAGCTATGCGTTAAATAGTATCACAGCTATACTTCTGTGTGGACGGCTTTGGCATTAGGTAACCCCCGAAGGTTGGTATGCCATTAAACAAAGAAATCAAACCAAACTTAAATTCTGGATTGTTTACAATAACGGATTAAAAACTATGGTGACAAAAGAATAAAACCTGTGTCTAAAGATGAAACGATTTGAACACACACACACACACACACACACACACACACACACACACACACACACACACTCACGCACACACACACATATATATATATATATATATATATATAGTTGCTATCGAGCTGGAACATTTTCCGATAAAATCTCATGAATGTTGATATGCCATTAAATAAAGAAACCAAACCAAACTTGAGAATTAATTTTTATTTATTGCAGATTTTTTGTCCTCATCTTGGTAGTTTTTGTGTTGTTTCTTCTTTCACTGCGTTTCGGCCAAATTTCACCTCTGGCCTTCTTCAGGTGATTTACCGTGACCTCGGATAGGAATGCTGAGTCTTGTAACCGTATCCCCACTGATTACTGCCTTCCATAGTTGTTGTCTATCGCACCACGTTTTTGACCAAGTAAACCTCTGGCCGGCTTGGGTAGGATTTGAAACCGCTATCTTCTGACAATGCTCACCTGGAACCGTAGAATTAATTTTTATTTATTGCGGACTTAATTAATTCTCAGATTAAGAAGCCTCATCTCAAAATGATTCCAATTAAAGACAATTACAAAATTCGATACGGACCCGACTATGGAAGACCAGATAAGGAGAACAAATAATTGGATTTATAAGACTAAAAAATCCATCCTTGATCGCCCTTCGGGGCCCGTGGCGCAGCGGATAGAGGCGTTGAGTCTCTACGGAAGGCAGTAATTTGTGGGGATACGGTTACAAGACTCAGCATTCCTATCCGAAGTCGCGGTAAATCACCTGAAGAAGGCCAGAGGCGAAATTTGGCCAAAACATAGTCAAAGAAGAAACAACACAAAAGCTACCAAGATGAGAACAAAAAGTCCGCAATAAATAAAAAATTAATTCTCTGATTAAGAAGCCTCATCTGAAAATGATTCCAATTAAAGACAAACCAAACTTATATGCCATTAAGCAAAGAAACCAAACCAAACTTAAATTCTGATGAAATCCCGGACCACTTGTCACAATTTGTGGGATGTTTGTTTCAGAAAATCTTTTGGATTGAAATTGCCAAACAAATATTCCACAAAACTGACAAAATATTTAATAGCAAGCTGTGATTTTTATAAGAAATATTCCAACTTGATAGCAACCAATCACAATATATATATATATATATATATATATATATATATATATATATATGAAGGCGCTCATGGTTTAATGATTATCATGGTAGGAACTGGATTCGGCGTCCTGATTTTAAGTTCAGGATAAGGTTGGGTGTATTTCATATAGCGCTAATACTTTTGGGAAAGGTGTTCATCCGACTATTTTCCTTCCAGTTATGTATAGATTGTAGAACAGACTGGGCTATTTAACCTTCATAACCGATCTAGAAGGAAAATTCTGAATTTAAACCTGTTAACCTCCACCCAAAAGTTAACCTTGTGTAGTATTCTGTTTCTGTGGAGGGGTTGGGTAAATATATATAAAGAATTATAAAAATCCTCTCGAAAGCTGGGAAAGCGGAATAAACCTTATCACTAGCAATATAACAACTAAATCAAGGATTGACAATAGTATCATCAAAGAAAAGGCATTTGTTATACCCAAAGATCATACGAGAATTTTCAGACTTACACTAAAATGCAAGTTACTCGGCCATACTAAAAATCAAATTGATTATGTGAGTAAAGTAATATTGAAAAAATGTAATAATTTACTGGAATCGATTGAGAACAACAGATCGTAAACCACCGGGTTTGCTATAAAATGGATTAAAATATAGAGGGAAAAGAAAATAAGAGGGTCTTTGTCCAAACTGACTTAAAACAGTTTTACCCCATTATTTCTGAAAACCTATTGTACAAATTAATAGATCTTTCAAAATGATTTGTTGACGTGAAGGATGAGTAGATCAAAATAATTAAAAACTGCCAAAAGTTCATACTATACCACAGAGTAGAAATCAACTTAAATAAAAGAGACAATTGCAAATTTGATATTTTTATAGAGAACATTGCTAGTCGGCTAATACTGATGCGTCCAGATGTAGGAGTCTATTAGAGAACGTCACTTATCAGTTTCTCCTTGCTTCTCAACCAGTGTTCCACATGTCTTTTGCCCAGTTGGATGGAGCTGTAGAATTTACCGACTGCATCTTTGTTGAGGGGTAAGACTTTCCCAACGAATGTCCTGGATATGACACTAAACAATCTGATGGTGAGACTCCAGTAATGCTGGAGATTTGGGAAATGTGGAATACCCCTTCATTTCCATCGCTCCCAAGTCCACTCTGATAGATTCCTATCTATGGATAAAATAGAAGCGTTTCATATTTGAACTGAATTGTTTGAAATTGAACTGTTTGATCATTTAACTGTGAATAAACAAATTATTGATGTTTAATTGAATTGTTAGTGATACATAGCAATACATGGAACGATTTAACCTTTACATGCTAAACTGAATTGTTAGAAATAGAACAGTTGAAATTTAAACTGTATTGATGCTCACTGAATTGTTTGAAATCGAACTGTCTTTACATTTAACTGTGTATTCGTATTAGATAAAAATAAGTGAAACCATTTAACTGTGTGAAAAAAATAACCTCAGGTCGTTTAGGATTATTAATTGTATATTTAGTATATATGCATAAAAAGGATTTGGCATTAAATGACCTACATTGGTTTATATGCCAGAAAATCAAACCCTAACCAACATATCTTGTTCATCTTAAATGGTTTATGAGATTGAAGGTTGGTGGCCGTAAAGCTGTTGTTTTGTGGAGTGTTGCTTGTATTGTTCTCTTTTTTTTCTCTGTGTGTTTTGTTAGCATCCATCAAAGACTTTCATGCATCAGTTCGGTGTGGACACAAGAAAACCTTCAAGGAGCGATGGATGATAGGGATGGATGATGAGAAAGAACCAGGGAAATCCGTGCTGTTAACGCGACTTGATAGAGAACTATGACAGAGACCAAATTCGTGAAATCGAAGGATCTTTCTATTGCGAAAAATGGCCAGTATATTTGAAAGAAAAATATTGTTCTTTATTGTATAGATAACTTGAGGAATCATTGTAAGCGAATTCAAACCCCACTCGTGCTATTACGTTCACTTTCGGACAAATGCCCTTGGGAAAGGTATGAACTCCCTTATCCTCCCAACTATGGGTTAAATAGTAACACCAGTGTTCTAGAAGGATGGATGTGGTATTAAATAACCCAATAAGGTTGATATGCCATTAAAAACAAACAAACAACTTGTGTTTAAAAAATATAGTAGCAGACAAATAGATAAAACTAGGAAGGTTTTGATAGAATTCTTAAAAGCTATGGCTTATGCATTGAAGTATCGAGTTATTTAAAAGAAGATTGATCTCAAAAGTAATACGGAAAGGCAAATAATGTACCTTTATATATATATATATATATATATATATATATATATATATATATAGTGTCATTCCCAGACAGACTGTTTCGTTGTATTACAACTCTTCAGTGTGGCTAGACACGTAGGACTCTTGAAGCTGGGATCGAAACCCGCCCAACTTTACGTTAGACTTAGTATTATACCGTTCAGTCAATAAGTGGGAATTATAAGGCGTTAAGTAGTTGCTTTTGTTTGTTTACATTTGCTTTTGTTTGTTTACATTTACTTGCTTTGAATTTCTATATTGTTCCGATTTTCTGTAAAATTAAAGCTGAGTGTTGAGTACTGCTGGAGAATTAAGGACGATCGCATAAGAAACGTTCTCTTATGGGCTCCAACGCATGGATTCACCAATGTCGGTCGACTGACAAAAACTCGCATACATCTGCTCTGAGCAAAGAACTAGAAGAGTTGCTAAGACCGATGAGCGATAGGGACAAATGGAGAGAGAGAGAGAGGAGGAGGAGGAGGAGGAGAGAGGGAGAGTGTGTGTGTGTCAAGGAATCAGTACTGTCAGCTTGCCTTGATGATTATGGAGTCTATGCCAATTTACCGTTTGGTTATAGAAATAACAAGAAGTACATTCAAAGTAAAAATATGGTATATATGTGGGAATTAATATGGAGAAATTGTTCCTTAAACTCATCTATGAACACTTCACAAAATCTGAATATTAGAACAAACTATTCAATTCAGTTGTAACAGAATCCTACAAAGAATAATTAACAGTCATAATTCTAAAGTTTTAGAGGCACAAAATCGTACCAGGGAGCCTAGATGTAGTGGTAGACGAAGAGAGGAAAGTCCTTTATGTGGCAATTGTCTTGCTGACAATATAATGTATCATGCCACTGCCAAAACGAAGGATCAGGATGATGTCAATGGAAAGAAGTTACATTGGTGCAAAAGAAGGTGGGTGGGAGGTGAAAAGTTGGTACTGCTATAATCTGCACTTTTCAAACGAAACGTCTGAAAACAGTACATTTCTTTCTAGCTTTGTTTGAAAGAATGAAAAATGGATACGGGCAGATTTCCGGATATAAAATGGCGAACAGTGAAGAAAACACCAGCACCTGGCAGAAGCTTCTATCAAGAAGAAAAATTCTGGAATTTATAGACACAAATAAATTTCTGAACAAAAAAGTCAGAATTGATATCGAAATGTAGTCATGGTAATAAAGATTTATTGAGCCATCTACTTTCAGATTAAGTTACGATGGTATTTAACTGACTTCCCACCAAGTCAGTATATGACATAAGGTCGTTTTATGACGAGGAGCCAAGTACAAATCAAATCATATGTGCGGCTGATCCAAAGAATGATTTGGCCGGTTAACATTCTCTTATTTGGACGCTTCAGGTTCCGAGCAATAGACTCAACCCTGCAAAGCATATATAGCCTGGGGGAAAAGCCTCTTGAGACGAGGCGATCTATTCATTTATATATATATATATTTTTTTTTTTTCAGTATTCCATGAATCTTTTGACTGATTAGCATCTGGTTGATTTTTTTGTTTTTGTTTTCGGTGTGTGTATGTGGGGGGGGGGGCGGTGATATAAATATGAGCATTATCTCCTTCGTACCATAATGTTCTCAGATGATCGTAAAACTTAAAGTGACAGTATTGAATTCTTGCGTTCTTTAATAATATATATATATATATATATATATATATATATATATATATATATATATAGTGTGTGTGTGGGCATCACATGTATTCTAATGTTTATCGAGATGAGTTATCAGACCATTTTGAGTGAGTTTGATTTTCACAAAGTGCTGCATACTACAGGCCTGGAGCCTCAACTGAGCTAACATTTGTAAATAATAAATTGATATCGTGTGTTTGTGTTAGGATAGTTTATACGCAATGATTTTGCACATTTTAATGAAATAGAATCCGTTTTTCGGAATTATTTTCATCTTTTGTTATTTATATTAGCAGTGTTTAAAAAACAGTCATATTTAACCGAAGACTTTTAACATAAATCTTTTTATTTATTTATTCATTTCGCTTTTTAAAGTCCCCGTGCTTCGCGAGTAAGCTGTTTCCCAAGTGCAAACCCAGTTTGCAGTCAAAATGAATTGTTTATCTTCTCGCTGCATCTTTTGGGGCCCAGCAGGAGGGCAGAGGCATATGAAATCTAAGAGAATTAATTTTTCGTTGTAGGAAACACTTTTTTCTTTTCTTTTTTCTTTCTTTTTTTCTTTTTTTTTTTTTTTTTTTTTTTTTTTTCTTGCGGTGGTCGTTCTCAACAGCACAGTGCAGATCTAGAAAGCCAGATTACAACTTCAATTTTCCACACAACAGGATTCTTTCTTTCTTTCTTTCTTTCTTTCTTTCTTTCTTTCCATATTGAAGAATATTTGCTTTGCTGTTAAAGTGCCTAACAGGATGCCTGGTACAAAAAATAAAAAAATAAAATAAACTATGAACGAAACTGGCGCGAATACAGGCACACAGAGTCGCACAGATGAGAGACAAGGGAGAAAGCGAAAACGCTCAAGTTTGGGATTGGAAAGAAGAAAGATGGTGTTTGTGTCTTGCGGGGGCGAGGAGAGGTATTAATAGGGCAGGGTACAAAATATGTAGGGGTAAGTTGTGTGGGCTGGCAAGATATAAAAAAAAGAAAGATTGTACTGTTCGTTTCGAGGTACCAGGCTGGTGGGGGGAGGAATGCAGAAGCATCGGTGGCATCAACTATAACAAAAAAGTGACAGAAAGAAGAAAATCTCTCTCTCTCTCAATCGATCTATCTATCTATCTATATATTTAGTTTGATTAGTAGACCATTGTTAGTGAGTTCGATTCTCACTGGGTGTTCCCATTACTTCTGGCTTTGTGCCAAAACTAAGCTCAGCTAAGTAAATAACTAACGATATACATATATATAAGAGAGAGAGAGAGAGAGAGAGAGAGAGAGAGAGGTTAGGGTTATAACAGTTGCCAGCAAAGAAAATGGAATTAACGGACTGCGTTCGAAATTTGGCTTAGGTTGTTCACTTTGCAGAATTCTCTTGAGAAAGGCATGAAACCACCTCTTTATGCGTTTTCTTTCAGTTTCCATTAGATATATTGGTAAAATGTCTGCCGAGTAGAGTAATTTTGGAAGAGTGTTTTCCCTAAATCATCACTTACCCACTCTCTTCACATCATGGCATGCTAATGACGAGACATTTTGTCAAGAAATTTGGCAACTGAACACATTGCAAGGGAAAAAGGATTCATGCTTTTGCCAAGAACGGATGAAAGCAGCCCCAGTCGAATTTCGAACTTAATCTGCCAACAATTGTTGTTGTTTCGCCACTCCCAACCTCTCTACTCACACAAACACACACACACACACACACACACACATATATATATATATATATATAAACCGGCCCAGGGCTCGAGGGGATTGAGTGTTCGCCAATAGCTCTGCAGACTGGGGTTCAATCTCAGCTCGAGTCATTCCAAAAACCAAAAAATGGTGCTTGATACTTCCTTGCTTAACACTCAGTATTATAAGGTACGTATCAAGGATAAAGTGTAGCAGTCTAGTGGAAGGAGTAACACCCTCCCCTACACCTCGGTGTATTAGCTAATAAAAAAAGAACCTTTGTGTCACTTTCGACTAAGGTCGCCATCTTTACTTAGAGAGAGAGAGAGAGAGAGAGAGAGAGAGAGAGAGGTGCTCGTGTTGTAAAGGTTATCGTCGTAGGAAATGCACACGGCAACACATATTCAAATCTTCAATGACACTGTTTGCATTTCACATAGTACTAACTCCCTGGGGGAAGATACGAATCTAATTATTCTCCCTGTCCCCAGCTATGGTTAAATAGTAGGGCAGACTAGGTTCTTTAATCAGTCTGGGAGAAGGAAAACTCTGTATTCAAACCTGTTAAACTCAACTTAAAAATTGACCTAGTGTCACATCCTATCCGTGCGGAGAGGTTGGGAAATACACACATGAATAAATAATGCACCATACTAGCATCCATACACATAGACTCGTGAACGCTTTGGCTTTCTGCTCTAAAAGTGATCTATAATGATATAGAGTGACTGATTCTAATTAGCATTTTATAGTTTTCTCCGTTATGTCGACAATTTAAATGATTAAAAAATGACATTCAATGTAGAACCTAACGCGCTAGTCTGCGATTGGACTAAAACCCTTAGGAAAGGTATGAACTCCTTTATCCCTCTAGCTATGGATTAAATAGTACTATTAATACTAATTGACATTAATATTAGATAACCCACGAAGGTTGATATACCATTAAGCAAAGAAGCCGAAAGTCTAGATCCCCCACCCAATGATCATTCGTTTGCAAATTGGACTTGAAATCTTTATATTCTCTACATTAGAGCATTTTTAGTATACTGCTCCAATAAAAATCTTGCTGTAATGTGCTGTTTCTTTTTTTTTGTATTACTCTTAAGATGATAAAAGGAATTCTTCCATTTCCTCTTTTCGCTTCACTTCACTCTCTTTCTTTTTTATCTTCTTTCTTTCTTTTCTTTTCTTTGGAGTGTTTTGGCAATTTTTTGCTTTTTGTTTTTATTATCTTTCAATCCGTTGTATCTCCTAAAAGTTCTATATATCTAAACATCATTTCCTGTGCCAATTACGTGATAGTTTTTCGAAAAAGAATGCTAATTGAATTATTGAATGGTTATATGGTCTTTCTTTGTATATATATATATATATATATACATATTTTTTTCTCCTGTAATTGTATTTTATTAAAACATCAATCGTTGTTCTATCAACACTTGTTTCACCATCTTAATTCCTGATGAACGTTTGCATGTTTCTTTGCTTGTTACTTATGGCCTCCTAAACTGAAAGGCCAATTTTGATGAAACGTGTCACGTTAATCCTTTTCACCTCAACGAGAGTTTAATGATATTTTTGGTGGAAGAGAGGATGGTGATCTCGAATAAGCCTACCACCACCCTGCAGTTTGAGTTGCAAGGAATATTTTAGCTTGAGATTTATCCGGAAGGTCTAATTCAAACTGAAGGCAAATTAAATTACTTCATGAACGCGCTCAGGAACTGGGATTTTTCCGAAGAAAATTAAGAAGACAAGAGTTGTTCGTACAGAAATCAAATATAATGTTTATTAAAATGTGCTTTAATCTACTATTTTTGTCATGGGCAACATTGGGTTCTGTTGCTAGTTTATATAGTATTCTCTCAGAGTACGCATGCATATATGAACACACATTTAAAAAAATCTATTTTTACTTATATACATATTTACCCAACCCCTCCGCTCGGGCAGGATATGATACAAGGTCAATTTTTAAGCGGAGTTTTAACAGGTTTGAATTCGGAGTTTTCCTTTTCCTAGACTAGTTGCCTCACCAAGACAGAAGAACCTATTCTGCCCTACTATTTACCCATAGCTGGAGGGAGAATAATTGGATTCATACCTTTCCCAAGGGTATTCTGCAATGTGAAATGCAATCAGTCTCGTCCAGGATTTGAACTAGTGTCGCCGTGTTCATTTCCGACGACGATAACCATTACACCACGGGCACCTCCTTTTACTTATATATATATATATATATATATATATACCCAACCACACCACAAGAGCAGGATATGACACAAGTTCAATTTTTAAGCGGAGTTGAACAGGTTTGAATTCAAAGTTTTCCTTCTCCTAGACAGTTTACTATGCCAAGGTTAAAGAGCCCAAACTGCTCTATTGTTTATTCATAGCTAGAGGGAGAATAATTGGATTCCAATTCTTCCCAAGGATATTGGGGCAATGTGAAATAAAAGCAAACAGCCTGGCCAAGTATTTGAACTAGGGTCACCATGTCCGTTTCCTACGACCGTAACCTTTACACCATGAGCGCCTCCATTCGTTCTTGACATATATTTCTTTTATCTGCGCCAGAGTGTAAATGAGAGAGAGAGAGAGAGAGCTGGGCAATTTGAGAAACAGATGGGGCTATAGTGTCATTTATTATGATGGTTGCTATGGTGACGCACTAAATAAAGCAAAGAGAGTACAGAAATGATGATTCGCCTGCATCCACGTCCAAACTGATTTTTACTTTCTTTTTATTTGCTGTCTCTTGCCATTAACATCCAACGGCAGCCGAGGTGGTAGCACTTTCTTTGTATATAATGATTAATTGTTTCCATTTTCACACTGAAATATATAGCCCTTCACATTCATTTGGGTGTTGAGCACGAAAAATAGCCGAAAAGAAGAAGAAGAAGAAGAAGAAGAAGAAGAAGAAGAAGAAGAAGAAGAAGAAGAAGAAGAAGAAGAAATTAGTAGAAGCTTCTTCTCGAGTTTAACGGATTCGGGTATGTCAAGCAAAATTTTGCCTGAGACGCCAGCAAAAACTAGACGACGTAAAGGTCAAGCAATAAAAGTGACATTGAAATAATTTTTTGCCTCTTAAGCGTTCATCGGATTCTTTTCTCGGCAATTATTCGAAAATAATTGTAACGAGTCGCAAAAATAATAAAATACTTATTAAATAGACAAGTTATTCCGGGAGGTTTTCGCGTGGAGAGACAACTTGGCATAACAAAGCGAAATAGCCAATTTTAAGCCTATACAGGAATATCCCCTGTGAGAACTCACTCTTGTGAGGATCGAAATTAAGTATCGACTCCTCGAGTGTTTTATTCAACAAATCGTCCGCATGAACCTAATTGTCTTTTGTTTTGATAACTGTCAACGATGATATGGATGCTTCTATTTAGGAAGGATGATCTAGTTTGGTTTGGTTGTTTAACGGCATATCAACATGTTATGGGGTATTTAATGCCGAATTTTGATTGCCATCATAACCATGAATATTTACAGTTAGTTGGATATATGTACTTATGTATTTACCAACCCCTCCTCACGAGGAAGATGCAACACAACGTCAATTTTTTATGTGGAGTTTAACAGGATTGAATTCATGTTTCTTACTCTTAACCAGGAGCAAGGCAGATAAAAGCTCATCTGAATAACCCGTCCGGCATAAATAATAGTTGCACATCTGTTTGTGAATGGCAGACTCGTGCGACTATAAAACCCCGGATGTTAATGACTGAAACCACCTCTGTATTCCTCGTAGCACGTGCTGCCCAACACGTACCTCTAACCTCTGAATTGTCCTACCTATATTGTCAGCATCGTATTGACAATGAAACTTATAGACCATCATACTTTGTTGTAGTATAGTATCTGGTGGTAAAGATAGTTCTAACCTTGAAAGAGTAAAAATAACGCATGACCGAAGAGGAAATTTTCTCAGCAAATATCAGACTGGCAGGTCCAATCCACGGGAGCTTCATATATACCAGACATTCAGGAGGACCAAATATTTTACAGCGTTTAAATGTAAATCTTATATGACTCGAGATAACGTCCACATGGTACCAATTTTTCAAAAAAAGAAGCACTAGCGATAATTGAATATCGCTCTCGCCTGTGCAAGTAGAGGAAATTCATATTCTCATTGGGGAATCTGAAGAAGGATAGATTTTTTTGTCCCTCCACCCTACGACTTTGCAGTTTATCATCCTATTTTTGTAAACAGTTTTAGTGTAATTTCACCGGTTGTTGTCACTGAAAAAGCACCTGTTTAAAGGGCTCTTTCAGTTCGTTTTTTATTAAAGTATTATTCATCTTTTTGAAATAATTTTGTATATATATATATATATATATATATATATATATATATATATGCATGTTTGATTCAATAATAAAGATTTGCCCAGTCGGCTGGGGATGTAGAATACACTGACTGCTTTTCTGGATATGACACTAAACAATCTGATGGTGAGGTTCCAGTAATTCTGGGGCTTCGGGGAATGCGGAGTACCCCTTCATTGCCATCGCTCCCCGGTCCACTCTGGCCCAGAGTGGTAGCCCCTGATAGGGTCTTATCTATGGGTCAAATAGAACTAAACTGTGTATTTATACTAAACTGAATTGTTTGAAATAGAAGGGTTTTGATTTTTAACTGTTTGTGAACAAAAACTATACTTATACTAAACTTAATTGTTTGAAATTTAATTCAGCGTTAAATGACCCGAAAAGGGTGGATAAGCCGTAAAACAAAACCAACCAACCAACCAATAATAAAGGCACATTTTGTCTATATAATTTTATTTAGATCCTCTCAACTTTCTTGATAAGTGTCTTGGTTTTAGGTTGGAATTGGTAGATGAATTTACCAAAATTTTCCCGGGCGCTTTCGGACCTTTCATAGGCCATCACCAGGGGTTGTTTGCATGTGTAAAGAGTGTCTTTTAAAAAGAGATTTTAGGTTTTTTAATAAAATTACAGATTACGTAAACGCAAAGTTGGATAAAATTGAGATGCCAATGACATCGAACGAACTTTAAACAGAACGCTATCAACAGAAATAGAATGTTTTAAAAAAATTGATAGAATTAACTTTGAAAATAGCAACAATGTTTTAAAATGCCTTTTGTCTTTTTTTTTTTTTTTTTTGAAGTAGCTGAACTCTGCTTAAACTGACCTTGTGTCGGATCCAGCTCGTGGTAGAGGGATTGGGTAATGACATGAAATATTGAATTGTTCTTGCATGTGTAATTGAGTTTATTTTGTTTCTCCTCCCGTTGTGTTCATTATTAGTATATCACAGAATACTAATGCTAATATTGGCCTTTGGTGATTGGGGACTCAACTAAAATAATCTTCCTTATCACTAAGCATTCCAATAAGTTTCGTGAAAGTTGAAAAATCGTCTAAGGGTTTCCGATAAAATCTACACTGATCTGCCGGCAAGGAACGATCCCTGACCTATTATCTAACGTCCCGGTTTAAACCGAAATCTTTATTGTATCATTTACAATTTACTTGTTACTACGATTGTCCTTGTTACGTCTACTTGTATCAATGTCATACTATATCAGAATGACACTTTAGGATACAGTCAGAGCTTATCAACAGTTCAACAGTGAGACTTAATTGCCTCTTTTAAGTGTCATTAAAAGTTTTGTGCAAATTCAGCTTTACAGATAACAATTGCGCGTTCTTGCTGAAATAGATACAGTTTATGGATGAAACCTTTTTTTTTATGTTGTTTCGGCTTAGAAACATGTTTGAATGTTTGTAGAGCGAATACTTTGAACGAATGTTGTTCGTTTTTTTTCTTCCATTTAACTTGTAATATATGTACTTGGGTTATGTTATTTGAGATAATAAATGAGAAGTACAAATATTAACTTTAAAAGAGGAATTTTATTCTTCGTATACAACGCCACGTGTTGGCTAGAAAATGTCCGGCGGTCAACACGTGTGTTTAGTGTTTGGAATCTCTTCAGCAACTGCCTCCTCTTCTGTCTTGGGTCGTCTTCGGCAACTGCTACTATCTCCGCTGATTGGCCAGAGGGAGAGGGAAAGCGAGAGAGAAAAGGAGAGAGAAGGGAAGAGAGAAGAGTGAGAGGCGTTGGATTCTGGGATAGCATTCCTTGGCCGAGGTGAAAGTAAGGACCAAGATTTCTGTTAAGGTAGTATTGACTGCCCATTTACTGACCTTAGTAAGGGAGGTGATACTACAAACTATTTAAAAATTCTTTATTTTTTTAACTACAGCGACAAATAATATAAGACAAATGACCCTCGTACGTTCGAGAGTCATTCAATATATAAAAGGATTTTTTAAGTATTTTTTCCTGGATTTTCCCCATAAATGTAAACTTTACATTGTTTGGAATTGGTTTGCAGCAAAAATTTGATGACAATCAATATTTTTGAGGATTAATCTCTCAAAAATATTTTTGAGGTTATTCAAATTGGCGGCAAATCAAATAAAGTGCTTCAGGCTTGAACAGAGGTCTGTCATCAAATTTTGGGTGGCTGAGGATGGCAATCCATGTGAAATATATCAATGATGTGATGTGTATGGAGAAACCTGTTCTAGTAGAAAAAATGTTTATAAATAGGCTAAATTGCATTTGCCACTATGACTCTTGGTCGAAATGACAGTCAATGAAGTGAAAAAACGTTGACTCTTCGATAAAGAAAGAGTTCCAGATACAGCAGTCATTAGAGAAGGTCATGGTGACAATCTTCTGGTATATGGAATAACCTATAACTGCCAATGTCTTTAAAAAAGGTACAACTATAAACACTGCTTCCCATTGCCAACTCTATAGGTAATATTCACCTTATTTGTTGAATGACATTCACATTTCATTCTTTCTCATTTGACGCTCGTGTTTCTAGAAATTGTTGAGATTTGTTTTCTCAATATATAAAAAGGTTTAGATCTAATTAAAAAAAAGAACCATCGCTATGGTTCTACATATTTGAAGTAATGCTCATATATATATATATATATATATATATATATATATATATATACTCCCAGTCAAAGGTATTTGGCCAACCTCAATTTTTTTTAATTTTTCATCCTAAAAGTGTTATTTTTAATGACACAAGTTAAGTACTACAATGCTTTTATTTATCAAACTAAATTCAAGTCTTCCAGAACCACATTAAATACAAATTGTTTAAACTCGCTCACACACACACACACACACACACATAAACCTTCATCAACTTTGATCCATCAAAATGACCCCATTTGGCCGTTATGACTGCGGCATTTTTTCCACCAAAGACTGGAGGTAGACTTAAGCTAATTCTGACCAGCTTTCCTGCAAGAGTTGCCAGAGGTAAGCCGCACTTGTGGGTTGTTTAGCTCTGACTTTTCAGTCAAGTTCAACCCACACCAATTCAATGGGATTTAAAACACCATTTGAAAGACGTGCTGTTCCTCTTTGCTTTTAACCTACCTCTGACAGAATTTACTTGTTTGCTTTGAGTCATTATTTTGCATGAGTATAAATCTTTGACCCACAAGCCACGTTCAAGACGGGATTACGTGATGCTGCAGTATGCTGTGATTGTCGAACTGATTCAAGTTGCCCTTCACCTGGTGTAAATGTGCGACTTTGCAATTGCCAAAATCCCCCATACACCATAACAGAGCCTCCTCCATGCTTAACGGTTGGTGTAATACAGGGGGATTTCAGCTCTTTCACCAAATCTTCGTCTCACATAGACCCTGCAATTTAACCCAAAGATTTTGAACTTTGAACAAAGGATTTTATCCTAGTATTATGTTGTCCAGTCTTTGTATGTCTTAGCCCACAGGTGCCTTTTGACGTTGTTTTACATCGTCGACAGTGGTTTCTTGACAGCAATTCTGCCATATACACCAGATTCACAGTCTTCTCCTCACAGTGGACATTGATACATTTTTTCACGACATTGGTTCAGTTATGAAGTGATGTTTGGAGTAGTCAGCCTTGTGTTATGCAAGCTGGTTTCTGGTGAAGTTGTCCTCTGCATTGGTAAAACAGATAGTATCTAGCAAGCAGTAATTCAACTCATTATGGTCTAATATCATTTCAAGTGGTGGTATAATGTAACTTTTGGAAAACGTTTAATTTATGGTCAGTACTAAAGAAGAAAAACACCTTCAGATCAATTTTTCAAACGATGTTTGATTATACTAAGGTCAAAGTTATATGAGGAAGACTTGTATTTAGTATAATAAATAAAAAACTTGAGGTGCTTAACTTGTTTCATTAAAAGTAACACCCTTAGCATGATAAATGAAAATCTTTGAGGGTGGCTAAATACCTTTGACTTGTATGTATAAAGTAGAAGTAAAGTTGGCGACTTTAGTCGAGGGTGACCCGACGGCTCCCTTTTCAATAGCTTCTACACCGAGGTGTAGGAGAGGACACTACTTCTTTCCTTGGATTGCTTCACTTTACCGTTGATCCTTGCCTTATAATGCTGAGTGTCAAGCAAGGTGGTATCAAGTACCATTTTTTAAGTCTTTGGTATGACTCTACCTGGGATTGAACCCCAGTCTCACGGACCATTGGCGAACACTCTACCCATTTGGCCAATGGGATGTATGTAACTTATAAAGGAAGCATTAAAAATGTCAGATTAGTTTTTAATCCTCTTTGGTTGTTTCTAATTACACCGTGAAATTCTGCCGGGTCACTTAGTTGATTAGTGATTAGATTAACGCGTGTTTATCAGTGCTAGATTAAAGCATGAATTTTTTTTCACACTCTTAAAATCCGCACTGTTCAGGGTTTTGGTATAATGCGGGCAAATGATAAAAAAAAAACGAAAACGAAAAATATTGAAAATATCACTTTTCTTAAGCTAGTTCTAATGCGTTACAAGCGTGAAATAAAAGTTTACAAAAGAAAAGTAAAACAAAAACATTGCTTTGTTTTGACCCTAAGAGGTTGTATCTGTTAGACTCTCATTTATGTGTCAAAGAGAACTGTTCAATCCTTTAATAAGGATTATATTTAAACTGAATTATTAGTATTACATAGCAATACATAAAACCATTTAACTCTGTGCAAACAAATGATTAGTATTAAATCAAATAAGAATACTTCATAAATAGAATCACTAATATTAACTAGCAATACTTGAAACCATTTAATTCGGTGCAAACCAATGAACTCTGGCTCATTTAAAAATAGTATTACCCACAAACTATTCGTTTATAAATTATATATATATATATATATATATATGTGTGTGTGTGTGTGTGTGTAAACAGGATTTGGCATTAAATAATCTACAAAGGCTGATATGTCATAAAAGCCAACCGAACCAAAACCTATAAATTTAATATTTATGTATAAACAGGAATTGGCATTAAATAACCTACAAGAATCGATATGCCATAAAACAACTAAGCCAAACCTTTTGTTTGAAAGCATATCTCTGCCGTCAACAGCCAACTCATTTTTTCCAAAAAAATAAACAATCATCATGATCTTCATCATGATTATCAAATCGTTCTGATAGGAAGGAGTTTCCTGACACACTCTCTCTCTCTCTCTCTCTCTCTCTCTCTCTCACCATCCGTCCCTATCGGTCATCGCTCTTGACAGATTCTCTAGACTGCATTCAGTGTGCAGAAAGCTGATGAATGTAAATCATTGTTGGTCGGTCAACACT
Organism: Sepioteuthis lessoniana; assembly: GCA_963585895.1. Taxonomy (NCBI): domain Eukaryota; kingdom Metazoa; phylum Mollusca; class Cephalopoda; order Myopsida; family Loliginidae; genus Sepioteuthis; species Sepioteuthis lessoniana. The sequence continues at coordinate 78,640,913 of OY757909.1, read as the reverse complement.
GGTGTGTCCATGTGTTAGAGTCCATAAGAGAACGTCATTTATACATTCATTTTTACTTTCCCAGCTGTGCTCAGCCTTTTCTCGTTTGTTTTATTTAGATGATGTCCGTAGAGCTACTGTTTTGTGAGGTGTTGCTTCAAGGATTTGTTCAAAACAGAAAGTAGCATAATTGCGTCGTTTCCATCTAGCTTTTTCTCCATGTATTTCATTAGCATTCAGGTGGTGCATCGATCTAGTAGTTCTGACATAGTCATAGCTTGGAAGTTATCGCCTTTTATTTTATCTGTGAGATCAGAATGGTTGGCGTGCCGTTAAAGTCAATCCCTGAATTAATTCAATTACTCTTTAAAATTTCTCCATTTCATTTAGTTAATCAGTACTTTACTATGTAGCTGGTATGTTAGGTTAATATTTTCTAATTAATTAAATCGTTAAAAAAATCATATTTATAAAGAGAGATTTAAACTGTGAGTTTGATATCAAGAAAATGTAGTGCTTGAATACGATGAGATAAAATAGAAATCTCTCTTTTCATTAATTGATTATTGGTTGGACAAATTCAGATTCCTTAGAAAGAAGCAAAACAGCAAGTTTCAAAGAAAGAAAAAAGTGATAGAAAAATTCCTGACAATAAAGAATTCTTCTTTGGCAATTACTCATATATTAGATTGGAAAAGAATTAAGAGAATCGTGCAGACAAGAATTTGGCAGAAGCATTTCCACAGAAAAATTGATGCTTCTGATAAAAGTTTTTAAAGTTTTAACTGATGACATCTGCATAAATGACCGAAATAAAAAGAATAAAAGATAAGAAAAAAAAGTTAAATTGAGAGAAATAAAGAAAGGGCGAAAAATTATTTAAAAAATATTCCATCTAAATTCTGTTCCGTTATTGTTGTAAACTTCAAACTTTAAAAGATTGTGAACATGTGTAATAATGAGTAAAAAAAAAAAAAAGAAATAGATAGTATTTAACAGTTGTCTGAAGTTCAGAAATGAAGTTTTTTTTTTCTGCTTTACAAACATCTGTTTTTATCTTTTAGTGTTTTTAAGAAAATATTTTGGCTGACAGACTTTTTAGCCTTCCTGTAATATGCGAAGTCCTGATATGAACAGTTTCATTACTTCATTTTTTTCTTCTTAAATACTAATCCCTTTATCTTTCTTCCTTTTACCTCACCCTTTCAAACCAAGAATGGTGAAGGGGCTGAATCTCCATTGTGTGGAGACTAATGTGTTGGACTGCAACATCGTAGTATGCAAGTTCAAACACTTCAGTGATGTTTTTGGACTAATACCCATGAGAAAGGTATAAACTCCCTTATCCTGACAGCAATAGATTAAATAGAATCACTACTGTTCTTCTACAAGAATGACTTTGGCATTAAATAACACATGATGGTTGATATGCAATTAAACAAAGAAACCAAACCAAACCTTTCAAGCAACATAGTTCTGCATTGATTGTAGAGGAGCAAGAGCCCTAAGTACTGTAAAGGGTGTGCTGGGTATGACACTAAACTGCATTAGATGGTGAAGCTTCAGTTCTCAAGATCTGGGGAGTCTGAAATCACCAATTTGTTGACATTTCCCCCAAGTCCCTATGGGTCAAATAGATCTGTTTGAAAATTATTTGTATCAGATAGAAATACTTGAAACCATATAACTGTGTACGAACTAATTATTATTCTAGAAAGTCTCTGTGGCGTAGTGACTAACATGCTGGATTACAACATCGAAGTGAGTTTGAACTTCAGTTAGGTACTTTCGGAAAAGTACTCTTGAAAAAGTCATGAACCCCCTTATCTCTACAACTATGGGTTAAATAGAATTACTGCTGTTCTTTTACAATGATGACTTTGGCATTAAATAACACACAAAGGCTGATGATTAGATGAAACCAAACCAAATTATTTTTATTATTATTTTATTCCTTGAGAGTTATTCACATCAGCATTAACTGATGGTTTTCTGCTGGAGTTTGAGTGACAGCAAGTCTCCTCAAGTCTCTAGAACTCTTCCCAATGTTCTGGCCGATCTCAACAATGCTATAGTTTGGACAGTATCCACCCGTTCCGTTATTTCCAAGTTCTTCTGTTCTTGCATCAATCCTTTGATGACTGAACCAAAAGAACCAATTACAATTATTATTATTATTATTGTTTACTCATTAGAGTTTTTCACACCAGCGTTAGCTGATGGTCTTTCACTGGAGTTTGAGTGACAGCAAGTCTCCTCAAGTCTCCAGGACTCTTCTTAGTATTCTGGCCGTTCTAAATAATGTAGTAGTTTGGATGGTCTCCACTCCGCCAACTTCCAAGTCCTCTAGTCCTTTTAGTAATCCTTTAGTTACTGTTCCAAACGCACTAATTACCATTGGTATAATTGTCACCTTCATGTTCCATAGTTTTTACAATTCCCGATCAAGGTCGAAGTACTTATCCTTCTTTTCACATTCTTTCAGTTTTATTCTGTGGTCAGCCAGGACAGCAAAGTCAACAATTTTGCAAGTTATTATTATTATTATTGTTATTTTCTTCTTTGAGTGTTTTTCACGCCAGCATTAGCCGATAGTTTCTCTCTGGAGTTTGAGTGGCATAAAGTCTCCTCAAGTCTCCAGAACTCTCCTCAGTATTCTGGCCGATCCTGATAATGCGATTGTCTGGATGGTCTCTGTTTGTCCTCTTATTTCCAAGTCTTCATGTCTCTTTACCAATCCTTTGCTAACTGTACCAAACGTACCAATTACAATTGGTCAATTACACCGTCACTTTCCTGTTCCATAGTTTTTTTTTTTAGCTCTTTAGTAAGCTCTAAGATCTTATCTCTCTTTTTACTTTCTTTCAGTTTTACTCCATAATCAGCCGGAACGGCAAAGCCCACTATTCGGCAGTTTCTCTTTTTTGTTGTTGTTGTTGACTTTCACTAGGTTTGGACATCAGACCGAGATTATGTGATCCGTTTCTAACTTAAAATCCCTGAGAATTTTAAGCGTCTCATTTTCTTGAACAGATTTGTTTGTATTATCAAATTTAAACTTCTCACACAAATCCCAGTAGATCACCTTCCCCACCCAGTCGTGTCTAGTCTTATTCTCTCTTTGCTCTAATTTACAGCATTTACTTATAATGTGATTGATCGTTTCGTCTCTATCACTACATTTACTATTTTGTTGCATCTTGTCTGTTTGACATAAAGTCTTTGACATAAAGTAAGTAAAGTTGGCGACCTTAGTTGAGGGTGACCCCAAGGCTCCCTTTTCAAATAGCTACTACCCCGAGGTGTAGGGGAGGGCGCTACTCCTTTCCCTGAACTGCTCCACTTTACCCTTGATACTTACCTCATAATGCAGTGTTAAGCAAGGGGGCATCAAGTACCATTTTTTAAGTCTTTAGTATGACTCGACCTGGGATTGAACCCCCGTCTCCTGGACCACTGGCGAACACTCTACTCATTAGGCCAATGGCATTGTTTTGCGCTACTATCAGAAGAGATTCAGTTTCTCTCTGAAGGTTTCCCTTTCTTAGCCATGTCCAAGTTTTCTCGGGTGAGATTTTGCTTTTTTGTCGCTTGAAATATCCATACAGTTGTTTTTTTCCCATTTTTGTTTTCTGATTATTTTTGTTCTATGTTGTCAGTATTGTTTCTGCTCGTTGTAATCAGTCTTCCACCGTGTATTTTTATGTTGTTTTCTGGTTGTTGTATTGCAGAGAAACTGAAGTCATGTAATTGTCCCAGCTCTAAATCGTTGTTGATGCAGAGACACTGAAGTCATGTAATTGTCCCAGCTCTAAATCGTTGTTGATGCAGAGACACTGAAGTCGTGTAATTGTCCTAGCTCTAAATCGTACCAACATTATTCTTCTGCAAGGATGGTTTTGGCATTTAATAACCATCAAAGGTTGATATACCATTAAATAAAGAAACCTAATCGAATTATTATTACCATTAGTTATAGTAGTAGAATTAGCATTATAATATAGGAATAGTAACTTGAAGTCTTACAATTGTCCCAGCTATGGGTTATATGATGCAACAATTATTTTTCTACAAGGATGGTTTTAGCATTAAATAACCCATGAAGGTTGATATGCCATTGAACAAAGAAAGCAAACCATACTATTTTCTACAAATTATCAGTATTAGGAATACATGAAACCATATAATTGTATGAATTTTTTGTATTAAGAATAGTTACTTGAAGCTATGATCGTCTACAGACTATTATCATTAATTACTTGAAACCTTATGATTACTTACAAAAAAAATCTGATTTTGGCATTAAATAACCAAACAAGGACTGACATACCAAAAAAGGTGTAATTGTTATCGTCGTCGGAAATGAACACGGGGACACGAGTTCAAATCCTGGACGAGACTGATTGCATTTCACATAGCACTAATACCCTTGGGAAAGGTATGAATCCAATTATTCTCCCTCCAGCTATGGGTAAATAGTAGGACAGACTAGGTTCTTCAGCCTTGGTTAGGCTACTAGTCTAGGAGAAGGAAAACTGAATTAAAACCTGTTAAACTCCGCTTAAAAAAATTGACCTTGTGTCATATCCTGCCCGAGCGGAGGGGTTGGTAAATAGGATAGGATAAAAGGAACCAACTAGCGAACCAAATGTGGCATAAATAAATTTTTGTATTGATTTCTGGCTTTAGGCTTGACTTGTATGTCATCTCACTTATAATTTCCTGTGGGATTGTGTAACAGAATCTGTCTTTGAGAGAGAGAGAGAGAGTCAAAGTAATAGAAATGCACACAGAAAAGTATAAAGAGAAGAAAGCTGAACATGTGAGATTCCTTAAAAAGGAAAAAAAAAGTGACTTATAAGTAGACTTAATGTAGAGATCTGTACCATGTGCTAACCAATGCTATATAAAGCTAAAGAATCAAATAATAGTCATTAGGACAACCCATTTGAGGCTTGGTTTGGTTTTATGGCATATCAACTATTGTTGGTTACTTAATACCAAATCTTTTTATACATCTATACTATTGCCCAGTCGGCTGGGACTGTAGAATACACCGACTGCTTCTCTGCAGAGGGGTAAGACCCCCCACACAACGAGTGTTCTGGATATGACACTAAACAATCTGATGGTGAGGTTCCAGTAATGCTGGAGCTTTGGGGAATATAGAGTACCCCTTTATTGCCATCGCTCCCAGGTCCTCTTTGTTTGCACCTGATAGGGCCTTATCTATGGATTAAGTAGAATTAACGATATACTTATGCTAAACTGAATTGCTTAAAATAGAAATGTTTTTGACAATTAAACCGTACTTACATTTAAACTACATGCTTATGCTAAACTGAATTATTTGAAATAGAAATGTTTTTTGACATTGAAACTGTATTTACACTAAACTGAATTATTTAACATAGAACTGTTTTGACATTTAACTGTGTATAAACAAAATCTATACTTATACTAAACTGAATTAACTGAATTAGAACTGCTTGACTAAACTGAATAGCTGGAAATAGAAATGTTTTTCACTATTAAACTGTACTTACATTTAAACTGCATACTTGAATTGTTTGAAATTGAACTGTTTTTGACATTGAAACTGTACTTACACTAAACTGAATTATTATATATAACTGTTTGAATTGTTTGAAATAGGAATGTTTTTGACAATTAAACTATGTACTCATGCTAAACTGAATTGTTTTAAATAGAAGTGATTATTTACATAAAAATGGATTTGACGTTAAATGACCTACAAAGGTTGATATGCCATAAAACCCAACCAATCAACCAACCAACGTCTATACTAAAAATTTGATTTCAAAAAACATTTTGTAGATAACATTTTTAAATGAGCCTGGGCTCATTTTTTTTTTTTTACAGTTAAATGGTTTTACTTATTTCTATCTTATACAAATAATTCTATTTGTTGTTAATCATTTGTTTGCACACAGTTTAATGTTTTCAAATATTGCTAGGTATCTCTAACAATTCAATTAAGTATTGGTCATTTGTTTACTCACAGTTAAATGATCAAACAGTTCTATTCAAAAAAATTTAGTTCTGCATAAGTACAGTTTTTTGTTTACGCACAGTTAAATATCCAAACAGTTCTACTTCAAACAATTTCGTTTAACATAAGTACACAGTTTTGTTATATTTGATCCATAGGTAGCACCTATCAGGTTGCTTACCATATTTACCAACCCCTCAACTTGGGCAGGATATGACACAAGGTCAATTTTTAAGCAGAGTTTAACGGGTTTGATTTTAGAGTTTTCCTTCTCCTAGACTAGTTGCCTCACCAAGTCTGAAGAACCTAGTCTGCCCTACTATTTACCCATAGCTGGAGGGAGAATAATTGGATTCATACCTTTCCCAAGGGTATTAGTGCAATGTGAAATGCAATCAGTCTCATACACGATTTGAACTCGTGTCCCCATGTCCATTTCCTACGTCAATAACCATTACACCACTGGCACCTCCTATCAGGTTACTTACACTCTGGGCCAGAGGGGACCTGGGAGTGATGGCAATGAAAGGGTACTCCACTTTCCCTAAAGCCCCAGCATTACTGAAGTCTCACCATCTGATTGTTTTGTGCCATATCCAGGACATTCGTTGTGGGAGTCTTACCCTTCTGCAGAGAAGCAGTTGGTGTATTCTGCTACCCCAGCCAACTTGGCCATCACATGGGGCAGATAATAAAGTGGTGCATAAGGTTTTACACTCATACAACATAAAAACTACAATATGTGCATTTTGTGAGGAGGTGATCATTTCATACACTTTTTAGTTTCAATAAAATTTTTGACTGTATCAGTATGTAACTTTGATGCTGAGATTTATAAATTGTCCCATGTGAGATGATATATAAGTAAGTAAAGTTGGTGACCGTAGTCGAGGGCAACCAGAAGGTTCCTTTTTCAATACCTACTACACCAAGGTGTAGGGAATTGATCCACTTTACCCTTAATACGTACCTTATATTGCTGAGTGTTAAACAAGGAAGTATCAAGTACCATTTTTAAAGTCTTTGGTATGACTTGACCTGTGATTGAACCCAGGTCTTCCGGACCATTGGTGAACGCTGTACTCATTAAGCCAAAATTGAAATATTAAAAACAAAAATTATCCAAGTCAGAATCTTAAGTTTCACAGTTTTTAGTCACCAGGTAAGTGTTAGTGATTGCAAACACTTGCCTGGTGATCAAAAGATCGTGAAACTTAAAATTCTCACTTGGATTATTTCCTCCCTTTTTTTTAATATCATTATGTTGAGTACTATTTTATTTGCCATTGTTAGCTCTGCCATTTTAGATTATAAACTGATGATAATGGTTTAGGTTTTAAATGAATGGTAATAGTACTTAGTTTGAAGTAAAAGATGTGGGTATATGAAGGGTAGTTTGGGCTCTTTAGACTTTGTACAACAACCAGACTAGGGAAAGGAAAACTTTGAATTCAAACTAACTGTACTTTGCTTAAAGACTGGCCTTGTGTCACATCCTGCACATGGTGGAAGGGTTGGGCAAATACATATACACAAACATTATTTTGTATTTTGTTAAATATCCATCAATGATCTAAGAACACTTCATAACATTTTTTATTGAAGAAGGAAGTTACTTACCAAGTAATAGAAACTGACCAAAAATTGAGCGGATTCTTATTTCCACTGAGCAGTTTTAACTCCATGCTTGTTTTGGTGTCATCAGGAGAGAATATGCATCGTTTTGGGGCCTTCAATCTAACAACACTTCATAACATCTTTTACTGATGATTGTTTATTGAAACTGAAATGTTATAACATCGACTTTCTTTCATATTCAATTCTTCTCTTTGGATAACTTTGTTTTTCAATATTTTTCTCCACAATTATTTTAGTAATACAGTATTGCCCATTAATCATTTGGTACTACCCTTTAGGGCATCTTCAAGGGTAGTTGGGGTTACTTAAATAAGTAAAGTTGGCAACTGTAGTCGAGGGCAACCCGAAGGCTCTTTTCAGTAGCTACTACACTGAGGTGTAGGGAAGGGCACTACTCCTCTCCTTGGATTGCTCTACTTTACTCTTAACACATACCTTATAATGCTGAGTGTTCAGCAAGGAGGTATCAAGTACCATTTTTTTAAGTCTTTGTTATGACTTAACCAGGGATTGAACTCCCGTCTCCGGGACTATTGGTGAATGCTGAGCCCATATTCCCTCCAATTAACATATGAAAGTTTGTACTGCATTATCGTACTGGTTTGGGTTCTTTGTTAAATGGTATACCAACCTTTGTGGGTTATTTAATGGCAAAGCCATCTTTGTAGAAGAAGAGTAGTGCTACTATTTAATCTATAGCTGGGGGGATAAGAGGGTTCATACTTCTCTCAAGGGCATTAATCCAAAAGTGAATGTAATAGCACAAGTAGAATTTGAACTTGTTTACTATGATGTCATTGTCCACTATGTTAACCACTCCACCATGGAGATTCGCCCCTTATGTAGAACTGGTTGCAAGGAATGATATGTGACCTGACCAATTATCAAATGCACAAGGTAAGTTGGCTTTTACAAAAGTAAAGTAGAGTGAGACACCGTGGTATAATACTGACATGCTGGACTATAAGAGTATAGTTAGTGAGTTTGAATTCGTGCTATTATGTCCACCTTCGGACTAATGCCCTTGGGAAAAGTATGAAATCCCTTATCTCTCTGGCTATGGGTTAAATAGTATCACTAGTGTTCTTCTACAAGAATGGCTTTGGCATTAAATAATCCAGGAAGGTTGATATGCCATCATCATGTTGTGCCACTAGCACGGATATCCCTGACCCTCTCTCGACACTTTTCCCTATCGTTCATCACCTCTGGCAGGTCTTCAGGACTACATCCCGTATCCTTACATAGCTGCTGTATACATGTTCTAGCTCGTCGTCCTGCTTTTGCTCGGCCATATGTGGGGGTCCATAGGAATAAATGTACCAAATCAAAACTAAAGGGTTTCAAATACCTTACATATTAAATGAAAGAAGTGGATCCATGTAGACTCTCACAGTTGGATTTTGAACTCATTTTGCTAATTTCATTTTATGTGCATTAAACCATTGGGCCATCTGCACCTCAACAATATGTAGTAGCATAGGTCAAACAGTAACTGCCAGCCTCCTACAGCCAATGAGATAACATAAAAACTATGATTACCACAAAAACACAGAAAAACAAAAATATCCTCACATATTTGTATGTAAGGAAACATCATTTGAGTCTTTTCTGTCACTGTTGCATATGACAACTTCCATCGGAACAGGCTGACAGTCGGACTAAATATGAGATTATAATGACTAAATTGCAGACCTTATGCCATGACTTAGCTGGATTGGTAGCTAGACTCAGACAACTAAAAAGCCCAATTATAACAAATGAAATCACTGGGTCAGATAAGTGCCACCCCACCCAAACTACCAGCTCTTCCCTCTCAGCACCATGTACTGTTAGCATTTTAGAACGCAAACTAAAAATATATTTTGTAAAAAATTGACAGCATTGTTTGATATTTTTATAGAACAATGATCAAATAATAAAATAAGCTGATGAAACATGCAATACTACAGATGCTAGAAATTTAATGTGATATCATTGATGGGATTTATTTTAAAATCTCACTGTAATAATTACATATACAGTGATAAATCAGTACTAAATATATATACAGAAATTCACTGCAAATTATTTTACAAGAGCAATGCATCAAAAATGATTTTACTATAGAAATGCATGGCAGTTATTTTACTATAGAAATGTATTTCATTTATTCTAAGGAGACTTCAGTGCTAAAAATTTATATGGAAATGTTTTGTAAATCATTTTGCTACAAAAATGCATTGCAATTATTTTACTATAGAAATGAATCTCAGTTATGAATCAAATGTAAGGAAACTTTCATTCATTATAATGTGACATCAGTTCTAAAAGCTTATATAAAAATGTACAGCAAATCATTTTATTATAGAAAGGCACTGCAAATTGTTTTACCATAGAAAGGTATTGCAATCATGAAAACTTTCATTTACTCTAATGATTGCATATATTGTAATACATCCATAATGAAAGCATATGAAGAAATTTATGGCAAATTATTTTACAAATGTACTGCAAATCATTTTACTATAGAAATACACCATAAGTCATTTTACTGAAGAAATGTACTGTTTGTTATTTTATAATGGACTATCTGCATGGCTTGGAAAAAAAAAAAAATTAAACCATTAATTAAAAAAATTCAATCTAGTTTTCTCCAGGAATATTTAATGAAACCAGAAAGTTTAACTATTGATTAAAAAATGTCAGCATCTTGTTAGTTAGTTTATTTACAGCTAAATAACCTGAATGAACATTTTCTAAGTGTGATAATTCCATCGTCTTTTTAGTATTATAACTTTATATACCCATATATCTATGTGTTTCTATAAGAGTGTATTTTTATGTAATAGTCCTCACTATCACAGTTACCTCCAAGCAGAAGAGGAGTTTGATTGACAGGTAGTGTTAGAGGTTATTTTGAAATAAGTGATGAGAAAGTTTGAGTTTTGAGTTTTAACAGCCAGATTTCTGGAATACTATAAAGCATATTTTTAGTATAAGTCTCATTTTAGGCGCTTTAGTATTTTCCTTAATGAAATTCCTCCTCCCTATAAAAGATGGTTTGGAAACTCCCAAAGATAGCCGGCTTGAATTATTAATGCTGATAAACATGGGATCAAAACTATAAATATTTGTTTGATCATTTCTTTCATTACCATAGATCAAGTCCCACTGACCTGTTAGAGATACACAATGTTTCAGTATATGTAAATACAAGTGTAAATAAGGATGAATATTTTCCCAGTTGCATATTATCAGTATGCATATACACATATGCTTTTACCCAACCCCTCCATCGAAGTAAGATGCAACATAAGGTCATTTTTAAGCAGAGTTTATAACAGATTTGAATTTGGAGTTTTCCTTCTCCAAGACTGTTTTTCATACCTAGGTTAAAGAGCTCAGTCTGCCCTACTATTTATACCTAACTGGAGGGAGAATAGTTAGATTCATACCTTTCTCAATGGTATTAGCACTATGTGAAATGCAAACAGCCTTGTCAAGGATTTGAATTTGGGTTGTTGTGTTCATTCCCGATGATGATAACTATTACGACATGAATGACCGTATATATATATATATATATATATATATATATATATATATATATATATATATATATATATATATATTTCATCCATAGACAGACTATTTTGTTGTATCACAACTCTTCAGTGTGGCTAGACACTGAGGACGCTTGAAGTTGGGATCGAAACCCGGCCAACTTTACGTTAGACTTAGTATCACACAGCTCAGCCATCAGTCGACATACATTAGCTTGGGAATTATAAGGCATTATGTAGTAGCTTTCGTTTGTTTACATTATATATATATATATATATGTGTGTGTGTGTGTGTGTGTGTGTGTGAATAAGTATCTGATTAAAATATTTGACAGAAGTGATGAAACCTATAGAGAGAAAAATGTCATAATAAATATTCCAACAAATGTTTCCATCATATTTTTCCTGCACACACACACACACACACACACACACATATATATATATGTATGTATGTATGTATGTATATTTGATAGATATGTACACATGCCAACAGTCACACATATGTACACACGTGTGCACAAGTACATGTGCACATACACTACTGATCTAAAATTTGGGACCCACATTGATTTTTCTTTCTCTGAACTTAAAAAATGAATAATGTTTCATGTCTTTAAAGAAATAAATTTATTTTTCTGTTTGTTGGCAATCATGCAATAATTCAAATCAAAATGAATGTAAAATAATCATAAGTTTAATGAAGCCAAATTTATATTTTTTTTTCATTAAAGAATTCACAATGAGTAATTATTATTGCAGAACAAATTCTTAGCATCCTTTCTAATAACATGTAAAAGTATGTTTGTGGAAGTGATTCCCAAGCTGTGTGTAAATGTGTAAACAACTCTTGCTTATTCTTAGGCAATTCACTTCAAACTTTATGATCAATTGCAAAATTAACCTTTATTATGAACTTAGAGAAACAACTCAGGATGGTCCCAAACTTTTGGTCAGTAGTGTGTATGTATGTATGTCTGTATGTGTGTTTGTGGGTAACAAATGAGATAGCTATACTTGCCTACACCAGCCGCATATGTTTGAATAGAGAAATATTTTCAAATGTTTCCTTTCTGTCTAATCCATGGATCCATTTGAGTAAACAAGATATGCACACGTGATTCCAGATGTCTTTTTGTCTTTATCTAGCAGCTGCACAGTGACACCTCAAAAACAATCAACTCGCCTCTCACCACACTTTCTTTTGCCCTTTCTTTCTTTCTTCTTCTGACTGCATTTCACCTACCCCTCCTCCTCCTCCTCCTCCTCTTCCTTTCTCTCTTTCACTACTTTTTTCATGTGCTCCTTTCTTCATTATATCTGTCCTTCCTTGCTCTTCTTTGCTCTACTTCTCTTCCCTGTCTCTCTCTTTTTCCAGTAAATCTTTCCTCCTTGTATTTCTCTCTCCTCCCTCTTCTCTCTTTCTTTCTTCTACTCATTTTTTCATCACATATCTCTTTTCTCACCTTCTTTTTCCTCCTCTCTCTCTCTCTCTTTTTCCTTTTTTCTTATATATCTTTCTTTCTACATCTCTCCTTCTTCACTCTCCCTTTTTCTTGTTCTTATTTTTTCATCACATATCTCTTTTCTCACTCTTCTTTTCCCTCCTTCTCACTTTCTCTCCTTTTTTTCTTATATATCTTTCTTTTGACATCTCTCATTAATCACTCTCTTTCTCTCCCTTTTTCTTGTACTCCTTTTCTCATTACATCTCTCTTTTCTCACTCTTCTTTTTCCTCTCTCTCTCTCTCTCTCTCTCTCTCTCTCTCTCTCTCTTTCTTTCTCTTCCTTTTTCTGATATATTTTTCTTTTTACATCTCTCTTCCTTCACTCTCTTTCTCTCCCTTTTTCTGTACTCCTTTTTTCATTAAATCTCTTTTTTCTCACTCTTCTTTTTCCTCTCTCTTTCTTTCTTTTCCCTTTTCTGATATATTTTTCTTTTTACATCTTTCCTTCATCACTCTCTTTCTCTCCCTTTTTCTTGTAAATCTTTTCCCTTTATATTTCTCCTTTCTTGCTGTTCTTTTCTCTATTTCACTTTTTCTGATAAATCTTATAATTATTCTCTTTTTCTCTTAATTTTTCTTCTACAACTTTCTCTTCTCATTTTCTTTCTCTGTCTTTTTTTTTTGTAAATCTTTCTTCATTACATCTATTCCCCCCCCTTTCCCTCTCTCATTAGTTCTTTTCCTTGTACTATTTTTTTTTATTAGATTTTTCTTTCTCATCATCTTCCCATCATTCCACTAATCCCATAATGCCCAGAACTTCCTGAAATAGCCATTTTGTTACATCTGCTTACAAAATAATCATTCTCATTAAATATTAATCATTTGCCAAAAAAGTCTTATCAGATGGGAATAATTCTTCCACTTTGCAATTTTAAAAAACAAAAACAATATACATTTCATGTTGAATTGATTAATGAAAAGGCACCTGCAAATTTCCCCATCAAAACATCTAAATTTACCCCAGGGACAATTCCATCTTACAAATATGGCTGAAGCAGATGGCCAAATTCCTGTCTGCCAATAAATATTTGCCATGGAAGGTGCAGAGGTTTTTGTGGTAATGTGTTAGAGCTAAAACCTTCTGTTTTAACGTGAATCTCTGTATGTTTTTTTTTTTGGAGAGGGGGCATTACCATAATTTTTTTTTTTTTTTGTTATTTACTAAGCTTTTGCTGAGTCTGGTACACAGGCCTCAGGTTGTTTACAGTACCTGCTGTTTGTTAGTGGTCACCCATCTATGTACTGAGTAGGCTCACTACTACTTAACTTTGATAATCTGCAGAAAACTAACATTTTCAACATGTACATCATTTAATAAGCTTAGCTTAGTACAAGATCAGAAATGTAAGGCACCCAGTGAGAATCAAACTTATTAACCATCATCTACCAGCATAGCTGGCTAACCATAATGCCATGCAAGGTGCCCATACATTTTTTTTAACTTGAAATTTTATTTTTGAAATATTTGTAAATAACTGGGGATTAGCTTTTGCTTTTATCTACTTTGAATTATTGCAATGAATATTAAAGGGATTAGCTGAGTTAATCCTCTTCTTTAATCTTTACTGTGGATTTCAATGAGCTGTTTCAAGTATTCTTAATTGAATAAAAAGATCCTCATGTTCTTTTTTCAAGAAGCATTTTTCTTTATTGGAGAAAATAACTATGCAAGAATTTTTTTTCTACAGGAAAAATTGAACCTAAAAAGGAAATGAAAAAATACTTGCAAATCTATACTTTATTTTTGGAGATTCTATTTTGTGGTGTTTTTTTTTCATATAAATTATAATTCTGTCTTTTTTAGTTCTTTTTACTGAATGAATTTCTCCAGCTCCACCCTATTCCTATCTCATTCCTCCCTCACCTCAAAGAAACTCACAATTATTTTATATGTGTAATTAATTATACAATTCATCAGTCTAATTGCTCAGTCTGCTGGGGCTGTAGAATACACCCACTGTTACTCTGCAGAAGAGTAAGACCCCCACCCCACCCACGAGTGTCCTGGATATGTCACTAAACAGTCTGATTGTAAGGTTCCAGTAATGCTGGAGCTTTGGGGAATGTGGAGTACCCTCTCATTGCCATCACTCCCCTATCCACACTGGCCAGGGGTAGCACCTGATAGGGTCTTATCAGTGGGTCAAATATAACTAAACAGTGTACTTATGCTAAACTGAATAGCTTGAAATAGAACTTTTTTTAACATTTAAACTGCATACTTATGCTAAACTGAATTGCTTGAAATAGAACTGTTTTGACATTTAACTGAGGGTAAACAAAAGCTATACATATACTAAACTGAATTTTTTTAATTAGAACTGTTTGACTAAACTGAAGAGCTGGAAATAGAAATGTTTTTGACAATTAAACGGTGTGTTTAAGCTAAACTGAATTGTTTGAAGTAAAACTGTTTATTTGTATAAAAATGGATTTGGAATTAAATAACCTACAAAGGTTGATATGCCATAAAACCCAAACAAACAAGCAAACAAAAATCATCAGTCTTAGCAAAATCTTATAAAAATTTCTCTAAAAATAGTTTTAAAACAGATTACAATAATTACTGTAAAAGTAAATATTGTGAGTACTGTGGGGGTGAATTAAATAAATAAAATAAAAATAAATTTTTAAAAATGCAAAAACTCCCTTAAGCACCTGACTGGAAATGGGGCGATGCATTCATGATAAAGGAACCATCTCAGTGAAAGGGAGAGATTCGCCCTCACTTCAGCAGAACCCTTCAGACTGAGAGGACTTTCTTCCACCCAACTGCTAGATTTAGCACACCTATTTTGCTAAGTCCCCTGCGTTTCACATGAAGGTTGTGATCCCGGCTAGCAAGCTGACACGCCAAAGCAAGCAATATGTTAACACCACTGGACATGACCACACTGAATTTGAACTTATTAACTGCCAGAGACAGCTAATATTTTTCAGTGCCTGATTTGGGAGAAACAACAGTTCTCAAATAGTCCAGGAAGACAGAGTAGCCAAGTGAAAATTCCAAATATAATAAAGTAAAATGGAGGTGCCCATGGTGTAATGGTTATCATCATAGGAAATGGACACGGTGATACGAGTTCAAATCCTGGACGTGACTGATTGCATTTCACATAGCACTAATACCCTTGGGAAAGGTATGAATCCAATTATTTTCCCTCCAGCTATGGGTAAATAGTAGGGCAGACTAGGTTCTTCAGCCTTGGTGACGCAACTAGTCTAGGAGAAGGAAAACTCTGAATTCAAACCTGTTAAACTCCGCTTAAAAATTGACCTTGTGTCATATCCTGCCTGAGCGGAGGGGTTCATAAATATGATAAAGTAGATATTGAAAAGATATCTTCTCTCTCCACCTCCTTTCTTTTTCTTCCTTATAGCCTTCACAGACAAGAAGATGCAAGCAAATTTTGATGAGGTAAGAAGAAACTAATGGAGTCAGACATCAATAACCGACAATGACCAAAAATCTTCAAAACCCCAGAGTACAATGCATTTTAAATGGATATGCTGACTGCACCTCTGTTAGTGTCATGGATATGACACTAGACTGTATCTGATAGTGAGGTTCCTATCCTGGAGCTTTCATTTCTATTACTCTCCAGTTCACTCTGACCCAGAGAGGAAGTACCTGTTAGGGTTCCAACTATGGGTCAAATAGAAATACTTAATAATCTTCTATACTTAAAAGCATTTAAAGGTGTGTCAATAAATAACTGACTTTAAAAGGAATTATTAATATTACATAGCAATTCTAGGAACTATATAATTGCGTGCAAACAGATGAATAATTTTGAATAGAGTTATTAGTGTTAAATAGCAATACTAGAAATCCTTTAACTGAGTTCAAATAAAACTATTAGTGTTAGATACCATTTAAATGTGTGCAAACGAATGGCTAATATTAAATAGAATTATCCTATTTACCAACCCCTCCTCTTGGGCAGGATTTGACACAAGGTCAATTTTTAAGCAGGGTTTAACAGGTTTTAATTCTGAGTTTTCCTTCTCCTAGACTAGTTGCCTGTCCAAGGCTGAAGAACCTAGTCTGTCCTACTATTTACCCATAGTTGGAGGGAGAATAATTGGATTCATACCTTTCCCAAGGGTATTAGTGCTATGTGAAATGCAATCAGTCTCGTCTAGGATTTCAACTCGTGTCACTGTGTTCATTTCCTACGACGATAACAATTACACCATAATAGAATTATTAGTGTTGGATTAGAATACTTGAAACCATTTAACTGTGAGCATATAAATGAGCTCTGACCCATTTAAAAATAATTTTACCAACAAAGTAGTTTTTTAGAAATCATATATATATTGATTATATTTATGTATAAATATGATTTGGTATTAAATAACCAGCAAGGGTTGATATACCATAAAACACAACCAAACATCAGCAATACTTGCAATTTTTTTCTGATTTTCATTTTCATCTTGATTTGCATTGTATTTCTAGAATAAAATTATCATTTATCTTTTACAAAAACTGATGTCTAGATGAGTTAGTGTCAATTTCAAAAAACATGTTTGAAGCCAGTCTCAGTATTTTTTGAATAACAGTTCAAGGTGAAACACAGAATTCTGCAAGTCCAGCACCTTCTTTACTAACCAGACTTTCAGCTCCACAAAACTGTTTCTTATTTTCAAAACTGATAGTCTTCTCAAGAGTAGGATTTGATGCTATGAGAAGATATAAAAGAATATAGTGGCAGAGGTTCCCACAATTTCAAAAGAGTTTCAGAGGTGCTTTGTGTAACAGAACATTCCATGGAATATGTGCTTTTATTCAATTTCTTTGTTTAAAGATATGTCAACTTTTGTAGGTTATCTAATGCCAAAGTCATTCTTGTGCAAGGACAGTAGTTGTACTATTTAACCCATAGTTGCGGGGAAAAGGGATTTCATATCTTTCCCTAGGGTATTAGTCAGAAAGTGAATGTAATAACAAAAACTTGACCATTGTTAACTGAATGTAAATATAAGTAAAGTTGGTGACCATAGTCGAGGGTGAACCGAAGGCTCCCTTTTCAATAGCTACTGCACTGAGGTGTAGGGGAGGGCACTACTCCATTCTCTGGATTGCTCCATTTTACCCTTGATCCTTACCTTATAATGCTGAGTGTTAAGCAAGGTGGTATCAGGTACCAATTTTTGAGTCTTTGGTATGACTCAACCTGGGATTGAACTTCGGTCTTCTGGGCCATTGGTTAATACGCTGCTCATTAGACCAATATAATAGACATTAAAATTGACTGTGAATATTGTTTCATTTTTTCCCTACAAACCAAATTTACCATATAATAATCATTGTAAATTAAAATTTTGATGCATATATTTAATAAAATGGGTCAACTGGGATTCCATTGTACCTAGATTTGGTAAAAAAAGGATACATTAAGGTTTTGGTGCATTTATTTAATAAAATGGATCCATAGGGATCCATTCGATCAAGAACCAGTGGAAAAGAACATATTATGGTTTTGATGGATTTATCTAATAAAATGGTTCTGTTGGGACCAATTGGATCCAGAATTGGTTAAAAAAGATACCTTTCATAAGACACTGTTTGATGTCAAGTAAATATTGTGAGTACTTTTATACAGTCTGATTGTAAGGTTCCTGTAATGCTGGATCTTTGGGGAATGTGGAGTACTCTCTCATTGCCATCACTTCCCTATCCACACTGGTCAGGAGTGGTAGCACCTGATAGGGTCTTATCTCTGGGTCAAATATAACTAAACGGTATACTTATGCTAAACTGAATAGCTTGAAATAGAACTTTTTTGAAATAGAAATAATTTTCATGGTACTTAAAATTTGAACTTTTTCTTTCATACAAAATTAATAAGCTTTTTTTCATTTTGAAAGTCAATTTTTTTAACTCAAAAGATTAAAATTCATGCAGTGAGACATAATAACTTAAATTAATTTAATCAAAACACTAATAACATAATTTACTTAGATTTATTTCACAATAAGTGAAATCAAAATTAATTTCTTAATAAAATTATATTGATCTAAAATAAATTACATTGTTTCTTTTTTGATTAAATTATATACTCTTACACACTTGTAAATAAACCATCATCATTGTTATTTTTATCGTCAATGTGTGGTGACCGCACAGATTCCCTTGACTTTCTTCTTGCCATCCATCCCTATCAGTCATCATTCTTGGTAAGACCTCTAGACTACAATCAGTGTTCATACAGAGCTGATGAATGTAAGTTTTTTTTTTACCTGTTTCATAGTAAATTCATCATCTCTTTCCATTTGGTGAGAAACAGCAGTTCTGTCTTTAAATAGAACTTTAATGACCTCTAGAAACCTTGTAGATCAGCATCACCTTTTCCATTTTTATCTTCAAGTACAAATGACCCCTATAGACTAAGTTTCTGCTTCCAGGGTACAACTGTTTCACCTCCATATGACATATACTATCAAGCAAGCAATGACTTTATTAGTATATATACCAAAGAGGAATGTTTGCAAAATAACTGATATATGTTATTAAAAAGATTATTGTGAAAAGATTTCTTGATAATAGAATGGAGAAACTGTTTGTCTCTGAAATCAAAACAGATTAGTTGCATAGAAATATAAATTCTTGTTTTTTTTTTCCTAAAGATTTCTACCAGGAAGGTGTTTTAGGGTTAATTTGGTTTGGTTTATTTGTTTAATGGGATATCGACCCCTTTGATTTATTTATAAATGTTTAACTCTGATCATAACTTTATTTTTTACACAAGTTATATAGTTTCAAGTATTCCTATCAAATACTAATAATTTTCAAACAGATCCATTTGAGCCATAGATGGGACCCTAACAGGTACTACCATTATGGGTCAATGAAAGAGAGACTCCACACTCCCCAAAGCTCTGGAACTTGAGCCTCATAACTAGATACAGTTTAGTGCCATATCCAGGACACATGTTATAGGAAGATGAAATCCTCAGTCTTCCATTATCCTCTTGTTGTTTTCAAGAGCAATTTTTATCCACTGGTGACCTGTTAAAGCTGTTGCTGCTTGTCTAGATTCAAAATTTTCCTTCTCTTAAACCAATTGCCCCACCAAGGCTACAGAACCCACTTTGCCCTATTATTTGCCTTTAGTTGTGGGAAGGGCATTAGAGCAAAGTGAGATGAAAATAATCTTGTCAAGAGTTTGAAACTTTACTGAATCCATTTTCTCTTTGGTTTGGTTTGGTTTGTTGGGTTTTATGGCATATCAACCTTTGTAGGTTATTTAACGCTAAATCCATTTTTATGTAAATAATCACTTCTATTTAAAACAATTCAGTTTAGCATGAGTACACAGTTTAATT
This sequence comes from Sepioteuthis lessoniana, assembly GCA_963585895.1. NCBI lineage: Eukaryota > Metazoa > Mollusca > Cephalopoda > Myopsida > Loliginidae > Sepioteuthis > Sepioteuthis lessoniana. The sequence goes on along the minus strand of OY757909.1, from coordinate 78,620,892 downwards.
GTCAAAAACATTTCTATTTCAAACTATTCAAGCAGTTATATATAACAATTCAGTTTAGTGTAAGTACAGTTTCAATGTCAAAAACAGTTTAATTTCAAGTAAACTGAATTAAATGCAAGTACAGTTTAATTGTGAAAAACATTTTTTGCAATTCATTTTTGTCAAGCAGTTCTAATTCAACTAAATCAGTTTAGTATAAGTACAGATTTTGTTTACACACAGTTAAATGTCAAAACAGTTCTATGTTAAACAATTCAGTTTAGTGTAAATACTGTTTCAATGTCGAAAAATAGTTCTATTTGAAATAATTCAGTTTAGCATAAGCACGTAGTTCAAATGTAAGCACAATTCAATTGTCAAAGACATTTCTATTTCAAGCTATTCAGTTTAATCAAACAATTAAGTTTAGCATCCATTAGTTCTATTTAACCTATAGATAGGGCCCTACCAGGTGCTACCATGCTGGGCCAGAGTGGACCTGGGAGCAATGGCATTGAAGGGGTACTCTGTATTCTCCAAGGCTCTAGCATTACTGGGACCTCACCATCAGTGACATATCCAGGACACTCATTGGGTGGGGTCTTACCCCTCTGCAGAGATGCAGTCAGTGTATTCTACAGCCCCAGCTGACTGGGTTATCCATTTTCTGTGATGGTAACCATTAAACTATTATGTGCCTCCAGAAATACAAATATGAATGTTTTTAAAGTAGAGTAAGTGGATTATCAGTTTGAGTTAAACTTTATTTTTTCTAGGTTTCGAAAAAGAAATAAGTTTTTTAAAAAAAAGTATGATAAACCAAAAAAAAGATGTAGAAAAAAAAGTAAAGTACATTCCTTTGAAAGTAATCATATACTTTGATAATTTGGAGCTTTGAAGTTTTAAAAAATTTGATTTTTGGGTTAATTTTTTTCTTCTCTTTTGTTTCTGTTGGAAATTTTTTGGAAATGTTTTGTATTGACATGAGTTATCATTTTCTGATCTTCTCGACATCAGAAAAAAATGGTATACCGCCAATAAATAACTTATTTTTCATTTTCTGAATCAGAAAATTATATAGATCTCCTCTGTATTTTTGTGATGAGTCATTATTCTCCCAAGAATTGTTTGGACTATGAAACAATTTTTCTATTCTATTTTTGTGATTCCAATACCATTATCTCAAATCTATTCTACAGACTTTTTTTCAATCTTTATTTTTTTATTATCATCTTATTTCATTCTATTATTTTTACAGATAGTACAAAACAGAAAATAAAAAATCTGCAGAAAAAATTAACTTTTATCTATTTCTTTTTATCTTATTTTAGATCAAGCAATCTTAGTCATTCATACCATCTAGTATTTTCTTAATCTTTAATTTTTAGTCGTTTTTTTTAATCATTCAGGCCTTCAGTATATGGCAAGGAACCATCAGATAATGATAAAAGATAAGATGTCAATAAGATTTGAATTTATATTCTACTTGCCTGAGAGAAGACTGATTAAAGGCACTTGATGCCTTCTTTACACAAGGTACGTGAGATGACTTATCCTTTATGTAAAACAGAGGTGAAAACAACTCAGTTTTCTAACTTAAAATGACTTAAAATTAAATATCATCATCAACTTGTGCTGACAGCACAAAGTTCCTTGCCTCTCTCTTGCCATCCATCCCTATCATCTATCGCTACTGGCTGGTCTTCTAGTTTGCATCCTGTATCCCTACAGAGCTGACATTAGCAAGTTTTTGCTGATCTGTCAACACTGGCACGTCCAAGTGCAGGAGTCCATTAGAGAATACTGCTTATAAGTTCATCCTTACTTCTCCAGCAGTGCTCTGCATGTCTTGGGCATCTTACTAGATTGGTTAGTGAGATGGGAGGCAAGTGGACGTACAGCTGCTGTTTTGCATGGTTTTCTTTCCAGGATTTGTCCAAGACAACACACAGAGTTCTTGAATTGTCCGCATCTAGCTTTTTCTCCATGCATTTTGTTAGCATCCAACAAGAGCTTGGAAGAAATCCCGTTTTATTTCATCAGATAATTTAGATTTTCATATGACTGATAACTGGTCAATAGTATTTGATGTTTCAAACAAATTTGACTACAACACATCCATACATTCAATAGCATTTATAGACACCTTGATATTCATTTATTAAAGAGAATAATCAACTGCAAAGAATATTATATACTACAACCTCAGATGCACATAAATATCTCTACTTTAAATCTTCACATCCCAAGCATCTTAAGATCAGTCTAGCAGATTAACAAGTGATAAGGATATATAGAAAATGTTCTAGCAATAATGACTTATTTGATGATATCATAAAATTGAAATAAAATTTTACAGTACATGGCTACTACTAAAATTCTATGGAACATCAAATTTACAAAGTCATCATCAAGAAACGAAATCCTCATAGTGTAATGGTTATCATAGCTGGACATGGGGATCCAAGTTTTAATCCTAGACCAGTCAGTTTGCGTTTCATAGTGCTAATACCCTGGGGAAAGGTCTGCATCCAATTATTCTCTCTCCAACAAGAGGTAAAGAGCCTAGTCTGCCCTACTATCTACCCATAGCTAGAAGAAGAATTGTTAGTTGCATAACTTTCTCGTGGGTATTAGTGTGGTGGAAAATACAAACTGCCTTATCCAGGATTTGAACTCAGTTTGCCATCTTCATTTACTTGGATGATAACCATTGCACTACAAGTGTTTTGTTTCTGATGTCATGTACATGAAATTTAACTTTCTTAGCTGAAGACTGAATTTAATGATCAACATCTTTGGATGTTTTAGTCATACGATTATTAACAGAAGAGATTATCATTTTTTCTTTTATATTTCAGGGAGTAACAAACATCATTATTCATAATTGTAAGTTACCCCAAAAAGTTTGAACATTTTGAACTGATTTATCTCACTGTTCGTCTATCAACTTCCCTTGGGTTTCCCCATGTCTCATCAGACACAGCTCTTTAAAACAAAGCACCATTTTCTCTCATTTCTTTTTTTGAGGAACCCATTTTATGCCTTAAGTTCATTTACCATTTGTGTGTGTATTAACTTCAAGCAAGACAGTTAAAATATACACAAATGTCAAGTTCCAAGGAGCCTATTTCCCAGACAGAATCTTCTCCATTGCACTAAAGACACACTGAAACTGGGGGAGTCCCCATGGTTGAGTGGTTAACATACTGGACTGCAACGTTGTAGTAAGCATGTTCAAACTCCAGTTACATTCAGTTTCAGACTAATACCCTTGGGAAAGGTATAAATCCTCCTCTCCAGATATAGATTAAAAAGTACTACTATTGTCCTTCTATTGCAAAGATGGCTTTGGCTTTAAATAAACCACAAAGGTTGATAAGCTATTAACCAAAGAAAAGAAATGAAATGAAACCAAATACTCTGAAACCATCAGAAAGATTCAATGGAACTGGACAATTATTGCATATATCCACATATGTGACCTCTACTTTGAAAATATGCTTTTATTAAATTTTGTTATTGTGAGAACAATGACTAAATGCAATGTGAAAATAAAATAACTATGAAAATCAAGTGCATTATTGAAATTTGCCTGAATACTCAGAAGAATATTAGGTTTTTAATGAGACTTGCTGTCACTTAGTGCTTGTACAGAACTACCTGATATAACTGGTGTGAAAACTTGATAATAAATAGACAGGTGAATAGGAATGGTGGAAGCAGAGGTTTTGATAATCGAGGTGGTAGTCATGGTTAATATATTTTTTTGTTTTCGAAATGATTACAATAATAAAGAATATTTACTTTCTACTTAATGAGTCATTGCTAAAAATCTTCAACCAATTGTTTTGAACTTTGCTTGAACCCAAGTTTTAATGGAATATCTAATGGAATAAACAAGATTTTTTTTTCTGGAAAGACAGCCAATGGGGAGAGAGGGTAGAAGAAGATAAGAGGATAAAGGTGAGAGAGAGAGGGGGGATCATAAAATATTGAATTACCAATAAATACACTTCATGTTTGAAAACTTTCGGCTTTTTTTTTAATTTTTAATTTTTATCTTTCCATTGCATCCCATATTTTATGCAGAGATTTTGTTTCTGCACTTAACAAGCGTTTGCACGAATGAATTTGCAGTCCAAAAAGAAAAAGGTCAAATTCCAAATTCCTGTCTTACTAAAACTGAAAGTAAATTTAATGGTATGGATATATCTGTAGTGCCCAGAAATGGTAAGGATATATCTATAGTCCCCAGAAATGGTAAGGATATATCTGTAGGTTTGGTTTGGTTTCTTTTGTTTAATGGCATATCAACGTTTGTAGGTTATTTAATGCCAAAGCCATCCTTCTAGAAGAATGGTAGTGGTACTAATTAACCCATAGCTGGGAGGATAAGGGGGTTCATACCTTTCTCAAGGATGCTTGTCCAAAAGTGAACATAATAGTGCAACTGGAGTTCAAACTTGCTTACTATGGTTCAACAGTCCATCGCTTTAACCATTACACCACAAGGACACCTCTTGGTCCTGGATATATCTGAAGTGTCCAGAAATGGTGAGGAAAAATTAGTTGTAACCAGAAATGGTAAAGATATATCTGTAGCAACCAGAAATGATAAGTTGGTTGATTGTTGTTTTTTTTTTTTGTTTTACTGTGTATCAACCCTTTTTGGGTCATTTAACACCAAATTAAATTTCAAACAATTCAGTTTAGTATATGTACAGTTTTTGTTTACAAACAGTTAAATGTCAAAACAGTTCAGTTAAATGTCAAAACAGTTCTATTTCAAACGATTCAGTTTAGCATAAGTACACAGTTTTAAAGTAAAAAACAGTTCTATTTCAAACAATTCAGTTTAACCTAAGTATGCAGTTTCAATGTCAAAAACAGTTCTAAATGAAGTAATTCAGTACACAATTTAGTTTTATTTGACCCATTGATAGGACCCTATCAGGTGCTACCACTCTGGGCCTGAGTGGATCTGGGAGTGATGGCAATGAGAGGGTACTCCACATTCCCCAAAGCTCTAGCATTACTGGAATCTCATCATCAAACTGTTTAGTGTCATATCTTGGACACTTTTTAGGGGGAGAACTTACCCCTCTGCAGAGAAGTAGACGGTGTATTCTACAGCCCCAGCTGACTTGGCAAAGAAATGGTAAAGATATATCTGTAACAACTAGAAATGGTAAGGATATACCAGCAGTGACCAGAAAAATCATATTTGAGGATCATCTCCCAGATGACATTTCATTTTCTTCACATATACATTGAAGGAAAATATACAGTATTAAATAAATAAAAAAAAACCTAAAGACAGTGAAAAAAATGAACCCATTTGTATTGTTGCCAAAAATTTTAATAAAACTTCCAGTGGCTTAGACAAATACAGGAAGTAATTATTTTCTCTGATTACTGTTGTCAAAGTAACTTTAGTTGTAACCAAAAGCCATAATTTTCTGAAAAGAAAATTCTAAGAAATACCAAACTACAGGAAATTCTCGAAAATTTTCCTTGTAGAAAATAATGACATTTTGCTACAACTAAGGTAAGTTTTATGACAAAAATCCAGGAAAATAATCATTTCTGATGTGTGTCTTCGCCATTGGTTTCATTAAAATTTGTGTCAATTATAAAAAAATCATTCATTTTTTTTTTCACTACTGTAATTGTGTATGGAGGCAGTAAATAATTACCTCCATTCAAGAATGGTTGTATCTGTTAGGTGCCTTGTGAAATGTCATATAAAAGTCCTTGAAACCCATTCTTGACCTCTTTTGCATCTGTTCATGAACATGAAAGACATGTTTCAGCCCATGCCAGCAAATGGTAAAGCCATGTAGTTATCTTACTTTCCATCATCAAGTAAGCTTTTTATCTTTTTTTTCCCCCTTCTACATACTGCTTGTTCATAGAACAAAATTAGTATATTTCTAGCTGGTAGGACATCTTTGTGCATTTTTTCTTCTTAATACCAAATATATTATGTATATGAAAGGTTAAATATTATTGTATGTACAAATGTGTTTATCTTGTTTTCTCTCCATTATGTTTAATGTTAGTATATCACTGATGTATTAATGCTAACATTGGTTCTTGGTGAGTAGAGACTCAGATAAATATCTTCCATAGCATCAAGTATACTAATAATTGCAACACTCTGAAAGATAATGCTGGTTTTGACCATGATACAATATATACATACAAGGGGATAATAAGTTTTCTGATAAATTTTCTAAGTCTTTAGTCTTCTAGTAACACTTACCAGTGCCCCATCTGCAATACTCTGTGAAAATGTAAGCTGATTCCATTTCCTATAATGGTCATGTTACTCTAAGCATGCTTCCATACTATTAGTCTTGGAGCTGTACTGTACTCAGAAATAATTGTATTTAGCAATTGAAATGATACATTATGCACTAACTCTATTAGAGCATTCTTTAGTGTTTTATCAACTAGTGTGTTTTCTAACAATGAATGTATTTCAAGTATAAATCTTACAAACATGTGTAAGATTAATTTTGAAGTGTATAAGACAAATATATTGGTTTATAAAAGACAAAACCTTACAGCATGTTCATACTTAGAGATATTCTGATAAAATGTTCAATCTTCATTCATCTTGTGGTTCATTGCTAGTTCTACAAACAAACAGGATTTTTTAAAGTCTTGATTTTGAAATGTATAAGTCAAATGTATTTGTTTATAAAAGACAGTACCTATTCTGATCTGGTTACAGCGTGTACATACTTTGAGGTTAGTAGATATTCTGATAAAATGTTCAAAGTCTGAAGCCATTTTGAGACATAGTAACATTCATACTGATGTACCATATTTTTGGTATTGCCCTTAACCATGCATCTATGTGTATGAGGGTCTCAGCTCAAAATTTGACCTTGTGTCACATCCTGCCTCAAGCCAAGGTAAATATCTATCTATGCATCATATATTCATGTGAGAGTATAGGCCTATATTCATCCCCAAAGAGGATATACTGTATATTATAGCTTCTTTGTATGGTGAAATGGAGACCAATCTTGGCTCACAGACCATTGTTAGTGAGTTCAGTTCTTTCTAGGTACCCTATATTTCTGGCCTTTGACTAGACCAGGGCTTCTAAAACTTTTCACTTGACCTTGTATCCAAATTTAAGGGGTGTCCTCATAGTGTAATGGTTAAAGTGATGGACCGTGGGATCGTATCAAGCGAGTTCATACTCCATTCGTGCTATTACGTTCACTTTTGAGCAAATACCCTTGTGAAAAGTATGAACCCCTTATCCTTTCAGCTATGGGTTAAATAGTAACATTACTGTTCTTCTAGGAGAATGGCTTTGGCATTAAATAACTTTCAAAGGTTGATATGTCATGAAACAAAGAAAACCAAACCAAACCAAACCAAACCAAATTCAATTTTAATTCACCTCCAAATAATTACTTGAATATGAAATTACAAAACATAACTAATTTACCAAAGTTTAATAGACTTTACCTAAGAAAAGAATCTGTAAACTAAAAATACAATCACATCAGTAATTCTTGAATTTTTTTTTAATGGGAAGGATGGAGTTGATGGACGTTAAGGAGATCATGAATATTAGGTGGCAGGTTTGTGATGCTGAAAAGGTTGATGAACATCAGATCCAGATCATTGGTTCATTTAAATGACCCATGTTTTGAATGGGTTGTATGTGTGTTGAAAATTGCACTCTTTGTAGATAATGGACTAATTATCTCCCTTTAACTTAGAACTACTAGAGGGCACATGAACCTTTTTATTAATCTGTCCGTCCCTTTTTTTCTCAGTTCCTGTAAGACAGCATGCTGAATAAATAAATTTGTTACCATGTTCTAAAACCATAATGATGTCTCAATTGTCATTGCTTCTTGAATGAATGTTGTTTGTTCTATCATCACCAAAAAGTTAAGGTAGAACATTTTACAGTCATTCATTCTATTATAGTGTGGTGGTCCCACTGACTATTTTATTCAACAATGTGAATGACAGATCATAGCTGTCACACCCAACCAGGCATTCTGCTACTTGCACAGTGTCTGGCAGCTAGTCTCTATGATCCAGCGATTTTTGATCTTTTGTTATGTGTAAAGAAAATTTTTTTATCTAATAAAATTTTGTTATGTGTATTAATAAAATTAATTAATAAAATTTATTAATAGAATTAATAAAATCATAATAAAATCAATAAAATTTTGTTATGTGTATTAATCTGAAAATGAACGTGATAGAGTAACTGGAATTTGAAATCACTACAATGTCACAGTCTAGCACATTAGACATTATACCATTGGGACTCCAATACTGAATATTATCTTCAGAAATAGAACTAGTGGGTATAAAGGGTATATTTTGCTCCCCTTCTCTTTCATAGGAGAATTTGTAATGGCACTTTAGAAAATTTTTTTATTTATTTTAATTTTAATGACTTTCAGCATTCAATTTCTGTGTTGTGGATTGAAAATCAGGAAAAAAAAGGAATTGTCAGTGCTCAGGATTAAGGCAAGAGTTACTGAGAATAGAAGTTTCAGAGGTGGAAATAAGGAAGAGAAAGGTAAACTCAAATGTATGATATATACTTAGTTTTTAATTTCCAGGTCAGTTAGTTTTTTTCTTCGTTTAATATCTCAGTTCTACTAATACGGACACTTATTATTAGCCATCTTTTGTCAAGTTTATATCAATATATCAATTGCTTATTATCAGATCTACCCCCACCCGCTCGGGCAGGATATGACACAAGGTCAATTTTTAGCAGAGTTTAACAGGTTTGAATTCAGAGTTTTCCTTCTCCTAGACTAGTTGCCTAACAAAGGCTGAAGAACCCAGTCTACCCTACTATTTACCCATAGCTGGAGGGAGAATAATTGGATTCATACCTTTCCCAAGGGTATTAGTGCTATGTGAAATGCAACCAGTCTCATCCAGGATTTAAACTCGTGTCGCCATCTCCATTTCCTATGACAATAACCATTACACTATGGGCATCAATTGCTTATTATAATTGGATGCTTATATTTCGTTCAGTTCTAACAATAAAACATGTAATATAGATTAGTTTATAAGATATGATGCAGTAAAACTGGTTCTGGATTCTGATTGAACTCTTTGAGGTTGAACCTACTGTTATGATGTTAATAAGTAAATTATTCCGTTTCCAGCCAGTCATTCAATGTCTGCATTTTCTAGATATTCAAATTTGCAGAATCTACTGGCATCTCATAGCTAAGCTTTGTTTAGTTTTGGCACAAGGTCAGAAGTATAGGGCACCTTCAGAGAATAAAGCTCACAAAAAATGGCCAGCTTGCTTTGTTCAACAACCAGTAATCTACATAAGTAAGTTGACTGACTGTTATCAAGAGTGACCCAAAGGCTTCCTTTTCAATAACTATTACACTGAGCAGTAGGAGAGGGTGCTACTCCTTGCCTTAGAGTACTCCACTTATCCTTGATCTATACCTTATAATGCTGAGATTAAGCAAGTATGCATCGAGTACCATTTTTTAAATCTTTGGTATGACTCAACCTGGGATTGAAGCTATTGGCGAACACTCTAACCATTATGCCAACAGTGCGTTATATCACTAATAAATAAGTACACCCCAACAAATTTTTTTTAAAGTTGATCTTCTCAACAAAAATCAGAGAAGCCTTATCTGATCTGCTAGCTGGTCATAATAAGCCTATATATGATTGTCCCAACCATATACTTTAAATTGCTCTCGTGACAATTTATTTGAAAGTTGCTAGAACGCGGTGACTGAGGATTAGTTATGCTGAGATAGCAATGCTGCATGTGGTCAGCTTAATTTTTTCCTTAGAAATAAATTTTTTATATTAAAGAAGATAACTATAGAATATTTTGAAGAATTGCAGGTGTTCAAACTGATGACAATTCTGTTTAAGGCACTGTAGATAATGTAAACAGATGGAATTACAATTGATTTCATTTGGTATTTGGGTGCATTCTATTTCAACTGCTGCTCATTGATTGTTGCATGTTCTATGCTGTAAATTTAAATGGCTCAATTGCAACTACTGGGCATCTCAGAATCTTTATTTTAAGGTTGAACACTACATTAGCTTACCGCAGATTACATTATCATATTTACCAACCCCTCCACTCGGGCAGGATATGACACAGAGTCAATTTTCAAGCGGAGTTTAACAGGTTTGAATTCAGAGTATTCCTTCTCCTAGACTAGTTGCCTGACCAAGGCTGAAGAACCCAGTCTGTCCAACTATTTAGCCAGGAGGGAGGATAATTGGATTCATACCTTTCCCGAGGGTATTAGTGCTATGTGAAATGCAACCAGTCTCGTCCAGGATTTGAACTTGTGTCACCATGTCCATTTCCTACAACGATAACCATTACACCACGGGCACCACAGATTACATTATGATGTGGATTCTTCTGGTTGAGTGTAATTTAACCATACATTTTTGAAAACATAATCATTGATCAATATGAGTATACATCTTTTTGGAAACCCTAAATGTACACACACACACATACATATATATATATATATATATATATATATATATATACAGTATTGGACAAAAGAAAAACCCAGAAAGCAAACATCAAAAATTTTATTTAGACAATTAATGACAAATAATGTAGAAAGCTTAAAAATTGCAAACCTTCAAATAAAAACTGAATTATCTAACATATTGAATGATTGTTTACAATGATCATCACATGATTTTTGTCAATTAATTGTTGAAAGCATGACTAGATATTAATCAGGCAGTAATTGATGTTGCTGTTTGGTTTTCTCTGGTTTGGCTTAGGTTATTTAATGCTGTTTATACACACACACACACACGCACACACACACACACACATATATATATATATATGATTTGTATGTGAATAGTTTATAGGTAACATTATTTTTAAATGAACCAAATCTCATTTGTTTACACACAAATGGTTTCATGTATTGCTATCCAATGCTAATAATTCCATTCAATATCAGCCCAGTCAGCTGCAGCTGTAGAACAAACTGACTACATCTCTGCGGGAGATGAGACCTACCACACCCAAGGAGAGTCCTTGATATGACATCAAACCATCTGATAGCAAGGTCTCAAGCTTGGAGCTTAATGGAATATGGAGTACCCGTTCATTTCCATTGCTGCCTGGTGAACTCTGACCCAGCATGGTAGCATCTGATAGGCTTCTATCTATGGGTCAAATACCACAGAAACATATGGAATGCTTCAGACTGCTTTTTGACCATCTTGCATGAATCGAGCATCAGTTTTTGAGTTGCATAAGAGATTCAAGGAAGGCGCGGAGTCTGTGAGGGATGATGAGAGGTGTGGCAGGAGTAAGGAAGTCAATGACTGGCCAAAGGGTTAGGGTTAGGCTTAGGGTTACTATGTTGAGTTCAGGAAGAGATTCTGTCAGAAGAGGCCAGCACTCTTCAAATCAGGTCAGTGGCATTTCCACTAGGATAATGCACTAATCCACCACTCCATCCTTGTCACAGACTATTTGACCAAGATGGGCATCAAGACACTTCCTCACCGACCCTATAGTCCAGACCTTGCTCCCTGTGACTTTTGCTTATTCCCTAAGCTCAGAGGCTGTCGTTATGAGACAATTGAGGAGATGAAGAGGCTGTGACGAAAGTCATTGACACGCCCACACAAAAAGACATCCATGGGGCCACCAGAAGTTGTTGGAATGATACAATAAGTGCATTGCAGCCGGAGGAGATTACTTCGAAGGGGACTAGAGTTTCATGTGTGTACTATCAATAAAAATGCCCATACGAAAAAAGTCTGGAAACTTATTTAATGATCCTCATATATATCACCATATTTTTCTTGAAAATTGTCAGTGTGGCCTTTTTCGGGTGATTTTATAAGTATATAAGTTCAACACGTTGATTAATCTTTGATTTATAGTAAAAAAAATTATGAATTTATGTCATTAATTTTTTAAGCTCAGTTTGGCTTTGTGGTAACATCAGTAATTTATAACAACTTGGGCATGGTTCAGCCAGAAAACTATGAAGACAGGCAACATTTTTAAGTAATTAATAATTTGAGTTTTATTTCATGAATTAGATTCAAAGTCACAAATAGTGCAAACCTGATGCTTTTAGTAGAGTTCCTCTAAATCCTTCCACTAATATTTTAATTCCAACCTTACAAAATCATTCCTCAGGTATTGGTTGACACAAATTTTTGGCCAGAAAATTAGATCTTCAAAATTCACCCTATACAAATATATAGGGTAAATATTAATAAAAATGACTAGCTCTATCTCATTATAGTAATTATATTAGCATATTAGCCTCATACAGAAAAAATTCACTGTACACAAATATATCATCAAGTTGTGCTAACAGCATGGAGTTTCTTGACTCTCTCTTTCTCTTGCCATCCTTCCCAATCATCCATTGTTCCTGGTAGGTCTTCTAAACTGCATCCAGTGTCTGCACAGAATTGATGTTTGTAAGTCCTTGCTGGTTGGCCAATATTAGTGAGTCAATAAGAGAAATCATGAGTTCATCTTTACTTCTCCAACAGGGCACCACATGTATTGATAGTCTTTGATGGTTTGTAAGATGGGAGTTAGGTGGCGGTACAACTGCTGTTTTGTTGGGTATTGATTCCGGGATTTGTTCAAAACAGCATATAGCATTCTTGTGTACTTCCCCGATAGCTTTTTCTCTAAATGTTTTATTAGCATCCATGTAGTAATATTGACACTACCGCAGCAAAGAAGAAATCCCATTTTATTAGATAGACCAGATTTTCATATGGTTGATAACCTAGAGTATATATCAATAAAAATAACTACCTCTGTCTTAAAATAGTTGTTATTTATTTGCGTATAAGTTTCATATTGTAAAAATTCAACCTACACAAATATATACGGTAAATATTAATAAAAATGACCACCTCTATCTCAAAATAATTGTTACATATTTGCACATAAGTTTCATACACTGAATATAACATTATGGGACAGAGTTAATGATTTACAAAGAAAATTTTTTATTTTCATTTTAGCCTTTTTTTCATTTGTTTATAGAAGTGTTCTGGTTAAGTGGAGTGAACCTTTCTGATTGAGAAACATTGTCAAGTCTTAAAAGTGTTATTTGCTTTTCTTTCTAACAAGTGTGGGAGAGATTCCATATGTTTTCTGTAATGTTTGACTTGTAATGCAAGTCTACAGAATGGCTTGTTTGGGGTTATCAGAATTTGTTTTCAACTGATAAGTGCCAGGCTGGCAGACATACTGCTGAAAAATATATTGAACGGCTGGGGGTAAGATACAGATGTTTCTTTAGCTAAGTTACGGTGGAAAAAGCAACAAGATGCAAATAAACAAGCATCTAAAATAACAAAGTTAAAAAAAAGAAAGAGACAAATGATGAATACTAAAATTTGTTCCTTATTTACATAAATAATTTGTTTCAGATGCCTTGTCTTTTTTTGGAGGTAAATCATCATTGGAAGTTATTGGAACCTGACCAGTGTCGAGAACCTTATTAACATTAGTTAAATTATCAATTAGCTTTTCAAGGCAGGTCCTTTCAAAATGAAAGATTGATGCAGCATTATCTTCTAAATAACCCTTGTAGGGTGTCTGGTTTACAGAGGTAGTTGCTAGTAAGCTAGTCTAGTATGGTAGTGAATTTAATCCTCACAAATGTTGCAGCATTATACCAGACTAAACATGTATCTATCAAATCTTCACATATGTTGCAGTCTTTTACCAGACTAAACTTGTATCTAACTATTTAATTCTATAGGCCAGGATTTTGAATACTGATCCAACATTGAATAACTCATAAGGGTTGATATGCTGTAAAATAAACCAAACCAACCTAAACCAATTTGATTCAATGGTAAATATCATAGATCGAACATTATAGAGTGAAAGTTTTAAATAAAGATCAGCTAATGATGATATCAGGTTGTACATTTGATACTCTTTCTCTCTCTCTCTCAATATATATATATATATATATATATATATTTATAATTTCTTTGTTGGTCCAACGAGAGAAAAGTAAATATTTTTTAATTTATAGGTCTGCAAATGAATTTGAATATTTGACATTCAAATTCATTTGTGAAGCTATTCATTTTAAGATATTGGTTTGGTGATATACCCCATGAATTCACTGCATGGACCATCCCTGACACTATAAATAATGAAAGGCTTGATAAATGAGTCAAGTGAATCTAGTCAGTAACTGGTAACCGTTACTGTCTGTATTTTTGCAAATATATTGCTGTAAACCCTACATCCCTTTGTGTTATTCATTTCTGGTCCTTCAAGACCACAACAGACATATATATGTATATATATATATATGTATGTATACTACCCCTAGCAAAAATGATAGAATAAGTGCATTTAGAGGAAGTTGCTTTAGTTTCTTCTTTGGTTTTCCTGTCTTTTAATGGTATATCAACCTTCATGAGATATTTAATACCAAAGCCATCCTTGTATAACAACAGTAGATATAACATTTAATCCCCAATTGGGGGATTGGAGCATTCATACAAATTCATCTAGGATTTTTATTTATTTAGCAGCAAATAAACTAATACCAGATAAGATGCAAAACATTTTTTTCCTTAATAGCTAAACATTCTAGCTCTATAAAGTATTCCTTAAAGAAAGTAGAACAAATTATTCAAATTAAAAGAATAAGGTCGTTACTGGTTTTTGGTAACAGTTAGTGCCAGATTCAGCATTTGAATTTGTATATCCATTGATGCATTAGCACTAAACAAATAGAAATAAAGATGTTGGAAATTATTAGTATTTAATAGAATCATTTCTTTTTTTTTTTTCATCATACAACGTGTGAAAGCACATGTGATACCCCAGCCTCATCAGCCGCCAACCAGGGTGATAACACAGTTTTGGTAGCTCAAGGCTAAACAAATAGAAATAAAGATGTTTGAAATTATTAGTATTTAATAGAATCATTTTAAAGAAACAACTTATGAAACAACTACACAAAAAATGCAAATATGAATATCATTCCTTAACCTCTTTGCATGAATTAAACCTACACAGGTTAACATGCCATTAAAATCAAATGATCAATTGTTTTACTAGAGCCCTGCACTGACTTAATTTCTAAAGGATAGTCATTTGAAAGTTTGTTTAGAATTTGTAAATAAACATATGGATAACCCTGTCTTGTTCTGGGAGACTGGTTACATGAGATAAAACTAGAACTTTAGGGGGTGTAAAGATACAATGAATACTTATCTCCCTTAGAAAACTGGCATGTCTATTAGGGTATCTGTAGGGAATAGAAAAATTAAAGGAATTAAATTAAAAATAATTATTAAAAATATGCAGAAACTCCCAGAAGCCCCTGACAAGAAGAGGGGCGATGCAAAGAAAAGGAACCGTCCAAACAAAAGAAAGAATCTTGTTCTCTTTCAGCAGTGATCAGCGGAGTGACAACACCTAAATCTTTCTTGCTAGTGGTGAAAGGTGCTATGTGTCCATCTCTAGACGACGCATTAGCTAACCTTTCCACTAGTAGCAGCTGCCTCTTTTATTATCAACCCATGACTAAAATCACCAAATAATGAACTTGTCAGAATCACAATTAAGACACCCCACAACGGATTTAACAACTACAACTGAAAACACCGGATTTAGACATATCTCCCAAAAGTGTCTAACATGTCATTAACACCTTAAATACCAAATTTGGACATAATTACCCAAGAATGACTAACATATTTTAACACCTTGACTGGGAGATTCAACCATTTCATTTGTATTCAAGAAGAATTTCCTCACCCACAGAATGGTTGTTGAACCCAGAAATAAAGGCAAAATATAAAAGATATCTTTGTCTTCTATCTTTTACTATCTTATTCTTTCATATAATTCCTTTACAGCCTTCATATCCAACAAGTTAAACCAGCAAGATAACATGGGGTAAGAATAGAATAAGCCAGAATGGAGTCAAATACCAAACAATAACATAAATTACCTTTGAAACCCCATATATCAAATATCATAATGTAAGGTATCATATGACTGTCTCAGAAACCTATTCTCAACCTTTATTTGCCTCTGTTATTTGAACAGTAGTGATATTGTTTCTGACACTGTTAGGGAATGACAAAGCCCTATCACTATTTTATTTTTTCTCAACATTTAAGCCTTTTTCTATTTTGTACCCTTTCCACATACTGCTTGTTCATAGAACGTTTCTATTTCAAGCTAATCAGTTTACTCAATTCATTTTAGCATAAGTATGCTGTTAGTTCTATTTAACCCATAGATAGGGCCCTATCAGGTGCTACCACTCCGGGCCAGAGTGGACCTGGGAGCGATGGCAATGAAGGGGTACTCCGCATTCCCCAAAGCTCCAACAATGCTGGAACCTCACCATCAGATTTTTTATTGTCATATCAGGACACTCCTTATGGGGGATGTCTTACCCCTCTGCAGAAGTGCAGAGTATTTCCAAGACAACACAATTGTTCGTAGATTTCTCCATGGTATTTGATTCCATCATCATTATCATCATCATCATGCCATTTGCGCGGATTTCTCTCACTCTCTCTCGCCATTTATCCCTATTGTCCATCGCATTCGAAGGTCTACTAGAATACATTCTGAGTCCATACAGAGCTGCTGTAATAATTTCTACCTGGTCGTCCAAAACCTGGTTGTCCAACACCTGGTTGTCCAACACCTGGTCGTCCGTGGATGGGGTCCATAGGAGAGCTCCAATTATGAGTTCATCCAAACTCCTCTGGTACGTATCAAATATTAAATATTCTTGTATGTGTAAATGAGTTTATTTTGTCTTTCCTTTCGTTGTGTTTCATGTTAGTATATCATGGATAAACTGATACTAATATTGGTCTTTAGAAAAGGGGATTTGATTAAATATCTTCACAATAACCAATCTCTCAATTCAGGCATAATGAGAAGAAATTTGTTTTGAGATGTCAAAGCGACACTTTCATTTCAGTGAACTCCATCTCAAACAACAAAACATGGATGAGGGAGCACCATTCTTTAGGGTGTGGAAGGTTCTTTGTTCCAATCTAGTTACAGGTTATCAAACAAGATAAGAAGCTCAAAAAGAATATTGAACTGAGGAGTAATTTTTTGTGGGTCATCAATTCAGAGTATACAATTATTGTTTTTTTTGTTTACAATTATTGAAAATTAAGTAATTAAAATTCACAATTATATTGACAATTTGGATTATTAAAAAAATAGTATTGAAGGCAAATTCCAATCCCACAAAGTTATTATACAATTACTTAGTGGATTGGAAATTGCTTAAAGTATTTAAAGTACATTGCTCTATTGGTGTTTTTTTTTCTGGGTTTATACATATATATATATATATATATATATATATATATATATATATCATTAATATCAAGAAAAATCAATAGATATAATCCATTATAAATTTATTTCATCAGCTACATAAAGCAACTTATTTATCAGATGGAGATTCTAACAGAAAATAGAATTCTTTTTTACCATTAGACATTGAGAATACATTTCATCTTAAGTAAGGTATTTAAGGAATTATAATTCAAATATAAATATATTAAAAAAATCTTTATATATATATATATATATATATATATATATATATATATATATATATATATATATCATAGTTAAAAATTTTTTTCTTGCCTATCACTTCTGGTTAGCTTCAGTATTATTCTTTTTTATTCCTTATTAATAAATAGATTTCCGGTTTAAAAGTCTATTCGCAGACTTAAATGATATATATATATATATATGTATATATATGCGTGTGTGTGTGTGTGATGGACTTTACCATAATTCTTGATGAATAAAGGCTGAACAATACAGTTAAAAATGTGAACCATTGCACTACCAACACAGGGGGTTTGTTAATAGTGGTGAAGGCCTGTGTAGAACCAACCACACTTTGAAGATAAGCTGATAACAGAGTTATGGTTCACCAGTGTGTCATGGATTTGTTAAAACCATACAGTCAGGTTTTGGTCGCAGAGTTTTCCTCCAAGACTGCTTGCTCTACCAAGGATATTATTTTACCCATGGCAGTGGATGGATTGTTTATATATATATATATATATATATATATATATATATATAAAACCAATATTTACCATATTATATTACTACATATTTCATACTAGCAATACTTAGCCATATTACAATACCTTTCCAGATTACAATGTTCAAATAGATAGATACATGAAAAATGACGTTTTACCCATAATTTAGGGGAGAAGAGATAGTTTTATTTATATACATATACAATATGATGATAGATTGGTAGATGAAAAATGAGATTTTATCTTATCTTTTAAAAATCTATCTCAAAAGTAAGAGATTTGATGATGTAAAAACATCAAAAGAAATACAATGATGCAGCTTCACATCATATAAAAAAAAAAGAATTTTCAAAGGTGCTTCAACCAATCAAGAACTTACTGGAATAAGAGTATTAAATGCAAAGAGGACTATTTTGGCAAAAATTAATGTTTTATTCATTGTTCATTTCTTTCTAAGTAGATGCTGTTCTAGTCTCAGGACTTTCTGAATATATATAAAAAAGGAAAATGAGAGAAAGCTGTTATTAACAAGACACTTTTAGATTGTGTTCTATTAGAGTATATCTGTTATCAAAAATCTAAGTGCATTATCCAATATCTTAGCCTCTCTCATTCTGGGTCATTTGAAAGTGATAATGGTGTGTGTGTAGGGTTTGGTTAGGTTAGGTTATTCAGTTTAATGGCATATCAAACCCTGATGGTTATTTAATGCTAAATCCTCTTTATATATATATTGTAGAGCTCATTTGTTTTCACACTGTTAAATAGATTCATGTGTTTCTATTTATTGTTTGCCCACAGTTAAATGGTTTCAAGAATTGCTATCTAACACTAATAGTTCAATTTGCACACAATTAAATGGTTTCAAGTATTGCTATCAAATACAAATAATTCAATTTAATCTTAATCATTTCTAAGCATACAGTTAAATGGTTTCAAGTATAGTAAAAGATACAACTGTTGTATTTGACCCATAGATGGGACTGGTACTACCACTCTTGGTTAGAGTGGACCTGTGAGTAATGGTAATGAAGGGGTACTCCACATTCCCAAAAGTTCCAGGACTTGAGCCTCACCATCAGATGGTTTAGGATCATATCCAGGAAACTCATTGCAAGGAGGAGTCTTACCTCTTTATAGACACAGTCGGCATATTCTGTAGCCCTGGACGAGAGAGCTAGTGTGCATAGAGGGGGATGATACTAATGATTGATGATTTTAGAAACTTGACAAGATCTAGGGCAGTAAGTCATTCCCTTAATCTATGGTTTTGAGAGACTTTCCCAGAGAGGGACTATCATTAATGACTTTTATCCAAGCCAGAATGCAATACAGTTTTTCTGCCGGGACAGGGTGAGGTTGGGTGTTAGATTCAGAAATTCTTATCATTATCTGCTGATAGCTTCTGATTATTGTCCATCATCCAGAAAAAAAATTCCATTGCTCTTTTTTTTTAAAAATCATATGTAACTGTATACTTCTAAAACATGGAAGATTCTGCAATTGTTATCAACTTGGAAAGCAGAATTGACAGATTGGGATCTAATCTTGTAAGGGTTATTCCAAAAGTAATGCCTCCTATCTATTTCTCCTGAAACCACAGCAGATACAGAGAGCACAATAGCAGATTTGGATCAAGAGTTTTCTGCTTCAAAACAATATTTACACATATTCATCAACACTGGCTGTAAATGTTTGTCAGTAATGAATGAACCTTTCAGTTGAGACGACTTACATTTTTTTCACACCTTGTAGATACTTATAAATTTAGCTCAGTCTGGCATAGGACCATTATTATGAGGCACTCAGTGAAAATTAAACTCACTTTAGTAGTAGTTGTTTATGAGACTAGTTAGCTAAATACTGCTCTTGTGGTTATTAATCAAAGAATAAAGTTTGAAATAAATAAAATGATAAAAACAAAAAATAAAACTAATTATGAAATAAGAAAATGAAATAGAATAGAATATCTCATAATTCTACTTCCCCTGAAAGTTTGATTTTTGGTACCAAAAAGAAGAACAAATGATCCAGGCTTGGCGAAAATTCCAGATAAGACATGAATTTTTCAGCCTCCTGAAAGGATCAGCCTAGACTCTACAACGTTCATAATAATAATTCATGTTGCCCAGTTGGCTGAGGCTGTAGAATATACCAACCACTTCTCTACAGAGGGGTAAGACCTTCCCCTCAATGAGTGTCCTGGATATGACATTAAACAATCTGATGGTGAGGTTCCAGTAATGCAGGAGCTTTGGGGATGCAGGGTACCCCTTCATTGCCATCACTCCCAGGTCCACTTTGGCCTGGAGTGGTTGTACCTGATAGGGTCAAATAGAACTAAACTGTGCACTTATGCTAAACTGAATTGCTTGAATTAGAAGTGTTTTGATATTTAACTGTTTGTAAACAAAAACTATACTTATACTAAACTGATTTGTTAGAAAA
Source organism: Sepioteuthis lessoniana (assembly GCA_963585895.1). Classification (NCBI taxonomy): domain Eukaryota; kingdom Metazoa; phylum Mollusca; class Cephalopoda; order Myopsida; family Loliginidae; genus Sepioteuthis; species Sepioteuthis lessoniana. Next base: position 78,600,348 of record OY757909.1, on the reverse strand, counting down.
CTATCAGCGTTTAATGACCTGAAATGGGTTGATACTCTATAAAACAACCAACCAACCAGCCAATAATTCATGGTCTTAATAAAAAAAAATATTCACAAGTGAAGCACATGATCATCTTTTTTGTTTGATGGTATATCAACCTTCATGGGTTATTCACTGCCAAAGACATCCTTGTATAAGGGCACCTCGGGTGGTGTAACGGTTAGCATGTTAGACTAGCAAACCTACACGAGTGAGTTCGATTCTCATTGGGTGCCCCATTCATGCGGCCTTGTGCTACATCTAAGCAAAAAGCTTAGTAAATTAAAAGACATCCTTGTATAAGGACAGTAGTGGTACTATCTAACCTGTAGCTGGGAGGATAAGGGGATTTGTACTTTTCCCAAGGGTATTAGTCCAAAAGTGAAAGCAATATTGTGACTGGAGTTTGAACTCACTTACTACAATGTTGCAGTCCAGTATGTTAGATACTATGCCATGGGGACTCCCCCTCTTACTATATTCAATTGCAAGAGCCAGCCTATATTGTCATACCTAAGTATAAGTTGTTCTAAAATGTTTTCTCATATGCTTCATGCTTCAAAGACCAACTGTGCCAGGGACATTCTTTGATGAAGAGGAGGAGTTTTATTATCTGTATAATGGTGCATCTCTCCATTTCTATTTTGATGTCAGGTTTTAATGAAATATGTGGCTTGGATGAAGAGACCTTGTTAAATAGTCGCTTCACTCAGCTAATTTAATGCAACTCATATTCTACTTATAGAGAAAAGCTTTTAAGTTTCTACCATGACACACAGTACATTTTTAAAGTTACAGACTGCAATTGAAATGAAATAACACACGGTTAAAGGCATTATTTATAGACTATGTTAGTTTGGCACAAGGTGACATACATAAACCTGGCCTCTTGTACAAGTGGAAAATAATGTAATTTAGCCACAAGGTGAACCATACCTTCTCTTTTATTGGGTGTCTCAATATACATGGGACCCATGTGACTGCTAATAACTCTACTAATAATAATATTGAATTATTTTTTGTCATTGGTTCATGAGTTGTTTGGGTTTTATGGCATATCAACCCTTGTAGGTTATTTAATGCCAAATCCATTTTTATGGAAATAGTCAGTTCTATTTCAAACAATTCAGTTTAGCATGAGTACATAGTTTGATTGTCAAAAATATTTCTCTTTCAAGCAATTCAGTTTATTCAAACAGTTCTAATTCAGCTAATTCAGTCTAGTATAAGTACAGATTTTGTTTACACACAGTTAAATGTCAAAACAGTTCTATATTAAACAATCAGTTTAGTGTAAGTACAGTTTCATTGTCAAAAACAGTTCCATTTCAAACAATTCAGTTTAGCATAAGCGTGCAGTTTAAATGTAAGTACAGTTTAATTGTCAAAAACATTTCTATTTCAAGCAATTCAGTTTATTCAAACAGTTCTAATTCAAACAATTCAGTTTAGTATAAGTATATAGTTAGTTCTATTTTAACCCATTGATACGGCCCTATCAGGTGCTAACATTCCGGGCCAGAGTGGAGCTGGGAGCAATGGCAATGAAGGGGTGCTCTGCATTCCCTAAATCTCTAGCATCAGATTGTTTATTGTCATATCCAGTACACTTGTTAGGGAGAGGATCTTACCCCTTTGCAGAGGTGCAGTCGGTGTATTCTACAGCCCAAGCTGATTGGGCAATACACAGAGTTAATGTCAAAACAGTTTTATTTCAGATAATTTAGTTTAGAATAAGTACACAGTTTGGATGTCAAAACAGTTCTATTTTGAGCAATTCAGTTTAGTATAAGTACGCAGTTTAATTGTCAAAACAGTTCTATTTTAAACAACTCAGTTTAGCATAATTACACAGTTTAAATGCCAAAAGCAATAAACTCAAACCATGGGTTATTTCTGTTAACCCATAAAGAGGACCCTTATCAGATGCTACCACTCCGGGCCAAAGTGAACCTGGGAGTGATGGCAATAAAGGGGTACTCAACATTCCCCAAAGCTCCAGCATTACTGGAACCTCGTCATCAGATTGTTTAGTGTCATATCCAGGACACTCGTTGGGGGGTGGTCTTACCCCTCTACAGAAAGGGAGTCAGTGTATTCTACAGCCCGTCTGACTGGGCCGTCTTTTTTGTTTCAGATTTTAAAATAAAATACTATAACTATTAATCCTCAAACACAATGCCTTGGACAAGAGAAGAAAAATATTTTGCATCATTACTCATTTGGAGACAAAACTGTCTCAAAATAGATGCAACCTATTAATATAATGATGATTTATTACTGAGACAAGAAACTCAAAAAAAAAATTGCATGTCTTGGAAGCTGATATAATATCCATTAAAAAAACATTGATCTGATATCTCTTGCTCAAAGGATGCATTTTTACTGGACGTGTTCCAGATGATTGCCATTGTGCTTGGCTCAGTAATGAATCATTATCACATTAATGGGTTGCATCTATTTTGAGACACACTGTACTGAGTTAGTTTGTGAGATCAGAGGCAAGGCATTCAAGACTCCAATTTTTAATCGAACTTTGTTTACCTCAAGGGGTTTATCAATGGGATCTGTTCTTTTGACAATATAGTATAGGACATAAATACCAGGATTTTATTATTTCATTATACAATCAAAATGGAATTTCTTAAACATTACAGTATCCCCTATAAATAGGTACATTTCTAACAAGTTTTCATAAAATGTTTATGTTCCTGTAAACCAAAATACCAGGATGTACTTATGAGTAGTAATATATATATATATATATATATATATATATATATATATATATATATATATATACATATATATGTGCATGTGTGTGTGTGTTTGATAGCAATATACTCAAAATGCTCTGATTAAGAGAATAAAGCAGTTTTCAATCAAATTTGCAAATGAATGATAATTAGCACTGAATGGTATTTTTAAAAAATTATCTGAATTCTCAATAAAATAGAAATAACTATGAAATACCGAATAAAATCTTTCACTCTTTACTGAGTTGAAGCCTCAATATCTCCATGGGCTTCTGTCTCAACAGGTTCACTGGCAAACTATATATATATATATATATATATATATATATATATATATATATAGGTTAGCAGTATAGATAGTTGAAAAGGGTTTTCAACAAAAATATTTTTTATTATTTAAAAAAATATTTTTTTGTATATCATGGGCCAGTTATAGTATATCAGCATATATATATATATATATATATATATATATATATATATATATATATATATATATATATATATATCCTAAAAAGGGAACCCCTTGTTTAGGTCACTTCTCTTTTGAGAATTATATCAGTGCCAATCAAATTTGTTTTAGAGGAAGTAAGCATGGGAAGATGACTAAAGGAAAATCCAGGAGTGGGGAAGAAAACACAAAACCATTTTTTTAGATTTCACTGTAAGCTAGCAGAGTTGGTATTGGATATAGTGTTATCTTCTAGCAGAGTTGGTATTGGATATAGTGTTATCTTCTGATGGCCAGAGAGGGTTATTGATACGATATATTTTTTATGAGTAATGCTTCCAGAATGGATAGCAGCAGCTCATTTGTCGATGTCTCCAGGATGGTAAACATAGTAGGACTATTGATGCATGCGCAGGCCTGATTGTTCAATCGATGGCGACCAATGATGGAAGTTTAATTTTGATTGCTCGGTGCTGTAGTGTAGTCGGATGTATGCGTTTGGATACTCGAGGGAATATATTGGTTTATACTAATTTCTAAACGTTGACTAGTGCAGCCTATATAGCAAACATCACATTTGTTTGTAAACCGGTAAACGAGAGAACTTTTTTTGGAAAGTATCTCACTGTCTTTTTTATTAAGGGGAAACAACTCAGAATTAAGAACGACTCGCAACTTAAATGAATTGAAACAACGGTTAACGGATCTTTTAATCTGTTCTAATGGTTGCATGGAGGCCTTGCCGATCCACAGTAAAATTAAATATACCGGACACCTCTCTAGTCCAAGTTTTGGTTTGGTAGAGAATTGCAGGTGTTAGTGTTGGTGATTACATCCTCAGGTATCCATTCTTCATTAAAGTCGTCCTGATAAAATCGAGTTTATTGGCAAATTTTGGTTTGGAGCAGATCATTAAGCCCCGGTGGACTAAGGTTTTTATAAAATTGATTTTGCGTCTTGGAGGGCAAAACAAGCCCTACCGTGAGTACGATCCAGTAAACGTAGGTTTACGATATATCGTTGTGTGCATGCCGAAGTTGGTGAGAGCAACTAAAACGTCAAGAAAAGGCAAGCTGTTGTTGTGTGCGAATTCACAGGTAAATGTCAACGCAGGATGTTTTTGGTTGACAGTATAGAAAAAACGTCTACTTTCCGACCTGGAGGAGAAAAGGTGTCATCAATGTACCATTAATAAAACAGTGGCAAGTTGGTGATTTCGAGGAGGGCATTCCATACTGATTCCGTCAGTTAGTTGGTACATAGTGTTATTAAAACTGAATTCCACACGTTTAGTGGCAATGTGTATCAGTTTTAAAAAGGTTCCGGAATAGGAGAGGGGGTCCAGATGGCTGCAGTATAGGGTGTCAGCGCAATTGGCGATCGTTTCGTCGAGTGGAACGTTAGTGTATAAGCTCACTATATGAAAGGAGCAAAAGAATGAATGGTTGGGATCAATGGATTTTTCATGTGCGTTTTTCTTCCCCATTCCACCAACTCTTGGATTTTCCTTTGGTCACCATCCCATGCTTACAAAATCGATTGTCACAGATATAATTCTCTGAAGAGAAGTAACTGAAACAAAAGGTCTCTTTTTTAGGATATATATATATATATGTGTGTGTGTGTGTGTGTGTGTGTAGTGTGTGTGAAATGTATATATAAATATATATGTATATATGAAATATACATATATATATATATATATATAGAGAGAGAGAGAGGGTGGAACGATAAAATTTTCGTCCTGAAGAAAACAACACTACAGCTTTATTTTAAAACTTTTATTGAAAAAGTCAATTCAGGTAACTTGATTATGAAGTAGAGCTGACATCTATTCAATGTAGCCGGCTTCAGCCTCAATCACCGCCTCGATACGGACCCGGAATTGGGAGCATGCCTTTTCCACAAGCGCCGGCGGGAGCTCGGTGGATGGTGGCGATCAGGCTGGCTTTGGTGTTGTGGGAGGTCATGTCGGTGATTTTCTCGACGTGTGACTAAGTGAAGTTGTCCAGCAGGTTCAGGTCGGGGGAGGAGGGGGCCAGTGAGAGAAGGGTACAAAGTCGTAGCACTCCTTCTGAAGCCAAGCCTGGGTCTCTTTGGACTTGTGGGCCGACGCCAAGTCCTGCTGCCACACCCAGGGTCTTCCAACGGACACTTGATTGCACCAGGGGATCACCACACTCTTCAGCACATCCAGGTACACTTTGGTGTTGACTTTCAAGCCGACTTCGAAGATATGAGGTGGCATGATGTGGCCCTCACTTGAAACCACACCAAAGACTATAACTGTAGCTGGAAACTTTGTTTTCGTCACCCTAGGCACGTCCCTGTTATTCGTGGTAATCCAGATTTGCATTTTGAGGGTGCTGGCAATGGTCCTGTTATCATAACTTGGATCGGTAGAGAGCGTGAGTTGTACAGCGGCACATCTCCGATCTCGCTCGTTGAACATTGTGTCACTTTCAGACATGATAGAAGGCTCCTATCGCTCTTGGGATTTGTACACAACTGGCCAACTAATAGATGGTCTGCAACAAAAAAAAAAAAGAAAAGAAAGAAAGAAAACTGTTATTCATTAAACGGAACTGAAGTCATGTTGTCTTTTCTAGGGCGACAATTTTATCGTTCCACCCTGTATATACAATATATAATAGTATGTATATAATATATATGTATGTATATAACATATATCTAGTTATGTATGTGTAAATTATGTATAACGGAAAATAAAAAAGAAAAACGGCCAAATCAGCGAAAATAAAATGCGCGCGACACCACGACCTAACGTGTGCGAGTAACATGTACATTTTATGCGAATTATCGTTAACAACGACTTTTATGAACACATTTAAAAGCAATTGCATTTGAAAAGAGGAACTTTTTCTCTGTTTGTCTTCATACCCTGTCCGTCTTCCTACCCGAAACTGTGGCATCACTCTAGGTTGGTGGCTGACGAGGACATGGTATTGCACGTGTTTTCACACATTGTATGATAAAATATAAAAATATACATGTATATGATATATATGAAGAGTAAATAAAGGATTGTAACTAACTTTTTCTCACTATACATATTTTCCCATAGGTTTTTGTATTTCACATTTCTAATCATCCATCGTTAACTTAAAATTATTATTATCACCCCTCATGGTCCTGATGATGGTTCAGTAGAACCGAAACGCTATAGTGTTGACCCGTTAATAAATCATTCCTTCCTTTTGGATCGTTGTTATCAGTTTTTCTACATATGATATATATGTATGTATATAATATGCCTGAATATATATATGTATATATATATATATATACACATGCATGTATATAATATATATGTATGTATTTATATAATATATTGACCGGGCCATTGGCCTAATTAGTAGAGTATTCGCGAATGGTCCATGAGACCAGGGTTCAATCCCAGGTCAAGTCATGCCAAAGACTAAAAAAAAAAAAATGGTACTTGATGCCACCTTGCTTAACACTCAAACATTATAAGGTACGGATCGAAGGTAAAGTGGAGTAGTCCTGGGAATGGAATTGTGCCCTCCCCTACACCTCGGTGTTGTAGCTATTGAAAAGAGAGCCTTCGGTTCACCCTCGACTAAGTTCGCGAACTTTACTGTTATATATATATATATATATATATATATATATATATATATATATATATATACCAACCCCCTCCGCTCGGGCAGAATATGACACAAGGTCAATTTTTAAGCGGAGTTTAACAGGTTTGAATTCAGATTTTTCCTTCTCTTAGACTAGTTGCCTCACCAAGGCTGAAGAACCCAGTCTGCCCTTCTATTTACCCATAGCTCGACGGAGAATAAGTGTATTTATACCTTTTCCAAGGGTTTTAGTGCTATGTGAAATGCAATCAACCTCGTCCAGGATTTGAACTCGTATCGCCATGTTCATTTCCTACGACTATAACCATTACATCATATATATATATATAAATATATGTGTGTGTGCACATAAAATGCTGACAGTAAAAAATAAGATGTTTGTAAATAATCAATATTTGACAAATAAATAAGTGAAATTTTGCCGATATTTCCATGTTTTTTTTGCATCCTCTTCAGTTTGCCGCATTATTCTGCTTCTCTTTCCCATCTCCTACCACTATTTTATTTGCCTCTTTTTTTTTTCTCATTTAGTATCCATTTTAACCCCTACAGAAATTACTCCTTAAGTTTCTATCATCAGAATAGTGGCACTAGGAAGTCTACAAGCCAACCAGAATAAACTCGATTATTCCTCCCGGGAGCATGATTAGTGCACAATGAAATTTAATGATTGCGCATCCATTACATTTTGAAAGTCGTCACAACCAAACAACCAAAGAAAGACAAAAAAGATAAAGAAAAAAGAATTAAGCATTTTTTAAATAATAATTAACAGATTTATTTTGAAAGTGATGCAAGAAAGCTGGAAAATAAATAATAATAATAATTGTTTCGCTAAATGTTCACTTTCTTTCAATTTGAAATTTACAAATTAAAATCTAAATTGGGTTCAATTTTTCCCATGTTTATCTCATTAAACATTGAAATTTGAGATGCAGAGGCATTTATTTTAATCACAAATTTGTCATCTTTAGTGGAAATAAGTAAGTAAAGTTGGCGACCGTAGTCGAGGGTGACCCGAAAGGCCCCCTTTTCGATAGCTACCACACCAAGGTGTGAGGGAGAGCGTTACTCCTTTCCCGAGATTGCCCCACTTTACCTTTGATCCGAACCTAATAATGCTGAGTGTTAAACAGGGAGGCATCAAGTACCATACCAAAGACTCAAAAAAGGGTACTTGATATCGCGTTACTTAACACTCAGCATTATAAGTTAAGGATCAAGGGTAAAGTGGAGCAATCCAGGGAAAGGAGTAGCGCTCTCCCCTTTACCTCGGTGTAGTAGCTATTGAAAAGGTAGCCTTCGGGTCACTCTCGACTAACTGTCGCCAACTTTAGTGGAAATAAATATGCTCAGAAATATTCACTTTCAATTTTTAAAGTTTAATTATTTGTGATAGTTTTTTTTAATTGAAAAAATTATGGACAGTCCTCGATTTTTGGTAAAAAAAACTGGGTAATATTAGATTAACAATGAAACTAGGTAATATTGGATTTACAAAATACTTGGTAATATTAGATAATCAAAGAAACTAGGTAATATTGGACTAACAAAGAACATAGTAATATTAGATTAACAAAGATACTTGGTAATATTGGATTAACAAAGAAACTTGGTAATATTCAATTAACAAGGATATTTGGTAATATTAGATTAAAATATTGATCTTATTTCTTTTTACATATTTGTTCCCGTAATATATTTATGAATCAATTTGTACAAGTCAATACAGAATTTAAAAGAAAAATACGAGTGGCATATGATAAGTTTCCAGACTTTTTTCGTACAGGCATTTAAAATTGTTGTAGACTCTTGAAAATTCAGTATGCTATGGCTATACATCTTATGAGATGACTGGCTAATTTTTATGATTTCAGGTTTAAATCAACAGCTACAACAGGAATTGGAAGACACCCTACTAAAGCCTGATTGTCACTGCTGGTGAATTTCAAAAATGCAATCTGGACTTTAGAAAAGTGATATGCCATAAAATTCTGTTTTAAACATGGAAAAAATACCAAAGAAACGTATGGAATGCTTTGGACTGCTTTTCGACTATCTTGCATGAATCGAGCATCAGTTTTTTAGTGGCATAAGAGATTCAAGGAAGGCGCGGAGTCTGTGAAGGAAGATGAGAGGTATGGGAGGAGTAAGGAAGTCAATACACCAGAGTTGATTGGCCAAAGGATTAGGGTTAGGGTTACCCTGTTGAGGTTTTAAGGGAGTTCAGGAAGAGATTCTGTCAGATGAGGCCAGCACTCTTCAAATCGGGCCAGTGGCATTTCTACCAGAACAATGCACCAGTCCACAACTCCATCCTTGTCACAGACTATTTGACCAAGATGGGCATCAAGACACTTCCTCACCGACCCTATAGTCCAGACCTTGCTCCCTGTGACTTTTGCTTATTTCCTAAGCTCAGAGGCTGTCGTTATGAGACAATTGAGGAGATGAAAGAGGCTGTGACGAAGGTCATTGACACGCTCACACAAGAGGACTTCCATGGGGCCTTCCAGAAGTTGTTGGAACAGTAGAACAAGTGCATTACAGCCGGAGGAGATTACTACGAAGGGGACTAGAGTTTCCTGTGTGTACTATCAATAAAAGTGCCCATACGAAAAAAGACTGGAAACATCGTATGCACCTCGTATTTCTCTCTTTTCTGTTAACACCACAACTTTCACCACGTAGTTCTCAAGTGCACAGAGAGAGAGAGAGAGAGAGAGAGAGAGAGAGAGAGAGAGAGAGAGAGAGACTATACATCAAATGTATCTTATTCTAGTAATATTTATTCATTTGTTGAAAATTTATAGATTGAATCAGCAAAAATGTACTTAAAAACGAAAGTAACACAAAAAAAATGAATTCAGTCGGGTCGAACAACTTGTGAGATCATTGATTTCCTGGTCCCAATTTTGATTAAGATGATAATCATTATGATGATTATTAGCGATAATTATGATGATAATTAGTGACGGAAAGACCAAAATATAAACTTTGTGATGTTTATTTGTTATTACAAAAGAGTATAGGCTTCCTGTCAAACAATTAAATCTTCAAAGAGAGAAAAATAAACTCTTGTTTTTTTTCCTTTCTGTTTATACTCTGCTACCCACTCCTTGTTTCTTAAATCATTTTGCAGACCCCTAACTTTGTCCTTTCTGTGGTAGGTAACTTTGATCTATAAATTAGTCTAATGTAAAATATTCTGAGGCAAAGTCTTATATTCGTTCAATCAATTCTTGTTGAATAATTCCTAAAGATGAGAGAAACAAATTTAGAATCCATAAGAAAATTTATGGCGTTTCATTTTCTTTTATTATAGATGTTAATACTATCAAATTTCAGTAAAAGCTTATTGGGTTCTTGATAATGACTAAATCAAAAGTCTTTCCTTCATTCTTACTTATTTTGACAAAATAAATATTTTGTCAAGTATACACTCAATACAAAAATCAATTAAGATGCAAGTGTTTCATTTAAACCCAATATTTTAGCAAGCTTTATTGTAGAGTATCATTTCGTAAGCTAATTTCACAATTAATTAGTTGTATAGCAAGTTGGACTTAGTCATCTGCTCAATGTTTTTATTACTGGTAGAGAAATAACATTGAAATCTGTCCTGGGAATGATACTAAAATGTATTCGTGAGGTCCCAGTACTGGAGCTCAGGGGAACCAATACTCCCTGATCTACACGGACCCAAACTGGTTGTATTTGTTAGAGTGCCACCAATGAGTCTAATGGTCCATTTAAAAATTATTCATATTCGCTAGGAATACTTGATTCTATGTTACTGTATGCAAATAAATGATTGATAAGCACAATTAAAAAAATTCAATGGCACATTCAAACTATAGGTTTAGTTTGATTTGGTTTGGTTTGATTTGATTTTTTTGTTTAATGACATATAAACCCTCGTGGGTTATTTAATGCCTAGGTCATCTTTTTAAAAGAACAACAGTGATACCCATAGCTGGTAGATAAGGGGTTTCATACCTCTCCCAAGGGTTTTAGTCTAAAAGTGAATATAATCGTGTAAATGGAATTTGAACGTGCTTACATTTGTACCATACCCATGATATACGGATGTGTGTGAAATGTACATTAGAATGTTCATAACATATATATATAGAACATAGGAATCCCGAAACTCGAAAAACACGTAACGACTTCTTAGTTCAGGTAGGAAACTTTTTATTACCTTTGAGTTTAAAGGTTCTTCGACATAAGGAGAGAGATACACATTCTTTCTATTCTGGCTTTTTCATCTGCACCCCCTTCCGCCATCTGGCCTGGCTTCGGCGAGCAAGCGAAAGCCAACCGTCTTCTCCCGAGGCAGAACGTAACTCAACTCAACTAACTTTTTCAAATCTCCCAAAATCCTCCTCGCGCGCTTCCGGTGCATGACGTCATTCACATCCACTGGTCAACCTTTCTATCGGATTTTTATTTTGACATCTATGAACGACACATCCTCCCTGCGCCCGCGTTAATACCTGCACTCAAGTTTGCACCTTACTAACCCACGTGTTGAGCCGAAAGGCACGAAACGAAATCCCTCGTCCATTATATTACACATTAAAGCTACAGTTCAGCACTTAAGCCATTATGACATGGGGACTACTTCTCTTAAAAACATATAGTTACGATTACAAAGTCTTCTGATCGCCCTCGACTACAGATGCCAACTTTACTTACTTTACTTACAATTAATTATTTACAAATAAAGAAAATTTTGGGATTAAGTAACCTATAAGAAGTTGATATGCCATTAAATAAAACAAACTCAAACAGGACTAAAATTACTTTAGTAATGGCTCAGGATTAAAATGGTTCCATTTTAAAACTAGTTATCATAATTTCATGTTTATTACCCATAGTTACAAAATATCTCCATACATTACTAAATATTAGCAATGACTACACATCATTAGTAATTTTCAAGTATAGATTTGAAGTGTATGCGTATATGAACGTTCCACATGTCTGTAAAATGAAAACCGTTCCTAAAATAAAGGAGCTAACACACTGTTTTCTTTTGATATAACACTTTTATTTATTATTCCTTGTAAAATAAGTCCTCGTGGTAATTACCCTTCGGTTCTTTTATGTGAAAATTTTGGGTAATTTAGACGCAGTTACCTGGCCAAGTCAAAGTGTCACTGAGTTAGGGGTGCTTGTAGACTACTTCAGTATCTCTGGGTTCTAGAAGCTCCTGAGACAAGTGTGTTTCTTTGAATGTGGCTGGTGATAAAAAAAACAAAAAAGGATACAAACACAGGAAGAGCATGACCCTTGGTCGGAAATCTGGAATCCAGGGGTCAGGTGACCAAAATCTATGGCGTGAAGGGAAAAATGTAAATTTATATTTGATATTTTTATTATTTGACTTATATATATATATATATATATATATATATATCAATTTGATTTTTACTTTATTTTCTATTTTTTTCTATACCACCATAGCTATATCATAGAGACAAGAATCTAAATTTATAAACTATAACGTAAAATAATGCAATAGAAAAATGACATATATTCAAAATATCTCTATGTTCTCGACAGAAAGCATTCCTAATATAAAAGGCAAATATTTCACAGGATTAAAAAAAAAATTCTTGATTACACCCTTGTAAATGATGGTAGAAAGTTTTCGGGGATAAATTTCGGAAAATTTTTGTGACTATAGAATTTTAAAAAATTATTACACAGAACCTAGTCTATGATTTTTAACAAAATATGCTTAAGAGAAAGACTGCTGCTTAATTATACCTTATATATATGTGTGTGTGCGCGCGCGTTTGTGTGTGTGTGTTCTAAATACTTCTCGTCACAATACAGAAAGGGATTTGCTTCTATTTCTACAGAAGCCAGACATTAAAGCTCTCGTCAAATCCCAAAATTTCAAGGAAACTGAATGACCTTTAGAAGTTGAAAAAGAAAAAAAAGATAAGTTTGTCTTTGTTTTTACTGAAATTAGCCAAGCAAATTCATTTGGTATTTTTGTGATCTAACTTGATCAAGTTGTTTCTTAAGGCAACTAAGTGGAACTTTGTGTAGGAGTATTAATCCATCAAAACCCTTTTTCCTGTTATTTTTCTTCTAAGAATTTTTGGGCTCTTATTGAATGGATGTAAAAGTACAAAAAACTGCAACACTTTTGTAACTGATATATATATATATATATATATATATATATATATATATATATATATATATATATAAGTAGCCACGCCACAGTCATTGGCGCTGGGTGGCTTTCAGTTTCTTTCCTATGCAATCATCAGACCAAGAGCTTTTTTAAAAATTGAAACTTAGATCTATATATTGTTTTAAGAAACTCACCAGGTATCATCTTCTTGGGATTGTTGATTGTTTCCATGAAGAAAAAAAATCCAACAATAGAGACTTATAGACGAATCAACGAGAGACGGGGTTGAATCAACAAAAAAAAAAAAATTTACTCAACCCCTTGCACGATGCGACAAGGGGTCAATTTTTGAGTCAAGTTTAACAGGTTTAAATTCAGTTGTATTTCTCTTAGACCGGTCACCATACCAAAGTTAAAGAGCCCGGTTAACGTTATTACTTACCCATACCTGGAAGTATAATTGTTGGATTAAAACCTTTTCCAAGGGTTGAACTGTCGGTGAGTATACATTCTTTTTTACTTTACACCAGATGGCAGACCCCTCTTTCTTTGTAAGTATAAGTAAGTTGGCCGACCCGTAGGCTCTCTTTTCGATAGCTACTACACCGAGGTGTAGGAGAGGTCGATACTCTTTTCCCTGGATTTCTCCACTTACCCTTGATCCGTACCTTATAATGCTGAGTGTTAAGCAAGGAGGCATCAAGAACCACTTTTTGAGTCTTTGGTATGATTTGACCTATGATTGAACTCCGGTCTCCCAAACCACTGGCGAACACATTATGCCTATGGATTGGTTAAATTTGTAAATATAGCAAACTATATATATACACACACACATATATATTAGTAAATATTGCGAAATATATATATATGTGTGTGTGTGTGTGTATGTATGTCTGTGTCTGTGTGTTTGCGTGTCTGTGTCTATGTCTTAAAATTATAAATATAGCAAACTATATATATATATATATATATATATATATATATATATATATATATTTACAATTTCTGAGATATATATATATTCTTCTCTGTTCTTCACAGGGCTCGGACAAAGCCCCATCTCAACATCTAAGAAGCTATACTGATTAACTCAGAGTCCGATTCTGTCGACAGACTGAACTCAGACTCAAATTATAATTATTTGGGGAATGATTGAATTAATTTGGAATATATATATATATATATATATATATATATATATATATATATATATATATATAATCTTATCGGCATATTTTATTAAGCACGATAGACAAGGATTTGAAGTTGAGCTTTTTAATTAGCTTTATATTGTTCGTGTGTGAAAAAATCTTTGATGATACGACCAGAGTTCGTGTACTTTGCAATTTCGATATATATATATATATATATATATATAAGGAGTACGTAATTTTAGATTACTACATGTTCATATTTTTTGGTTACAGTACTTCAGTACCTAATAAGATTTATTTTGATTGTTCCACAAGAAATAAAATCTGGTATATTTGGTTTAGAAGAATCTTAACATTTTATATTAAAAAGATATTCACGTTGTACTTATTTCCTGTTTGATGATCATGCAGACACATCACATCACACATGAAACTTAGAATTATGGGTGGTGTAAAAAAAATTTTAGCATGTTAAAAAAATTTCAGTATGAAAAATCTTTGAATTTTAAATCAACCCTGCTCACAACACTATTGATACCTTATAAAAGAAACATTTTCTAAATCTATTGTAGGCAATAATTTATTGAAATTGTTTATATTTATTACTATTAATACACACACACACACACACACACACACACACACACACACACACACACACACATATATATATATATATATAAATAAGAGAAGTTACTGGAAAAGAGTGCTCGATGCTATAATACCAGGTATTAACCTAAAAATAGAATTATGGACACAATAAGTCCGTTACGAAAGTTTCGTGTGTTTTCCACTATATTCAGATGATCATGTGGTAAGAGCAGCTAGTCTAGCGTCTGTATTTAGTCACGTGATGTCTTGTGATAGCGCGAGACATTTACGCGAAAGAATAACGTGGCAAGGTGTTCGAACACGTAACATTCGAACGAGGAAAAACAAAAACAACAAATAAATAAATAGATACAAAGAATAAATTATAATAATAAAAACAGATAAATAAATATAGATAAATAAATATTTTTTCTTTTTCTTTTCTTTTTTGTCATACCATTCTAATAATGAGGAGAATTATGTGTGTGTCTGTGTGTCCCCTAAGTATGACACTAAACAACATTTAGTGGTGAAGCTTCATTTCTAGAGCTATGGAGAGTGTGGAGACACTTCCTGGTCCACTATGATCCGGAGAGGTGGAACCTTCAGACCTGACGATCATGTGGACATACTACTCGTGAAACTCAAAGTTATGGGTAATATTATTGAATTATGAACTTTCTTTCAAGTTTTTAAATTTTACCTATATACATCATCGCTTGGCTTCGTGAACGAAGATGATGAAGAGGAATGTTCACTTGATTGCTGACATATGCTCAGAACAGGCAAACACGACCTCAGCAGCTGCAGCTAAAGGTCCACTCTGGGTCTGATGACATCGGGTTGCAATTCTTCCTCCTGCTCCTTTTGTCTTTGAGGATGGCCTTGCTTGTGTTTCAAAGAAATATACATCATGGTTGATGTATTACGGTCTTCAGCAAGGGTGAACCATCAGTAAGGGTGGTGTCACGTGATGGCTCACGGAGACGAGGGAGTGGGAATGATACTCTCTCCCCCGTTGAACTAAAATTATCTAGCAGTCAAAAAGTGACCGTTATGAGAGAATGTGGGTCACACAGATGTTTGCACTTAAGTGACCTTGGGTCGCCGGAGATCGGAAGGGGAAAGAAAAATGAAGCCAAATGATTGGTGGGGGGACCCCAAACGGAAGTAGGGTTCCCTTCCCCTCAACGGAAGAAAACACAAAAAAAAGCAGTTTTTTTTTGGACAAGTCTCGTGGCAGACGGACGATAGCCATTTCACTCCGGGCTAAAGACAAAAGACTGAGACATGAGAGACCTGAATCTCTCAAGCCAGCATTAAAAACAGTACAAAGTCTATTAGCCCGTGAAAGAAGAGAAATTCTCCAGTGGAACCCCGTCAAAAAAATAAGATAAGTAACTTTGGGACATTTTTCCCTTTACACCCAAACTTTGTTTACCACTCTCTCTCAATTTGAAAAAGGATAAAAGCCAAGAAAAGACATTTATATTCATGGACTATCCTATTATATATCTTTGACATTTTGAACATATATATGTATATAACCGTAGTAAAGAACCTATGTATTTTCATTTTACCATGTGGTCTATGTTATTATTCCATGCTTTCCTTTCAGCTTCTATTCGCCTTACATTATCTTGCTTAGAACTGTCCTATTAATTCCTAAAGTATCACACGGGAAACCGGAGTTACCGACTACCACTATAGCAGTATTAATATTATTACAACTAAGACCTATAGGCCCGTATTCTTCTATTATCGGAAGGGGAAGAAGTTTAGCGGCCTGGTGGGTGTGTGATAGTGTGAAATTTTGGACCCCTTTGCCAGCGGTGGCCAGTCTGGCCCTAAATTATTCCCTCACGTAATATGCCAGTTCTTATCTGCCTGAGAAAAGAACTCTGAACAGGACTTATTTCTGTAGGGGATCAAGTGCCAACCTGCCCCGTCTTCACACGTGCGAAAATAAAGTCCCGTTTAGGGATTTTAATCAATTTCGCGTCACAGACCTTTTATGGGGGCTCGTTTCCGGAATGATTATTATTAATAATATTTATTGCTTGTAGTCGTGTGACAATTCCTGCCGTTTAAATCTACCCTGGGAGACCGTGAGAAAAAAAAAAAAAAAAAAAAAAAAAAAAAGGAATATTGTTGAAACAGTCAAATTACTTGTTGATATCACTGTTTGGAAAAAAATTTTTTTTAAAAATGGACAAAATAGAGAACTTTTTAAAAGAACCCTCCATGGAAAAGTTGGAGAGGCTGAGAAAAAGCGAGATAATAAAAATTGGCGAGAAGCTTGAGTTAAATGTTCAGAATTCTATGAGAAAGCATGAACTCGTGAGAGAAATAGCAAGGCACATGGTGGACGAAAATGTGTTCGAGGAAGCAGTATTAGAAGAGCTACCAACGGAAATGATAAGAATGACTCCAGAAGAAATTGAACTGGAGAAAATTAAAATACAAGCACAAATGGAACTACAGAGAAATAAAATGGAACTGGAGAAAGTAAAAATTCAGCAAGAAACAAGGCTGCGAGAAGTCGACTTGGCAATAAGGGGACGCAAAGAAAGCCATGACAGTTTCGAAGTAACGAAGCAAGCGAGGCTAGTCCCAAAATTTGAAGAAGCCAACGTGGACGGATACTTCGCACATTTTGAGCGAACTGCACTAAATCTTGGATGGCCGAAAGAATGCTGGTCGATGCTACTCCAAACTGTGCTGACAGGAAAAGCACAGAGAGCATATGCAACTCTGCCGACAGAAAATTGCGCCGACTATGATTTGGTGAAAGCAGCGGTTCTAAAAAGCTTCGAGTTGGTTCCAGAAGCTTATAGACAGAAATTCCGAACACAGAGAAAAACGGAAAACCAGTCTTATGTGGAATTTCTGAGAGAAAAGGAGAACGCGCTGGATAAGTGGTGTGACTCTAAGAGGATAGACGGAGACGCTGAGAAACTCCGGCAGCTAATATTAGCTGAAGAATTCTTAAACTGTGTGCCAGAAGAAGTCAGGGCTCACCTAAGTGAAAGAAAAACTGACGTGACCTATGAAATGGCCGCACTAGCAGACGAATACATCCTCACACACCGAAAGACGAAGGAAAAAACCCTCACAGGAAACAGAGTGAAGTTTAAAGCTGAGTTAAGACCTAAGGAAGAAAATAGAAGGACCTTCCAAAGTAGCAGCAGAACGGTGATCTGCTACAAATGCGGAAAGGCTGGTCACATAGCCATAAGGTGCCAGCTAGGAAAAGGTCCTGAAAGAAACCAGACCCAGCCGAGAAAACCACAGGGAGCCGTCACGACCGCTAGAATAGACCAGTCCTATCGACCCTGGACGAAAAAAGGGATGATAAAAGGCCCACACGGAGGACCAGTGGAAGTCTCAATTTTACGAGATACCGGAGCATCTCAGTCGTTACTTCTACGAAATAAATTACCTAAAAGGGTAATAGAAGCAACACGTGAGACTGTGATGATAGAGGGTATCGGCGGAAAGAGGGTAAAAATACCGCTGTGTAAAATAACCCTAAAGTCCCAGTGGAAAGATGGACCAATTAAAGTTGGTGTGGTAGACAAACTACCTATGAGAGGAATTTCCCTTATACTGGGAAATGAGGTAAAGACTAAAAAGTGTCACCCGGAAAAGATGGCGAAAATAAGCGCCATAAATGAAGATGGAAAGAGGGCGAGAATGAACGCCAAACATGGAAGGAAGTTGGCGAAAATGAGCGCCAAAAATGAAGAAAGAAAGATGGCGAGAACGAACGCCCAGCATGGAGACAAGATGGCGGCTGAGCCACGTGCGAGATATAAACGACACAGTCGCTCGCAAAGTGAGAAGGTGGAAAGAAAAGAAGTGAACCTTCCACCCCTCAATAAACAAGAAGATAAAAGGACCAGTCGTCAGAAAAAGGATGAAGGTCCAACGAATATTAGGAATAAATTCCCTAATACTTATCGAGAGGATAAGAGGAAGATAAGAGGACCCTCACAAGCGGCTAAGAAGGAAGAATTTAAGAAGGGCGATGAAGTCCTGCTACTATCATCAAATAAAGGACCCCACTGTGGTGGACGATATATAGGTCCCTACGTAATATCACAGAGAATAGACAAGAGGACATACAGAATTGATACCAACGAAGGAAAGAAGAAGACACAAGTGTGTCATGCAAACAAATTAAAAAGATATGTCCGTCAAGAAGGCCCACCTCGAAAAATTAAGAACTCGGAAATGCCGAATAAATTCGAGGAAAAATTAGGCCAGTTGTCTGTTTCAGAGAGAGAGGGGACTTAGAGAAATTAATAAAAAAGTACCCAGGCTTATTTCTCTAACGCCCCACGAAAATGTAGTAGCAGAATATTCTTTCATAGTTGTTGAGAGAAAGAAAGAGAGAGAGAGAAACTAAAGGAAATGAGGAATTCTCGTCCCCAATGTTGAAATATGAGATGGACGAGAAAGTGGTTCGTCAACAAGTGACGAATAGGGGAAAGAGAGGAAAGAAAAGGAAGTTTCTTCCCCCAGAGCTTAATAACTAAGCTTATAAAGTCGTCAAAAGTGACGAAGAAAGAAAGAAAGAAAGAGGGAGTTACCTCCTCAAGGTTTGAAATATGATACGGCCAAAAGCCGAGAGAGAAAAAGAAAGAAAGGAAAACGAGATTAAAGAAAAAGAAAAGAGAGAGAGAGAGAAAGAAAGAGAAGAGAAATTGTTTCCCCCTATAGTGAAAATTAGGAAGGACGAAAAAAAGGAAAAGGAAAGAATTCGTCAAAGCGTGAAGAAGAAAGGGGATGAAAGAAAAGTAAAGTGAGAAAAAAAAAAAAGGGTGAAAGAAAAGGAGAAAGAACAGTGAATTGAATTGCCTTTTTTTCTATGGTATTTCTATTCATCTCCCTTTCTTCTCTTAAGCGGGGAGGTGTCACGTGATGGCTCACGGAGACGAGGGAGTGGGAATGATACTCTCTCCCCCGTTGAACTAAAATTATCTAGCAGTCAAAAAGTGACCGTTATGAGAGAATGTGGGTCACACAGATGTTTGCACTTAAGTGACCTTGGGTCGCCGGAGATCGGAAGGGGAAAGAAAAATGAAGCCAAATGATTGGTGGGGGGACCCCAAACGGAAGTAGGGTTCCCTTCCCCTCAACGGAAGAAAACACAAAAAAAAGCAGTTTTTTTTTGGACAAGTCTCGTGGCAGACGGACGATAGCCATTTCACTCCGGGCTAAAGACAAAAGACTGAGACATGAGAGACCTGAATCTCTCAAGCCAGCATTAAAAACAGTACAAAGTCTATTAGCCCGTGAAAGAAGAGAAATTCTCCAGTGGAACCCCGTCAAAAAAATAAGATAAGTAACTTTGGGACATTTTTTCCTTTACACCCAAACTTTGTTTACCACTCTCTCTCAATTTGAAAAAGGATAAAAGCCAAGAAAAGACATTTATATTCATGGACTATCCTATTATATATCTTTGACATTTTGAACATATATATGTATATAACCGTAGTAAAGAACCTATGTATTTTCATTTTACCATGTGGTCTATGTTATTATTCCATGCTTTCCTTTCAGCTTCTATTCGCCTTACATTATCTTGCTTAGAACTGTCCTATTAATTCCTAAAGTATCACACGGGAAACCGGAGTTACCGACTACCACTATAGCAGTATTAATATTATTACAACTAAGACCTATAGGCCCGTATTCTTCTATTATCGGAAGGGGAAGAAGTTTAGCGGCCTGGTGGGTGTGTGATAGTGTGAAATTTTGGACCCCTTTGCCAGCGGTGGCCAGTCTGGCCCTAAATTATTCCCTCACGTAATATGCCAGTTCTTATCTGCCTGAGAAAAGAACTCTGAACAGGACTTATTTCTGTAGGGGATCAAGTGCCAACCTGCCCCGTCTTCACACGTGCGAAAATAAAGTCCCGTTTAGGGATTTTTGTCAATTTGCCGTCACAGTGGATGTGAGAGGCACCATGGGATTTGTTCATACACGCACGCGCATACATATACATATATATTTACCCAACCCCTCTACATGAGTGGGATGTGACACAAGATAAAGTTTTTAAGCAGAGTTTAACAGGTTTGAATTCAGAGTTTTTCTTCTTCTGGATTGGTCGGCATGTTAAAGTTAAGAGCCAGTCTGCTTTTCGAGATATCCATAGGTGAAGGGTGAATAGTTGGCTACATACTTTTTCCAAGGGTATTAGTGCTATGCGAAAGCAAATAGCCTAGTCCAGGATTTGAACTCGAGTCACCACATCCAAATTCTTCGATTGTAACCTCTTCACCGCGAGCACCTCTCCCTCTCTCTCTCTCTCTCTCTCACACACACACACACACACACACACACACACATATATATATATATATATATATGAGGTTCATTCAATAAATAACCCGAATTTTAGAATTGCACTTTTTCGAGGAAATCAATAGGAATGGTTCCTTTCATGTCCCTGAAGACTGTCGGCATGACCCTCTTTACTAACCGCTGTCATTCTTTACAAGAGAATCAGTGCGTTTCTACTCCATGAACTGTATTTTTGACTCAGGTTCGTTGTAGTCAATATTTATATAAAAATATCATATAAGTAAGTAAAAAGTTAGCGATCTTAGTCGAGGGTGACCCGAAGGCTTCTTTTTTTGATAGCCCTGTATTGCTCCACTTTACCCTTGATCCGTACCTTATAATGATGAGTATTAAGCAAGGAGGCATCAAGTACCATTTTTGCGTCTTTGGTATGACTCGACCTGGGATTGAACCCCGGTCTCCTGGACCACTGGCGAACACTCTACTCCTTAGGCCAATTATATAAATATATATAAATATTAGTCCATTTGCAAACATTTTTTGAGTAAAACTTACTTCTCCGTATACATCACATATTCTTCTCTACATTGCACTCAGTTCGCACTTCTCAGTCACCAAAAATTTGAAGACAGATCCCTGTTCAAGCCACTAAAAGAAATATTTCAGTGAGATTGAAATAATTTTTGCTATAGACCAATTCAAACAATGTAAAGTTTATACTAATGGAAAAAATGTATTTTGCTTTTTTTTTTTTTTAAATCCCTTATTTTTTGAAGGACCTTCGTACATATTGTAATTCGCTACAAAAGTTTCCACTGAAAAACCTGTATATATTACTGAAGTCTTAACTTTGTTAGGGCTTCATTTTCTTTTAATACACCTGAGTAACATCAGCACAGGTAACAAAACCTCAGTTCCATTAGCAAGACAAAATAATCCTAAAGGAAATTCAACATTAACTAAACATCCTGTTATTGGAAAGGAGAAATGCAAACAGCCTCGTCCAGGATTTGAACTCGGGTCACCGTATCCATTTCCTACGAGAGAAACCATCACACCACGAACACCTATCCCCCTCTCTCTCACACTCTTTTACACACACACACACACACACACACACACACACACACACACACACACACACACACACACACACAAATATATACCATACAACAAAAAAGGACCCGATATATATGTATATAAACTTTTGTTTATTTCTTCAACGAAGCTGATCGATTTGCCTATTTCCTTCCCTGGTACTACATAAGTTTTTTCTTTTTTTTTTGAAAGGTGTGCTGGAGGGAGGGTTTCTGAACAGATGTCTTTTGAGTACTTGAAAAGTTTGTCTTTCTAGCTAATATCTTTTGGCAACAGATGCTGCCTCTTTCACCTCTTCATTGTTTGGTCTCTCTGGTTTACTCTATGCTCTGTTGCAGATGCAGGAAGGTGAAATCTCAGTAGAAGACAAAATAAAGGAAGCTCTTTGATTCATGATGGGAATGTCAATCAGGCTGCCACAAAATTTTAGGTGCAGGTAATGAAATCAGTGCTAATCTGGTATGTTCCCCCATTTCTTTAACCTATTCCAAACGAATGCAATTTACAACATATTCTAAATAAAAGTTGTTTTTTTTTCAAAATCCAGTAAGATATTTATAAAATTAATTATTTTCATATTGCTTATGATGGCTAATTTATTTTGAAAGGATTGACCCCGTGGAATAGTGGCTAACGTGCTGGACTGCAACACCGTAGTGAACGAGTTCAAACTCCAGTTGCGCTATTATGTTAACTTTTAGACTAATGCCCTTGGGAATGGTATGAAACACCTTATCCTACTAAATATGAGTTAAATAGTACCATTACTGTTCATCTAAAAGGATAGTTTTTTGCCCAGTCGGCAGGGGCTGTAGAATACTCTGACTGTACCTCTGCAGAGGGGTAAGCCCCCCCCCCAAACGAGTGTCCTGGATATGATACTAAACAATCTGATGGTGAGGTTCCAGTGATGCTGAAGCTTTGGGGAATGCGGAGTACCTCTTTAATGCCATTGCTCCCAGGTCCACTCTGGTCCGGCGTCGTAGCGCCTGATAGGGCCGTATCTATGGGTTAAATAGAACTAACGGCATACTTATGCTAAACTGACTTGTTTGATTAAACTGAATAGCTTGAAATAGAAATGTTTGACAATTAAACCGTGCTTACATTTGAACTGCGTGCTTATTCTAAACTGAATTATTACAAATAGAACTGTTTTTTTTGACATTGAAACCGTATTTACACTAAACTAAATTGTTTAACAGAACTGTTCTGACATGTAACTGTGTGTAAACAAAATCTGTACTTATACTAAACTGAATTAGCTGAATTAGAATTGCTTGACTAAACTGAATAGCTCGAAATAGAAATGTTTTTTTACAATTAAACTGTACTTACATTTAAACTGTGTGCTTATGCTAAACTGAATTGTTTTAAATAGAACTTATTTACATAAAAATAGATTTGGCGTTAAATAATCAACAAAGGTTGATATGCCATAAAACCCAACAAACCAAACCAAACAAAAGATAGTTTTGGCATTGAATAACCCACAAAAGTTGATATACAATTAAAACGAAGAAACTAAACCAAACCAAACCAGAAATTTACCTTCCCATTGGCTTGTGGTGTAATGGCTAAATTACTGGACAATGGTCTAAAAGTAAGCAAGTTCAAAGACCAGTCGCGTTATTACGAAGACTCCTTCAAGCAAATTTTAGATTCAACGTTTAAAGAAATCATCAATATAATATTAAACATTACATATAGATATCATATATTAGGGTGTTCGAAAAGTAATTACGTTTTGCTAGAGAAGAGTCATCATAACATTTTATATTGTTTTTAATTGGAGGCGCTCATAGTGTAATGGTTATTGTCACAGCAAACAGATGGTGAACTGAGTTCAAATCCTGGATGAGGCTGTCTGCGTTTCACATTGCGCTAATACCCTTGAAAAAGTGTGCATCCAATTATTCTCCCTCAAGCTCTGGGTAAATCAAGGCAGTTGGGGTTCTTTAGACTTGGAAAAGGACAACTCTGAATTCTAACTCCACTCAAAAATCGACCTTCTGTCACTCGTGTGGAGGATTTGGTATATATATATATATATATATATATATATATATATATATATATATATATATATATATTTGAAATGGTTATTCTAATGGAGAAATGCTTCAATGAAAGCTGCCAAAACTGAAAAACCATGGCATTGAAAGAGTCAATTTTAAGAAATTTTATCAATCTGTTGTTTATTGTTAACTTTTTTTTGTTAACGAATGTTGGGTTTACAAGTTGGATTCAGTTGGTTGGGATCACTTCAAAATTGGAGTATTTTTACAAATCCTCATGTATCTTAGGGTTACATGCACCCTGCTTTGAGAACTCCTAGTCTAACTGATCGAACATTAACCTTAAACAGATTTAATGATTTCATGAAAATGAATTATTCCTCCAGACTGAGTTAAAGAACTGGCATCTTTACCAGACAAACTATGTCACCTGTTCTACGTAAGTACCAAACAAATATCTGCTCTTTACCAAAACTATTTACAAGGCTTTACATTAAAAGCCATTAAGTTTGGCACCAGCAATTGAAAAACTCTTGAAGAAAAGGATCCGTTTACTGGTGACTCTTATCTTTAATGTATTCTGAAGGATGTGCGTATTTTTCCCTTAGTAGACTTTAAGCAATAACAAACATTTTAAAAGCTCCTCTATAGTCAATGATTTAAAACTGTAATCTTTTCTCCTTGTAAAACTTTAATGGACCCCAAAAACTTGCTAATATGGCGCAATGGTTAAAAAACTGAGCTGGATGTACTAAGGTCATAGTCATGGATTATGGAAAGGAAAACTTTAATTTCAGGACCAAAATAGTCTTCATTCAAAGATTTTTTTATTATTTATTTATCAATCTCATTTTTTTCTTCAGAAAGCAAATGAAATTGTTTTACTGGAGCTCTCCACCCGATAAAACACTTACGGTCTGACAGGAACTTTTTGGAAAAAATTTAATTAGACAGAACTCATTTGTACAGAAAAAAAAAAAAATAGGATGAATTTAAGAAAATTTGTTTTAGTACATTATTTTTATTCTGGTATTTGTTCCACCATACCAAAGTATGGAACAAGGCCTTTTTAACGTGGAAGCCAGCCGCAGGTTTGTAGTCCAGACATGCCCGAGGGGTTAAAAAATTCCTTGGGCCCCGTCTGAATTTCCCTAAAAAGGAGTGCCTCAGGCGCCAGGCGATAAACTAAGTCTTGCCTGAGCCAGTGAAAGCCTGGTGGGACGGCCCCCTTGAGACCCAAGGAGAATCGGTCTTAGTCACTCGACACGAATGCTGGGCTTCCCTGGTACCCATGTAAGGCGGCCTCGACCGACTGCCACAAAAGCCAAGACATATATGACCTGATCCATTTACCAGGGAACGCAGCTGAAGTGTATCTAGACCCAGTGGTAGGACTGAAGTCCTGGGCTATGCTTGTTTCTTCTGATAATATATATAGATAAGCACATAAGACATGATGCATTAAATTACCTGTGAATACAGATTTCTCTGAAGAATAGCAAGAGAAAATCCTCAAATTTATCAATTCCTTTGTGCCAACTCCCAATGCACGACTGATTTTAAGCCTCATTTCTTAAACATGTAAAGCAACAAGTATTTTCAGAGACGTTAACATCTTAGCATTTCATCTTGACATAGGTTTTTCTGCTATCATATCTTTTGATGTGGCTTCAGTTCACAGATATCAAAACTTGAATATGGGGACTTAATATACTGACATAACTTTGAATTTTGGGAGGAAATTGTCTGTGAAAGACTTCAACTGTTTTCTGCCACTCTCCAGTTCATTGGGGTTTCTGTGAATTTGGCAACATTGAATGATGTTTTCAGTAGAACAATATAAATACTTTTAAAACTTAAAAAAAAAGCAGATTTTTTCTTGTTATCTCTGCTTTTTATCTAATCTGCCTTATGAATAACATGCTAGATTTGTTTTGGTTTATTTGTATAAAAGTGTATCAAATGTCATGGGTTATTTAATGCCAAAATTTGATTCATTTGAAAATGTTTGATTACAATAATTACGATTCATATCCTCAATGATTCACTGCAATCATTTTTCAGAATCTCTCTTTCTTTCATTTGACTATACTAATAATCATTTGTTTGCTCAATTATACGATTGGCCTAGTGGGTAGAGTGTTCGCCAATGGTCCGGGAGACCGGGGTTCAATCCCAGGTCGCATCATAGCAAAGACTCAAAAAATGGTACTTGATACCTCTTTGATTAACACTGAGCAATATAAGGTATGTATCAAGGGTAAAGTGGAGCAATCCAGGGAAAGGACCTGCGCCCTCCCCTACACCTCGGTGTAGTAGCTATTGAAAAGGGAGCCTTCTGGTCACCCTCAACTTCGGTTGCCAACTTTCCTTTACTTTTATATCGTTTAAAGATACAATAGTTAGCGGCCCAATTATTAGTGAGTTTGATTCTCACAAGGTGCTACATAGTTCTGGCTTTGTGCCTAAACTAAGCTTAGTAAATGGTCCATGATTTAAAGTATCCTAGAGTGATAGTGCCTGTTAGGGTCCCATCTATTAGTCAAATAAATCTGTTCAAAAATTATCCATGTTTGATAGAATCATGAGTAAAAAATAAAAAAAACCTTGAGAAACAGCTACACAAAAATGTAAATATGAATATATAATGAATGCAATTCTCTAACCTCTTGACCAAAGATAATCCTAGAAAGTTTGATATGCTGTTAAAATCAATCAATCAATCAATCCCTAATTAATACCTTGAGGAGGGGACAGGTTTTTTTTTGCTTTTTTTTTTTGTCTATCCGAGATTAGTAAAATATTTGAGAAAACCAATTCTGTTAATCTCTCTCATTAATATTTTCATTTTCAGACAGGATGCAGCAAATAAACAAGATTAACCTAGTCTCAGAGATCCCAGCCATGCACCAGCACCTCCCCCTTAGCATCAGAGGTGAGGATTAGAGTAGTCTGATGCTTTGGACTATTATTGGCCTTACCCACGAATATTTGAATGGACTCTTTATTGAACTGTTCATGTGTTGCATTTTAAACCCAAAGGCATATATCGGAATAGAAAAAAACATTTAAGAATGTAACCTTCAGATTCTAAGTTTGTTGCTTTGTCAATTTGGCTCTGAACCAGCAGCTGTAATGTTCGCAGTAAGTAGGATTAATAGAAAGGAAATGGACCTCCAACAGAGATGGCACAAAATAATTAGGAACACCCCCTACCCATAGAAAAAGTCATGCTTTAACAAGTATTTTAGAGCTTTTTTTTTTTTTAACAATTGTGGACTCTGTAAAGATGAAATTTGACAGAGGATGAAGTTTTTGGATTTGTATATTTAGTTATGAGTGTTTGCTTGTTTTATTTTATTTTCCTTTTTTCTTCTTTTTTCACTCTTACTTTGGATGAATGCAAATTTTTCGCACTTCTTATAATGGTTTTGGTCTTGGGGGATTTCGGATATGCCATGTTTTGTTTTTTTAATAGTTTTCTTTTTTAAGAAGCCTGTTTTAAAGTCCTTACCACATCTTGATATTTTTCTCCCCTTTTCATCCTAGTTGTCATCAGCAGTGATGGCAGAAATGGTCAGCCATTACACACACACACACACACACACACACACACACACACACACACACACACACACACACACACACACATCATTTTCTCTTTCTCAGCCTGATTCTTCTCCCTCTATCTATCTATCTATCTATCTATCTATCTATCTATCTATCTATCTATCTGCGCATTTCTCTGATGCTATCCATATCTACTACAGTCTCTTAATGTATCTATCTATCTATCTATCTATCTATCTGCGCATTTCTCTGATGCTATCCATATCTACTACAGTCTCTTTATGTATCTATCTATCTATCTGCGCATTTCTCTGATGCTATCCATATCTACTACATCTATCTATCTATCTATCTATCTATCTATCTATCTATCTATCTATCTATCTATCTATCTATCCGAGTCAGCCATTATTTATCTAAATACTTCTATTCATATCTATCTACGTGGTGCATTCAATAAGTTTCCAGACTTTTTTTGTACAGGCATTTAAAATTGTCATATACTCTTAAAAATTCACTATGTTATTGCTATACATCTTATGAGATGACTGACCAATTTTTATGATTTCAGATTTAAATCAATAGCTTCAGTAGGAATTGGAATACACCCTACTAAACCTGATTGTCACAGCTGGTGAATTTCAAAAATGCAATCTTGACGTGAGGACACTTGAGAAGAATGATATGCAATAAAAATCTGTTTTAAACTTGGAAAAAATGCAACAGAAATGTAAGGAATGCTTCAGACTGCTTTTGGAACATCTTGCATGAATCGAGCATCAGTTTTTGAGTTGCATAAGAGATTCAAGGAAGGCACGGAGTCTGTGAGGGATGATGAGAGGTGTGGGGAGAGTAAGGAAGTCAATACACCAGAGTTGATTGGCCAAAGGGTTAGGCTTAGGGTTACTATGTTGAGGTTTTAAGGGAGTTCAGGAAGAGATTCCTAGAGAAGAGGCAAGCACTTTTCAAATCAGGTCAGTGGCATTTCCAGCAGGACAATGCACCAGTTCACAACTCCATCCTTGTCACAGACTATTTGACCAAGATGAGCATCAAGACACTTCCTCACCATCCCTATAGTCCAGCCCTTGCTCCCTGTGACTTTTGGTTATTCACTAAGCTCAGAGGCTGTCGTTATGAGAAAATTGAGGAGATGAAAGAGGCTGTGACAAAAGTCATTGACACGCTCACACAAGAGGACTTCCATAGAGCCTTCCAGAAGTTGTTGGAACGGTACAACAAGTGCATTGCTGCTGGAGGAGATTACTTCAAAGGGAAATGTTTCATGTGCGTACTATCAATAAAAGTGCCCGTACTAAAAAAGTCTGGAAACTTATTTAATGATCCTCATATCTATCTATCTATCTATCTATTTTAGTCTCTCATAATCCTCTGTTCATATCTACCTGTCTCTCTGATTCTGTCCATATCTACCACAGTCTTCCTATATATCTATCTATGTTGCATAGAACCTTAAAGACCCTTGCTTTGTGAAAGGGCTATGTTATATTATCATAAAGATTGTGCTATGATCGGTCAGCTTCCATTTCTTCACCTCACTTCAGTTTATTCTTCATTCACTTCATCTCTTCTCTTTATCTTGTTGCCTTGGTCACTCTACTGTCTCTTTCATGTTGCCATCCTTAATCTTATTTGTTTATGAGAAATGTTCAACACGGCCATGATTTCATATACACATATTACTTTTTATTTATTGACAATATTTATTATTACCCATTTAGCTTAATTGCCCAGTTGGCTGGGGCTGCAGAATACACCGACTGCATCTCCGCAGAGGGGTAAGCCCCCCCCCCAAACCAGTGTCCTGGATATGACACTAAACAATCTGATGGTGAGGTTCCAGCAATGCTGGAGCTTTGGGGAATGCGGAGTACCCCTTTATTGCCATTGCTCTCAGGTCCACTCTGGCCTGGCATGGTAGCACCTGATAGGGCCCTATCTATAGGTTAAATAGAACCAACAACATACTTATGCTAAACTGAATTGTTTGAAGTAGAAATGTTTTTCACAGTTGAACCGTAGTTACATTTGAACTGTGTGCTTGTGCTTAACTGAATTGTTTGAAATAGAACTGTTTTTCGACATTAAAACTGTATTTACACTTAACTGAATTGTTATATATAACTGCTTGAATAGTTTGAAATAGAAATGTTTTTGACAATTAAACTGTGTACTTATGCTAAACTGAATTGTTTTAAATAGAACAGATTATTTACATAAAAATGGATTTGGCATTAAATAACCTACAAAGGTTGATATGCCATAAAACCCACCAAACCAAACCAAACCATTTGGCTTTAACAGGTTGTTAGAGAGCAAGATGGAATGTTTGACCGCTCAGGTCGAGTGTTTCTCATTAACTTATTCTAACTCCAGAACCATTTTAGTTACCTGACTTAAACCATCCAATTAGAGCTGTAGTCTCAAATTGACTTCCAGTTCAACAGCTGTCAATCACACCTCTGATTTTATACTTGTTTAATGGTTCAGGACTTAATTTAGATGATACACTACATGTCAAGAATAGTTATAACTAATCTATCTATCTATCTATTTACAGATCCTATATTAAAATGAGAGATAGTAAAAAAAATGCTGTAAATATAAAATGGGTGATAAATACTGTTATTTATGTATGGAGGAGAAACTTTTCATAGCTTTCTATAATAATCCTAATGAATCACTTAACCAAAGGTCGAAAATACAAAATGTTTGTTGGCATAAGAAAAGTTGGCTGCTTGTTAGATAAGGTACAAATTAATTCTATTTATTTACTGTTTGTGGTTGTTTCTTTTTTTGTTGTTTTATTTATTCATGCTAATTTTATTTTTTTAGCATTCTTTTAATCAATATGATGTAGTTTTGGTTTAACCCTTCTTTAGTTAGAATCGTCCTAATGATCTGGTTAGGGGAAACCTAGGGAGATTTTCTTTAACTCTGAAGGCATATATATATATATATATATATATATATATATATATATATATATATATACTCAGTGGTAATTCGTCTCCAGCATAAGCTTGCTAACTATTATGGGTGAGTATATATCCATTATCTATTTACCTATCTTATATATATATATATATATATATATATATATATATATATCCTAGTCTGTCATTATCTATCAATCTATCCTAATCAAAGAAAAATTTTGAACTTTATTATTCCCTACAAGATGGCTTTGGCATTGAATAACCCACAAAGTTTCATATGCCATTAATGAAACTGAAAAACAACCCTCCTACCACCAGAAACAGCCTCAGGTGGTTCACTCTGCACCTGATGGTATACATCAAATATTTTGTATTTTTTTTAAATATTAGATTGATTAATTTTCCTTGAATGACCAACAAGAGGTTATTTACATCAACTCTGTGTGTAGTATGTAGTTTGAAGGACCTACTAGAGGAGTCATGGATGATTGGGATGGATGGAGAGAGAGAGTCAAGGAAATCTGTGCTGTCATCATGACCTGATAATGATGATGATTTAATAGAAGTCACTATACTTTATCAAATGAATGACAATATTCTTTAATTTTATCTATCATCTTTACACAAATTTGTACAAAAAAAAACTTATGTTTAAAGTTTATTTCTGATAAATTTAGTCAATTTTCTTTTAAAAGTGCAATTTCAAAGTGTTAGTTCAGTACATCTTGCAAAAAAATGTGAATGCTTGGCAAGATAATCTCCCAAATCTCTTGTAGAGTAAATTTTTGTTTAACAAAATATGTATTAGGATGATTTTACTTTTTTTTTTTTTAATCTTTGGCATTTTATTATATATGTGTACTTTATAAACCAAGATATCAGAATGTTTTTAGTCAGGTTTAAGTCTATATTTTTGTTCTTAAGGCTGCTGATGAGTCTGTGTGAGGTTTGGGGCCAAGGCAGGGGTTAAGTATCAAATTTGCACAAAATCTCTTCAGCTGTTGTAGCTTTTCAACATAATCAAGATGCTGACATCTATCCTAATCTCCAAGAGCCATTGCTATCAAAGTTGTTGTTGTTGTTGTTGTAGTTGTTGTTGTTTCACTCCTTGTGAGTTTTTAACACCAGCATTAATGGTGGTTTTGCATGACAATAAGCCTCCTAAGGTCTTCAGGACTTTTCTCAGTATTCTGGCTGATCTCAGCAATGCTGTTGTCTGTATGGTCTCAATTCTTCCTCTGATTTCCAATACCTCCAGTCTTCTTTCTAAACCTTTGTGAACTATTCCAAGTGCGACAATCACTGTCACCCTCATGTTTTACAGCTTTTTTAGTTCTCTAGCAGGGTCAAAGTATTTTTCTTTTATTTTGCTATTATTTACCCTCTGTGGTCTGCTTGAACGGTAAAATCAACTTGACAGCAAATTATCTTTATTATTGTTATTATAATATCCAACACTACTTTCTCTTAAAGTAGGTTTGGTTTATTTAATGGCATATCAACTCCTAATTGGTTATTTAATGCCAAGATTTGATTCATTTATAAATATTTGAATATAGCAGTACCATTGCAATCCTCTTTTTAATTACACTTTTTTTATTTATCAATAATAATAATTTTTTTGCACAAAATCGTTTCATGTATTCCTATCTAACA
This sequence comes from Sepioteuthis lessoniana, assembly GCA_963585895.1. NCBI lineage: Eukaryota > Metazoa > Mollusca > Cephalopoda > Myopsida > Loliginidae > Sepioteuthis > Sepioteuthis lessoniana. The sequence goes on along the minus strand of OY757909.1, from coordinate 78,567,963 downwards.
CTAATAATTCTCAAACAGATGCATTTGACCAATAGATAGGAACAAGTCAGAGTGGACCTGGGAGTTAGTGCAATAAAGAAGTAATGCCACATTCCAGAGTTCAAGTCTCACTACCAGATACAGTTTCATGTTGCACCCGGAATATCCCTTTTAGGAAGATCTGCAGACGATGCAGTCAGTGTAGTCTAAGCTTCACGTAAAGGTGACTTAAAGTTGGTAGTTTTATTCTTATTATTACCATTATAATAAACTCTTGGAACAATCCTGAAAAACCTAGAAAAGAAAAGAGGAAGTAGAAATCAGAGGAAAAATTGAGTCAGTCCAGACCACAGCACCGCTGAAATCATCTAGAATACTGAGAAAAGTCCTGAGAAGCTGAGTAGACTAGCAGTCATTCAGATTGTCATGAAAACCACCTGTTACTGTCGGTGTGAAAACATATAAGGAATAAAATAATGATAATATGCTTGCTAGAGAATTTAAAAAAAACGAACCTGATATGAATGTATATATTTATGTGATTACTCTGCCTTGAGTAGGTTGTGACTCAAGGACAATTTTTAAGCGAGCTAAAGCTGGTTTAAATTCAGAATTTTTTTTTTGTTGACTGGTTGCCATACCGAAGGTAAAAATCTCAGTCTGTCCGACAATTTAACCATATCTAGGTGAGAACAGATTGATCTTTGCCTTTACAAAGGTATTAGCATGAAATAAACTTGCAAACGAACTTTGTCCTAGATTTGAACTCGGGTTGCCGATACCATTTCCTATGATAATTGGCATTATACTAAGTGTTCCTGTAAATGGATAAGTTTAGTTTTTTTGTTTAAAGGCATATCAACCTTTGTGTGTTATTCAATACCAAAGCCATCCTTGTAGAAAAACAGAAGTGGTATTATTCAACCCATAGCTAGAGATATAAAGGGTTTCATGCCTTTCCTAACGGTATTGGTCCGAAAGTGAACATAATAGTGTGACTGGAGTTTGAACTTGCTTACTATAATGTTGCAGTCCAGTCTATTAATCACTATGCCATGGTGACTTCTCTTCAAATGGAATATAAAAGTAACCCAGACACAAAGCATTGAGCCATTGGAACAATCACAAAGAATCTGGAAAAAAAGATAGAAATAACTGGAGATCTGTGGAAGAATTGAGACCATCCAGACTAACTTTGCTACTGATATTGACTTGAATACTGACAAGAGTCCAAGAGACATGCTGTCATTTGGAAATCAGTGCAGGCCTCCAGTTAGTACCATGTGTGAAAACGTTCAAAGAATTTAACGAAAGACTGAAGGAAAATTTCATCTATATGCACTGATGATTTTAAATCTTTTTTGACAGAATTAAAAAAAAAAAAGATTGTGAATTTCACTCCAATCTGGATCTTCAGTGGAAGTGATTTTAGTGTTGGAAATGTGCAATGCATAAAGGAAAGCAGGTAGCAACAGAAGGAACTGCACCACCTACACAGGAAATCAATGGAAAGTATTACATAATGAAGAGGTCGCTTATTAATTTTGTAAATAAAGTGCAGAAATTAAAATATAAAAAACTTAACTGGTAATTCGTTAGAAGAAAAGTCATGGAAAATAACCAGTGATATGATAGACAAGACTTGAACCCTGGCTGACCTTTTTTTTTAGCAGTTCTCTGATTGATTGGTTCAATCGTGAGAATTGGTCAATTAAGTCGAGAATCAGAGTAGTCCAAGGTGCTGTAACAAACGGATGCCTAAAATGACTATTTCTCTAGCCGTACGGTTGATTTTGGGAATTGAGTGAATAAAGACATAAAAAAATAAGCAAAGTCTTTATGTCCATTTATAAGAATAGAAATAGACATGGAGACCGAGATAAACCCAAGACCCCATCCCCGAAGAAGAAGTCCCAGATAGAAGACCAGAGAATCCGGCCAAATAGATAAGTATAAGAAAAAGAACAAGGTGTAAATCTTAGTGGTTCCCTGTCTATCCCGACTCTCTCTTCACGCAACTACTTCGCCAACTTATTTCGTACCTTTTGTAATAAACGAAAAGAAGAGATGATATTTTAATATATAAGTATTGGTTTTGAAAGCGTGTGCATAATAAAATATTTTGAAAACGATTAGAATATTTTAAAATCCTTACAAAGGGGACCCTTTGTTTCGATCATTTCTTTTTAGAGAATTATATCAATGACAACAAAGTTTACATCGGAGGAAGTAAACATAGGATATTGTCCGTCGAAATATCCTGCAGGGGGAAGAAAACTGATTTTTTTTTTAAATTACCGCTAGCCAGAAGAGTTGGCACAGGGAATAACGTTTTCCACACAGGGCCCAATGGGCTTGTTAAAAAGTAATAGTGTGTAAAATTGTTTTTGGATAAACTTCGGTTTATGCCTTTATGCTAGGCTTCTAGTATTGTGAAATAAAATTCATTATTTAAATTCGCGAGGATGGTAAACATCATGAGTTTATATGCAGCTGCGCAATCTGGATTGTCCAATTGGTTTCTAGCAATGGAAGATGATGAGTTTTGATTGCTCGGTACTACAGTATAGCCGGAAGTATTTGTGTGGATATTTGAGGGAATATGCTGCTTTATAGATATATCTAATCTCTGAGTGGTGTGTCCGATGTAGCAAACATCGCCTTTGCATGAAAATTTGAAGATAAGAGAGCTTTTCAGGAAAACAGTCACATTGTCTTTGATATTAGGAGAAAACAGCACATTGGATTTCAGAATGACTTGTAACTTTATAGAATTAAAGCAACGATTAATGGATCTTTTAATTTGCTCTAGTAGTTGTATGGAGGTGTTGCCGATCCACAGTAATCTTAGATATACTGAACACCTCTCTGGTCTAAACTTTAGCGAAATGCAGGTATTTTCTTCTCCTTTTCAGGCTTTTTCGATGGACAATATCCCATGCTTGCTTCCTCCGATATAATTTTGTTGTCACTGACATAATTCTCTGAAGAGAAGTGACCGAAACAAAGGGTCTTTTTTAGGATTTTAGAATAATTTAATCATTTTCAAAATATCTTATTATGCCCACACTTTTAAAAGCAATATTTAAATTCTGAAATTTTGTACCTACCACAAGATCTTTATAAGAGTAATTGTCTGTCTTTCGTTCTGCCGGTATATGACAAAATGAGAGATCAACAGAAACGGGAAAGAGAACCATAAATGTCAATAAGTACAAAGCGGGGATTCAGTCAAGCAGGGGAAAATTAAATAAAT
>OY757909.1:78242228-78559728 GCA_963585895.1 Sepioteuthis lessoniana | reverse complement strand
GCCACTTCTCCCTATCATTCATCGCTTCTGGCAGGTCTTCAGAGCGACATCCCGTATTCTCACATAGCTGCTGAATGTATGTTAGAGCTGGTCGTCCTGCTTTTGCTTGGCCATATGCGGGGGTCCACAGGAGTACATCGCTGATGAGTTCGTCCTTGCTTCTCCAGTTGTGTCCTGCGTGTCTGGTTCGTCTAACTTGTATAGTTTTCGTGACGGGAGGCAGGTGGCCGTATAAATGGTGCCTTGTGGGGTGTTGCCGCCAGGGCTTGTTCAATATTGCTCGCAGCATTCTTGTGTAATTGCCGTCTAGCTTCTTCTTCAGCCGTTTAGATAACCAAAAATATGAATATGTTGCACTCCCAAAATAAATACACCCCTTATTTATATCTCTACAGTTTTATTTTTTGTCCAGCTGGTAGGGGTGACAATATGCTGACTATATTCTTAGGGGTAAGACTGATGGGATTGTATGCAAAAACAAACAAAAAATCTCATAAGAAACAACACAAAAAATGTAAATATGAACATACAATGAACACAATTCCCTAACTTCTGAGCATGAAATAACCCTAAATGGGTTGACATGCTGTTAAAATCCATTAATTAATTAACGAATGATAGATTTTGGAAAATCTATTGAAATTCTTCTAGATTCATTTTATTGCGATTAAAATGCATTTAGCTTAAGTAAGACATAAATGTTTATACATATATCAAGGTATCTGCAAATTTGGCACTTGATGCAACTTATTCACTATGTTGGATTGGCTGCGCAGCATCGCTTACATGTCATTCATGAAGGGGTCACTGTACCATATTCACAATTAACGGTATGTGCGAAATGGACATATAATGTTCATTACTATAGAATATATAAAGAACATAGGAATCTCAGAATTCGAAAACACGTAACGACTTCTTGTTCAGGTACGAAACCTTTTTATTAACTTTGAGTTAAAGATTTCGACGTAAGGAGGAGAGACACAATCTTCTATGTTGTCTTATTCATTTTGCCCCCAAGTCGAGCGCCCCCCCCCCCATAGGGCGCAAGTTCGCCTCGCGCCTGCGAGCTCCAAAAATCGATCCTTCTCGTTTGGGCTCTAGTACTCGACTCTTATTTTCTTCAAATTCTCACACAAACCTCTGTGCGCTTCCGATGCGTGACGTCACCCGCACCTTGTCACCCAGTATCGTCTCGGACGATTATGACATCTGAGTGACACCTCCATCCGCCCGCGCACACCCGCGTTAACACCTGCTTCAACGTTACACCCAACCAACCCATGTGCTGAGCCGAAAGGTTCTCAGCCTAACTAAACTCAAAGGCATGAACCGAAATTCCTCGGCTATTTTATAACATCACAACAAAGTCCAAATCTCATGTCTTTTGACTTTTTTCTTATGAAAAAAAAAGATATTTTTTCTCAATCTGACTTGCTGTTAATTTACAGGATCTAAAACAGCATATCATAACAGCTGCTGCTATGGTTGATAAAGTTATATCAACAAGTGCTTGATAAGAATCTGATCACCACCTAAATATACACCATGTATCTAAGAGTGCACACTACTCTTGCAACAAAATTTTTTTGTCTGTTCATCCAAAAGTGTCACACTAATCAAGAAACAAGAGGTACTAAAAACACACTGACACAAAAAGTAAACGGCTGTTGATAAAGTACAAAACTGTAACTATCTTTCTGTTCAAAAGTAATATTTTTACTATTGCTAAATTGTTTTAAGATGTAGCAAACAAAAATATAGGGAAAAAATATTTTTTGATGAAAATACGGTTTATTCATTAAATGAATCTTAACTAACTTCTTTAATCTGATACCAGGCCAGTTGGCTGGGGCTGTAGAATATGCTAACTGTACCTCTGCCGAAGGGTAAGACCCTCACCAATGAGTGTCCTAGATATGACATTAAACCATCTGATGGTGAGGCTCTAGCTCTAGAGTTTTTTGGAATGTGGAAAATACTCCTTCATTGCCATTACTACTAGGTCCACTTTGATCCAGAGAGGTTGTACCTGCTTGGGTCCCATCTATGGGTCAAATAGAACAGCTTAATCATTTACAATACATTTAATCATGTGCAAACAGATGTGTAATGTTAGATTGATTATTACTATTACATAGAAATACTAGAAACCATTTAACTGTAAGCAAATAAATGAATAATATTGAATAGAATTATTAGTGTTAGATAGTAATACTTAAATAAATAGCAATACTTGAGACTATCAAACTGTGTTTAAACCAATAATTTCTAGCTCGTTTAAAAATGCTACCTATATGCTATTCATTCAGAAATCCTGTAGAAACAGGTTTTAGCATTAAATAACCCACAAGGGTTCATATGCCATTAAACACGACTAGCCTAAACCAAACCAAACTTTAATACAAATTTTTAGGATTTTTTTCCATTACATCTAAACGAATTTTTCACACTACATTTTTACATGCCTTTCCAGCTTTATCAAAATAATTAAGATATCAGAATGTTTACTAGTTATCCAAAGTAGCTGACTGTAGGGCTCAGAATATGTTGACTATCTTTGCAGAGGTATAAGACACCTACCGGCCCAAAAAAAAGGTATGTCCTAGGTATGACACTAAACTGTATCTGATGGGGAGGCTTCAATTCTGAAGATCTGGAGAGTATCTCTTGATTACCATTACTCCCAGATCCACTCTGACCCATAGTTGTATTACCTGTTAGGGGCCCATCTATAAGTCAAATTGATCTGTTTGAAAATTACTGGTATTGGATCAGAATGTTTGAAACCATATAATTATGTTCAAACTAATGATTATTATAGTTGAATAGAAAAAGTTACTTGAAACCGTATAATTGCTTAATGCATCAGTATTAGATTGGAATACGTAATATCATGTAAGTATGTGCAAACAGATGTAAGTCCTAAAAAGGGGATGTGCAAACAGATGTAAGTCCTAAAAAAGGGATGTGCAAACAGATGTAAGTCCTAAAAAAAGATGTGCAAATATATGTCAGTCCTTATAAAAGGGTGTTCAAACAGATGTAAGTCCTAAAAAAGGGATGTACAAACAGATGTAAGTCCTAAAAAAAAAGATATGCAAATATATGTGAGTCCTTATAAAAGGGTGTTCAAACAGATGTAAGTCCTAAAAAAAGGATGTGCAAACAGATGTAAGTCCTAAAAAAGGGATGTGCAAACAGACGTAAGTCCTAAAAAAAGATGTGCAAATATATGTCAGTCCTTAAAAAAGGATGTGCGAACAGATGTAAGTCCTAAAAAAAGATGTGCAAATATATGTCAGCCCTTATAAAAGGGTGTACAAACAGATGTCAGTCCTAAAAAAAGGATATGCAAACAGACACAACTCCAAAAAATGACCTTTTTTTGGTCACGTCTTGTCAAAAGAATTTATTGCTTGCTTGTTACAGTTTTTCTCTGACGAGACGTGACCCACAAAAAGGTCCTTTTTTTAGAACTTGAAATGTGTTATACTTAGAACTATTTTGAAAATTTGCTCGTACCATGGGATTTTTATATATATATGAAATAAAACCCTAAAGTATCAAATTCAAATTCATTTGCAGACCTATTCATTTTAATATATATATATATATATATATACATGTAAAAAAAAAAAAAAGAAATATTTCAAAATGAGTAGGTTCACTAAGAGATTTATATCGTTTTTCAAATTTATTTATTTAGTTCTTTCGTTCGTTTCATGTATTTTGCTTTCTTTCTCTAGAGAACCTTTAATGCTTTCTTATGTGTGGCATTAAGTTTATATAGAAGCCACTATTTCGATGGGCTGGTTGCTTCTTTTAATTTCATTATACACTCTTTGTAGGGGTTGTTTTTTTTCTTTCTGTTCTTTTTACACTCTTTTTCTCAGAGTACGTTTCCTGTTCTCCCTAGTGGGTGCTTTATATATATATATATATATATATATATATATGTGTGTGTGTGTGTGTGTGTGTTGAAATGATAGATTGTAGTGAATCTGACTGTATGATAAAAATAGGTGGAAAGTTAGATAAATCTAATACTTTACTAAAATTTAGATTTGTGATATTTCGTTTGGCTTTATTTAATCTTCTCGAACTTCTTCGGACTGACACATTTTTCTGAGTTTTTCTATTTAAAAGCATATGATGAGAAATGATAAGATGGTGGAGGGTGTATTTCTCATAACATGCTTTTAAATAGAAAAACTCAGAAAACGGTCTCTGTAGAAGTTCGAGATGAAATAAAGCCGAACGAAATATCACACATCTAAATTTAAGTTAAATGTTTTTATTTATTCAAATTTTCACATATTTCTATCATATACGAGGATCATTAAATAAGTTTCCAGACTTTTTTCGAATGGGCACTTTTATTGATAGTACACACATGAAACTCTAGTCCCCTTCGAAGTAATCTCCTCCGGCTGTAATGCACTTGTTCTACCGTTTCAACAACTTCTGGAAGGCCCAATGGAATTTCTCTTGTGTGAGCGTGTCAATGACCTTCGTCACAGCCTCTTTCATCTCCTCAATTGTCTCATAACGATAGCTTCTGAGCTTACGGAATAAGCAAAAGTCACAGGGAGCAAGGTCTGGACTATAAGGAAGGTGAGAAACTGTCTTGGTGCCCATCTTGGTCAAATAGTCTGTGACAAGGATGGAGTTGTGGACTGGTGCACTGTCCTGCTGGAAATGCCACTGACCCGATTTGAAGAGTGCTGGCCTCTTCCCAAGGAATCTCTTCCTGAACTCCCTTAAAACCTCAACATAGTAACCCTAACCCTTTGGCCAATCAACTCTGGTCTATTGACTTCCTTACTCCTCCCACACCCCTCATCATCTCTCACAGACCCCGTGCCTTCCTTGAATCTCTTATGCAACTCAAAAACTGATGCTCGATTTATGCAAGATGCTCCAAAAGCAGTCTGAAGCATTCCATACGTTTCTGTGGTATTTTTTTCCAAGTTTAAAACACAATTTTATTGCATATCGTTCTTCTAACGTGTGCTTAGGTCCAGATTGCATTTTTGAAATTCACCATCTGTGACAATCAGGCTTTAGTAGGGTGTATTCCAATTCCTGCTGTAGCTGTTCATTTGAACCTGGAGTCATAAAAATTGGTCAGTCATCTCATACGATGTATAGCAATAACATAGTGAATTTTCAAGAGTATATGACAATTTTAAATGCCTGAGCAAAAAAGTCTGGAAACTTATTTCAAACAATTCAGTTTAACATGTACACAGTTTAATTGTCAAAAACATCTCTATTTCAAGCTATACAGTCCTTATTCAAACAACTCAGTTTTGTATACCAAAACAATTCCGTTCAGTCTGGCATAAGTACGCAGTTTAAATGTCAAAACAATTCTATCTCAAACAATTAGGTTCAGTATAAGTACACAGTTTAGTTTTATTTGACCCATAGATAGGACCTTATCAGGTGCTTCCACTCTGGACCAGAGTGAACCTGGGAGCGATGGCAATGATGGGGTACTCCACATTTCTCAAAGCTCCAGCATTACGGGAACCTCACCATCAGATTGTTTAGTGTCATATCTAGGACACTCGTAGGAGGGGTCTTACCCTTCCGCAGAGAAGCAGTCGGTGTATTTTACTGCCCCAGCACCCCCTACCTTGCCAGCTGACTGGGCAATGAAATAGGGTGTAAATGCTAATGACGATTAAAACTGATTAAAACAAATGTAAATCAGAGGCACCTTTCGAGCAGCATGTCATCCGGGATTACAAATGAAGAGAATGAGGTTTTAAGGATCTTAAAATTGAGAGAAGAAAAAAAAAAAGCATTATACTCCAGATCAAGTCAATGACTTCCTGTATATTTCTAATTTATATCAAAAGTAGCCGAAGTTTTATATTCATTTTTATTGATTTCAATCATTATTAAAACCATATTTTCCATTTTGCAATATATGTGTTTGAATATCATAGACACTGAGTCAATGGTGTTTGGTGATTGTCAGTTTCTCACTGATGCAATCATCAGACCCACAGCATGGTTTGATGATTGACTATAATATCCAAACTTAGATCTATCAACAATATTAAGCACTCTTTACTTATGAATATAGCAAACTATATATATATATATATATATATATATATATATATATATATATATATATATATATATATATATAATCAATAGATATAATCCATTATAATTTTTTTTACCAGGTACTTACAATAAATAACAGGTTCATTAGATGGAAATTCGAACAGAAATGGATTTCTTTTTAACCGTTAACATCGAGGAAGACATTTTATCTTAAGTGAGGTATTTAAGGAATTATAATTCAAATATACATATAAATATATATAAATACATATATGTACCTATATATATATATATATATATATATATATATATATATATATATATATATATATATATATATATATATACAGGTACATATATGTATTTATGCTTGAAATTTTTTACAATAGATGAAAGATGATGTATGAGCCCGTTACTTCTGGTTAATTCTAGTTAATTCTAATTTCAATTTCATTCTACTTGTGTTTTGATTTAAATTTAATCGAAAGTTTAATTGTTTATATAAACTTACCAATATCTCCGTTTATTTACTTAGATATCGGTAAGTTTATGTAAAAAAATGAAACCTTTGATTAAATTTAAATTGAAATACAGCTAGATTATTAAGATATTTTAAAAATAGAAAAATCTTAAATTCTAAAATAAATTTTAATTAAAACTTTTAAGCCAGAAATCTGTTTACTTATAAGGAATAAAAAGGAATAATACCGATGTATAACCAGAAGTAACGGGCTAGTATATCATCCATAACATATTGGCAATTTTTTAAAGCATGATATACATTTATTTACATTATAATTCCTTAAATACCCCACTTAAGATGAAATATTTTCCCCGACGTTAACGATTTAAAAGATCCATTTCTGCTCAAATTTCCATCCGATGAACCAGTTAAATTAGTGTAAGTAGCTGGTGGAATAAATTTATAATGGATTTTGATTTTTTTCTTGATATTAATGATATTTTTTGCTCTGTATGTGAATTTAAAAAATATTTTTCTCTATACATAGATTAGCCGTGCATTTGGCACTCTATTTGGATTATTCCTTTTACGTCTATTCACAAATTTAAATGATATATCCAACCCCTCCGCACCTGCAAGTCGATTTTTAAAGTGGAGTTTAACTGGTTTGGTTTCAGAGTTTTCCTTCTCCTAGACCGGTTGCCATAACAAGATTAAAGAGCTCAGTCTGCCCTACCCATAACTGGCAGGAGAATATTTGGTTACATACCTTTTCAAAGGATTTTGGGGTTATGTGAAAAGCAAACAGCTTTGTCTAGGATTTGAACTTACGTCACCATGTCCATTTCCTATGATGATAACCTTTGCACCATGAGTACCTTCATATAGCAAACCATATAACTATATCATTAAAATCTATCTATTTATCTATCTATCTATCTATTTATCTTTTAAAAAAATAGGTTCACCAAGATATTTATATTTTTTAATAATTTATTTTGTTACACATGTTTCTACTTTCTTGGTATCTTCAGAGAATGTTACATAATATTGGCTAGTTTTTTGGTTTATATAGTGATGATTGTCCCGATGGGTTTTTCGTGTGAGAGATTTTTTGCAAGTGTTGCTTCTCTCATTCTCTTTTTCGTTTTCTTTTTTCTTTTTCTTCTTTTTCCTTTTTCAAGAGTGTGGTTCTTTTTTTTTTTTTTTGTGGGTGTTTTTTCCTTAATTAGTCTTCGATATTTGATATGCTATAAAGTTTATTGGCTGTTTCATTTTGGGTCTCTGTGTTGTGAGTTTGGGAAATTCATCTCTGTGTATTGTTCATTTCTGTTGATTGTTTTTGAGTTTTGAATTTGAACTTTCATTTTTTCTGAGTGTGTGTGTGTGTGTGTGTGTTTGTTTTTTGTTTCTGTGTGTGTATAGTTGATATGCCATACAGTTTTGTAGTTTTCTCTGTGGTATTGTGTGTATGCTTAGAATGTTTATTTCTGCAAACAACTACTTTTTGCTTTTTTTTCCTATGTGTGTGTGTGTTTTTATCTGTGTGTGTGTGTATTGTTTAAGTTCTTTTCGGTGTAGGCTTAAATCTTTCTATGATTTATTTGCTTTTATATGAAGGTACGTGTAGTCGTTAGTTTGATATATTGGCATTGTTTTGAACCACCCATTGATACATTCGTATAGATGTTTAGATACATTTAGTTTTCTATTATCTGGTAATTTAATACTGCTTTTGTGAAGTGATATTCTGGTATTTAGAGCTTGTGTCGATTTTATGTATACTTCTTTACGTTAGTAACGTTCGATTATGTAGTTGAAGTTTTTGAATGGCAGCTTAAATTTTTATTCATCATGAATTTTGTTTTTGGGTTTTCGAATTTATAGGGTTTTTCTTTTATTAAATTGCATACTCCACATCTTTTTTTTCTCTTGCATTTTGTGATTCCATATGTTGTCAATTCCCCGAATGTAGAAGAGGTGAGTGCTTTTTAAAAGATTTTGGGGTTGTCTCTGGCTTTTAATAACTTTTGTTGTGTTTAGTATTTCTTTGATTTTGTCATTGTTTTGAAGTTCTAGATTTTTTTTTGTGAATAGTTCAGGGTTGTTTTTATTGTAGGTTGTGACGAATGCTAACGGTTTTTCGTTATTATGTTTTTTGAGGGTTCGGAGTTCTTTCAGTGGTATTATTTTGCTTTTTTTGCTAATATGAATCCCTTTATTTATTAGTGTTGTTAGGTAATCTCTCTTGTGGGTGGGGGGCGTAGTTCTTTAAGGCGAATTTTCCTGAGGTTTTTATGAGTGATTATGGTACGTATTCTACGTGTTAGCGTATAAGGGATGGATTTTATGCTGTTTTGGGGGGGGGTAACAATTGAAGTGGAAGTATTGATGGGTGTCCATGGGTTTGTGGTTTATATCTATGATGATTTGGCCATTTTCGTTTTTGATGAGGACGTCTAAAAATGGCAACTCCTTAAAGCTGTGTTCCATAGTGAATTTTATTTTGGGGTGTAGGTTTTGGAGTAAGTTGTGTATTTCGTTAATGTTTCCCCACGGACATTTCCAGAATAAGAACCAATCATCTAAGTATCTTTTCCATGACCTAATAAATTCTTCTTTTATGTAATAGTTTTTTACTAAGGAATTTCGTAGAGATTTTCTTCTAAATATGCTAAGGTTAGAGTAGCGTACGTTGGTGCCATTTTAATTCCAATAGTTGTTCCTATGTTCTGGATGTAATTTACGTTATTGAACTGGAAAGAGTTATCATTCAGGATTAGTTCTATACCATCTGTGTTAAATTTTTCGTTAAATCTTAGGTGTAATATTTCTGGGTAACTATATACCCAAAATAAGATGACTTGTTTTCCTAATTCATGGGGGATATTACTGTCTTGGTTTGTGACGTCAAATGTGACTATGTGTGCCCGAATCAATTTTTTGTAGTATACATACCTCTATGTGTACGTGTAACAGTAACACAGCAAAAACAGCATGTGAGATGTCATGATATGTAATATGTAATGATATAAATTTAGAGAATAAAGCAGTTTTCAATCTAATTTTTGTTTGAATGATGATTTTGTCGTGTCTTTGTCCACACTGAATGTCATCCAAATTCTCACTATAATGGAGAAAACTATAAAATGCTAATTTGAATCCTTTACACCATCCTAAATAGAAGCATCCATTTCATGGTAGGCTGTTATTGCAACAAGAACCGAATGACTTATCTGTGTAAAATTTTGAGATGAGGCTTGATAAGTATTATTTTGGTTGTAATTTTTCCGAGCATAAAAATGATTCTTGTTTGATCAACAGTCAAACTTTTAAGATTATTTCCCAGATAAACAAGGGACATCTGAAGAAAGCCAGAGGATGTGCGAACAAATGAGCTTTTATTCGTTTTAAAAATGATTTTACCTACGAATTATTCACTTACTAATCATATATATGTATGAAGAGGGTTTGACATTGAATAACCCACAATGCGATAAAAAAACAATCAAATTAAACTATATCAAATTCTTCTACATTTTGGATTCTTCTTTGATAAACCCTCAAGTTTCTTTTTTCAACATCATTTAAATCAAACTGTACCAATTTAATTGGTTAAATCAATAGGAAAATACTTCTTACTTTGGAGTCCGAAAGTAAATCTTGCTAATTTTGTCTTGCATTTATGCAGGATCTTATTCAAGCCTGACAATTTCCAGACACCTTGCTATGGGGCAGTGGTTAACCTAGCAAACCATCCCTGTTACACTGAGTTTGGTCCTTACCTTGCAGTCTAAACTTATGACGTTTGGCCTGATTACTGTAATGATTCTGATCCTCATTGGGAGGGTCACACTTAAAGACTTTTGTCAGATTAAGAAAAGCACATGACAATATCCATCTCAATATAACATATGGAATGTATGTCAACAGAAGTTAAACAATCTTCAATGCTAACCAAATATTCAACCTTAGGAAAGGCATGGATCCATGTGCTCCCCCAGCTATGGGTAAATATTAGGATAGATTGGGTACTTTAGCCTTAGGGAACCAGTTCAGGAGAAGGAAAATTCTGCATTCAAATCAGCAATATTCTACTTAAAAATTGACCTTGTGTCGCATCCTGCTCAGAATAGAAGGGTTAGGTAAATACATATATAAAATAAGAAAAACTTTTAATGCTGGTAAACATGACGAATTTTGCGTACTGATTATTATAAATTCTAGCAAGGTTACCTGGCACTGCATGGGTTTTGATTAGTTTCTGCTCTGTTTCATTATTTACAGTTAGAGCATCCCATAAACTGCTTAGCGTAATGGTTATTGTTTTAGGAAATGGAACCGGTGACCTGTGTTCAAATCCTGAATGAGGTTGTTTGCATTTCACTTCATGCTACTGCCCCTAAGAAAGGCATGAATCCATCTGTTCTCCCATCTGTTCTCCTTCTAGCTATGGATAAATAGTAGGGCAGATAATTCTTTAGATTTAATAAGGCAACCTGTCTATGAGAAGGAAAACTCTGAATTTAAACTAGCAGTGTTCCACTTGTAAAAAAATTAACCTTGTGTCACATCCTGCTTCAAGTGGAGGCGTTGGGATATACCTGTAGTTTTTGAATTCTTCATCTGTACTAATTGACCCCTTTTGATTTCAAAAGAAGAATGAAACAATGTAGTTTGAAAGAAAAAAGAAAATACCAAAAAAATGTTGAATAGAAGACAACATGAAGGCCGATCTTTTAAATGATACCACATGATATCAATCAAAATGGAGCCAATGGAATCTTGGGATTAATTGGACTGAATCACCTTAATTCTAGATCAGAAGCTGCTAACATTGTGACCTCAATCTGTCTGCAAAAGCCTTTACTCCCACTAGATCACTAATTTGGGTTGGGAGAGGCAGTTTTATGTAATATAAGAGAAGCTGGGTACGACGCTCTTTGCTTCTTTGCTGCATTTTTTTTTTGTTTTGTTATTTTTTGGCTGAAGATCTGGAAAAAAATTAAGATCATATTCAGATGGAAAAATGGGGAGATGGGTTTTTTATTGGTGGTTTTATTATATAGAATTGACATGATGTCCAGGAGTGACGTTTGATGGGTAAAAATCAGCAATAAAAATCTATTTTTTTAAAAGTCTATGTATAAATACGAACGAACGGTAATGTAAGATTTAAAACCTACTCATGAATGGTAATGAGTGAAACCAAAAATCTTTGTTGACATTCAGGTCAAATTACTTTTTCCGCCAAGGATTTTGATTGCCCTTTCAAATGCAGACCATAATATTAAGGAGGTTAAACGTTAGGAAATACCACTTCCTCAAGATCAAAGATATCAAGTTATTGGACTGGGCAGAAGTTAACAAAACAAGAAAGAATAAAGATATTGCCCAAACAGAATCTTTAGATTAAACTTCTTAGTTATACATAGGAAATGGAATTGGGTGACCCAAGTTCAAACCCTGGAGGAGGCTGATTGTATTTCACTTCATGTTAATGCTTTTGGGAAAGCTATGAATCCATCTCATCTCCTTGCATTTACGGGTAAATAGTTGAACAGACTGTGCCCTTTAACTTTGGTATGGCAACCAGCCAAGGAGAAGGAAAATAATGAATTCAAACCAGCTCTACTCAGCTTAAAAATTGACCTTGTGTCACATCCTGCTCATGGTGGAGGGGTTGGATAAATACATACACTTCATATTTACTTGTGCAGATTTTGATGAAAAATAGTGCAAAATTTATTTTTATATTATTTTATTTTTTGTTGCATAATTTAGCTGTCAACTATCTAATAATATTCAACTAGAAATAATAAGACCCATATATCTTTGGTTTCAGTTTTCGGTTCTTTATTTAATGGCATATCAACCTTCATGGGTTATTTAATGCCAAAGTTATCCTTGTGGAACAACACTAGTGGTTCTATTTAACCCATAGCTGGGGGAATAAGGGAGTTTGAACTTTTCCCAAGGGTATTAGTACAAATGTGAATGTAATGGTGCAACTAGAGTTAGAACTCACTTACTATGATGTCACAGTCCAGCACATTAGCCACTACACCAGGGCAGGGTGTCCCCGTGGTGTAATGGTTAAAGCGATGGACTACAGAATCGTAGTACGCGAGTTCGTACTCCAGTCGCGCTATTAAGTTCACTTTCGGGCAAATACCCTTGGGAAAGGTATGAACCCCCTTATCCTCCCAGCTATGGGTTAAATAGTACCACTACTGTTCTTCTAGGAGAATAGCATTGGCATTAAATAACCTACAAAGGTTGATATACCATTAAACAGAGAAACCAAACCAAACCACTACACCAGTGGGATTCCCCAATCTAGCTGTGTACTTATTTATGGGTAATACGGTATATATGTACCCAACCCCTCCTCCATGGGTAGTATGTGACACAAGGTAAATTTTTAAAAGAGTAAAGCTGGCTTGAATTCACTTTTCCTTCTCCTAGACTAATTGCCTAATTAAAGCTAACAAACTTTGTCCATTTATTCATAGCAAGGTGAGAAGAGATAGATTCATGCCTTTTCCCTGGGCATTAGCACAAAGTGAAATTGGGAGTCTCCATAGCATAGTGGCTAATGTGCTGGTAAGCGAGTTCAAACATGCTATTATGTTCAGTTTCAAATGCATACCTTTGGGAAAAGTATGAACCTCCTAATTACCCCAGCCATGGGTTTAATAGTGCCACTACTGTTCTTCAAAAGGGATGGCTTTGGCATTAAATAACCCATGAAGGTGGATATGCCATTAAGCAAAGAAAACAAACAAAACCAAAGTGAAAGACAAACAGCCTCATCCAGTATTTAAAGTCGGGTTGTCAATTCCATTTCCTCTTGTGCTAAGTGGGTAATACTGTATACACATGTACACATATGAGAGTGTTTCACAATTGTTGAAACTAAGCAGCAGCCTCTCAGATATTCCCTGTTGACTTTATTCTCTTTCTCTCTCCAGATTATTGCCGAGAAATAGTTCATGTTTTGATATATTTAACTAAATATAGCAAAGTCATACGTTGGACAATGGAGCAGAAAATGTTTTGTGTGAAGACATATTATGAAACTAAGATCTGGACAGGCTTTGGCTAACAGACTCTTCAACCCTAGTGACATCCTGGGGGGTTCAAATTGTAATCAGAGGCCTAAATGGTGAGGAACCCGTTGTCCTATGATCTTCACATATGCCATGAGGTCCAAAGTTCTTGACCAACTTGAAAACCTGATGCTTGTTTGGAAATGTGTTGAAATTGAATTTCCTTTAGTATCTTCATGGAACAATCTTGAAAGACCAAGTATTTTAATGTGTTCATATAAAATACCTTCTGCTCCATCTTCTTAGGCATGATTCTGCTATATTTAGTTAAACATATCAAAATGTTAATAATTTCCCAGCAAAAATCTGAAACGAGAAAGAGGATAAAGTCAACTAGGAAGATCACTGTGTGAGGAATATGCTCACTACAATAGTAATCGGTTTTTAAGAGTGCTTGCTAGTCATTTCTCTATGCTAAGGCCCCCAGAGTTATTTACTAAGTAAGATTTAGTGTGGCAAAAGGTCATTTATATGAGCACTATCTCACTATTACCGGCTCATTGGCTTAGTGGGTAGAGTGTTCGCCAATGGTCCGGGAGACCTGGGTTCAATCCCAGGTTGCGTCATACCAAAGACTTTAAAAATGGTACTTGATACATCCTTGCTTAACACTCAGCAATATAAGGTTTGTATCGAGGGTTAAGTGGAGCAATCCAGTGAAAAGGAGTAGCGCCCTCCCCTACATGTCGGTGTAGTAGCTAGAGAAAAGGGAGCCCTCCAGTTGCCCTTGACTGCAGTCGCCAACTTTACTTTACTTTACTTTATCTCACTATGGTTACCAAGCCAGTCTTAATCCATCAGGAAAGTATTTTAAGATTGACTTGGTAACTATTTCTTTCTGATTTACTTCAAAACATTTACTAAGTTTAGCTTAATCAGGCACAAGGCCTGATGTTTTGACTACTCAGTAAAAAGGAACTCACTTCAGTTGTAATAGTTTTTAAGAGTAGATGGGTAACCATCATTCTATTTTGGTGAACCCATATTAACTAAAATTAGTTTTTTCTGGCTCAAGACTACAATAATGCAGTACTATGGACACTCAGAAACTAACTTGTGAGATATGTTTGTAAACCATCAAGTTATTGTAAATATATTATATTGCTGAAACTGGTTTAATTTAACACAAGGACACAAATATGGAGCACCATGTGAGAAAACAGTTCATCTAAGTAATTTGGGAACTACTATTCTAAGCCAACATCCTAATTATTTATCAAATTCAACCTAGTTTGACACAAGGCCACAACTATGGAATACCTAATGAATATCAAGCTTGCTGACAACCTAGTCTACAGTGAAGC
Organism: Sepioteuthis lessoniana; assembly: GCA_963585895.1. NCBI lineage: Eukaryota > Metazoa > Mollusca > Cephalopoda > Myopsida > Loliginidae > Sepioteuthis > Sepioteuthis lessoniana. The sequence continues at coordinate 78,544,762 of OY757909.1, read as the reverse complement.
ACTCGATTATGCTCTTAGCTTATGGCAAATATCTCAATTGTAACCAACCCAATCATGAGCTTAGTGTAGTATTGCACCAAGCCTCAATTATAAAGAACTTATTTACATACAAGCTTAGCATGGCACAAGGCATCAGTTGTGAGACTGCTATTTACTTATTAGTTTACCTTAGCATAGCTCAAGATCTCAATTGTGAACAACCTAATTACTTACTAGCTCAGCATTGTACAAGACCTCAGTTGTGAGCCAGTAATTTACATACTATCTTAGTCTAGCTTAGGATAAGGCCTAAGTTGTGAACCACCCAATTACTCACTAACTAAGCTAAGTATGACACAAGACCTCAGTTGTGACCTATCCAATTACTAGTTTAGCATGGCACATGACCTCAATTGTGAGCTATCTAAATACTCATTAGCTTAGCATGGCACAAGGCCTCAATTGTTGACCATCCATTTACTTACTAACTTATCTTTGCATGGCACAAGGCCTCAACTGGGAGCTACTCAATTACTTATTAGCTTAGCTTAGCACAGTATAAGACAAATTTTTACTAAACTTAGAACTAAGCCACAGTTGTGAGGCACTCAGATATTTACTGAACTTAATTAGGCAAACCCTTGCTAAATTGTGAACCAAGGAGGCAACTTTCTACTTTGGATGGTGAAAGAAGTTGGTTGATTTTTAAAATTTGTATTTGTTTTTTTAGTCATCTGAGATTTTCTGTCTTTCTTGGTTTTCACTAAAGAACTCTACACTTAATTTTTTTCTTCTGTTGACCCTTAGTCCTCAGAGACTGTATCCAGTTTGAATATTTCTCCCTTGGGATATCCTCCTGACTGGTGTCAGGATGAGATAAAGTAATGTGAGATTCATCTTTCTTGCTCATAGGCTTTGGAAATGTGCTTAGGAGATTGATCCTGTTTAATACCACTTGTGATGTAGGCACTCTACTCTATGACAAGGTGGCCCTATCATAAGAGCTTGGTATATACTAACTGCATCTCCTGTTGTGGTGTAAGATCCCTCTAAAAGGGGTGTGCTGAGTATGGTTAGACTTTAGTTCAGGAGCTCTGGAATGTTAGAGTCATTTTGTTGTTACCATTACTCCCAGGTCTACTCTGAATTAGCATGCTAGTACCTGTTGTGGTCCCATTTATAGATAAAAAAAGATCTGTTTGAAACTGATTAATATAAGATAGGAATACTTGAAACAGTATAACTTTTTGCCAACAATTATTGAATATAAATAGTTGTTGAAATTGTAATTGTGTATAAATCATTTGAATCAGAGAAGAATAGTTCAAATGATATAATTGTGCAAATCATTTTAAAAGAATAGTTAGTTAAAGCTATAATTGTTTACAAAGGATTCATGTGAGTTATCATCAACAAAGGTTGATATGTCAAAAAAGTAACCAACTTTGTCTTCGATTTCTGTGTCAAGGATTTCAGATGCTGATTTTCAAAGCAGATTGACCAAGATTCAAATCTCATATTACTCCCTATTCTCCATTTATGATCAGCTAATCTTTGTCTTAAGGTGTTTGAATTCTGAGATTAAGTATTTTCATTATTCAGTTTTGATTTTCTTTTATTCATTATAACAATTTTTTTTATTAGTTGTATTTTTCCATCTTTATTTTGTTCTTTATGACATTAGTAGCATTAGATATAATATTCAAATTTCCTACATGAAATATCGTCAGTTATTAATTTTCTTGTTTGAAATGAAACTGCTTTTGTATGCTAAATTGAATTGTTTGAAATAGAACTGATTATTTGTATGAAAATGGATTTGGCATTGAATAACCTTCAAAGGTTGATATGCCATAAAACCCAACCAACCAACCATCTATCATGGAGTTACTCATGGCATAATGGTTATTGTCATTGGAAATAAACCTGGAGACCCAAGTTCAGATCCTGGATGAGGCTATTTGCATTTTCACATAGTACTAATAACTTTAAACAAAGTATGCATTCAGTTATTCTCCTCTTAGCTATGGGTAAATAGCAGGGCAGACTATGCTCTCTTTAAACTTGGTATGAAAAACTCTGAGTTTAAATCAGTCATACTTTGTTTAACTGCTTATCACACCCTGTTTGTAACAAAGGGATTGGATAAATACAACCATTGTTCTCTCATAAGTTTTTTTTTAGTTTCACACAAGAACACTTGCATAGTGTACTCACTGAGGATTGAACCCATTTCAGGAATAATAATCTGCGATACAAGTTTGATAAGCATTGCTCCATTAGAAAGTAGTTTTTATTATTCAAGATAATCTCATACAAAGTCACAAGCATATAAGGATTGAGGATAGAACTCACTTAGTAATTGGGCCCGTCAGCTGGGGTTGTATCTCTGCAGTGGGGTAAGACTCCCCCAATAAGTGTCCTGGATATGACATTAAACAATCTGATGGTGAGCCTTCAGTAATGCTGGAGCTTTGGAGAATGCTGAGTACCCCTTCATTGCCATTGCTTTTAGGTCCACTGCGACCTGGAGTGGTAACACCTGATAGGGTCCTATCTATGGACCAAATGGAACAGACTGTGCAAACAAATGATGTTAAATTGTGACTGTTGTAAAGCATTACTTAAAACCATTTAACTGTGTTCAAAAAAGAGCTCGGCCTCATTTAAATGTGTTAACAAATCATATATATATTTAGTATATATGTATAAAGAGGATTTGGTATTAAATAACCTACAATGGTTGATATACCATAAAACCAAACCAAGCCAAACCAAATCACTTAGTAATGATGTGTGAAGTAAGTTTGCTAGCAATTGTTCAATGGCAGGTATTTTTATGCTTAAGTCTGGCACAAGAATACAGAGTAGTTAATGAGAAGTGAACTCATTATTGTAATAGTATTTACTTAACATAGTCTGATACAAATTCAGGAGCATGATTTGTGAGACAACCTAACCATTGTTATAGCATGATTTTTTTCAACTTTCTTATTTTATTTAAAGATTTGGCTTAATCTGGTATGATTTTTAAAAAGAACTGTATGGTTCACCTTATAAGGATTGAACCCACTTCAACAATAATGATTTGTATGACAAGTATGATAACCACTGTTCCATGGCAAGGTGTTTTTATTAAGTTTAGCTTAATTTGACTCAAGGCTACAAATATGGAATAGTTAGAAAGGATTGAACTCTTTTCCCAAGCTAAATGGTCAGCTTACTATCATGGTACCACCATTAATTCAGCAATTTTTATTCCTTCTCCGAGGCTCTTAAACATTATGATGGACATGTGCTCTTTTCTAAACCAATAAATCATTCCAAAAAGAATACATATAAACAAAAGCACCTTCTGGTGCACTAACCCTTTGCCCTCACCCATTCTCTCCATAAAAAAAAATGCTGCAATTTTCGAAACTGTGTCAATAGCCCAACTGGGAAACTTGATTTTATGGTTGACTTTGGCTTTGGGATCATAAGTCCTTTGAACTTGGTTTAGTTTTGAAGAATGAGCTATGGAAAGAAATCCTGTGTGTGTTAGTGTCATTTTCATTTTTATACCATTATTTCTGGATAAGATCTCCATTAATAAGGCTTATTTGTAAGCGAATATTTATTTAAACATAACATTGAAAACATCACAGCTGACGTCTTTGTTACTCCTTTTCTTTCTGTTTTTACAAAAACAGACTTAAAATCAACATTTCACCTTTCATCTATGTATCAAGTTTATTTTTATATTCTTTGTAAGGATTTTCTTTCCCCTACACTTTTGACAGAGCTTCAAATCTAGGTCGCGGCGGGGGGAGGCTTTTAGTTCAAATACCGATGCCAGTCACCAGGATTTTAAATGCTGATTTTCAAAGTAAGCAGGCTCCCAGGCAGGCAAGTGAGGCCACCTTTCTTGAAAGATTAGCATTATACAATCTTTCTATTTCCATTTTTGCTTTGAGTTATATTAAGCTAATCTTAGAATATGTTACAATGCTGAAGATCAGGATATTTAATATATTACAGGTGATAGATTCTGTAATTATGAGTTGATTCATTATTGTGACAAGAAAACAACAAAGTATGAACAGTTCTTGCAAAAAAGAGATTTACTTTACATTTTTCTTTGTCCCATAATATTCAAGTGAATCAAAAGTTTTGCCATATTTTAGTAATGTGAGCCACAATTTAGCAACTTTAGATGTTATTGCCAAACCACACTGGACTGTGAGATGCCAAGCTGAGAGCTAATTGCTAGATTTGCCTCAATAGCTTGGAGACTTGGAATCCATGGTTTTAGGCCTACCTGACCTTGCCTGATTGTTGAAGTTCTTGCTGTCAGAGTGAAATTTCTTGAACCAACTGGTTATAGTCCTTTGATCAACGGTGCCTTCACCTTTCACAGAGGAAATGTTTTTGGTAGCTTCTGTAGCTTCCATATTGTAGAATATAAATTCCTAAATTAGACTACATTGCACATTCATCTGTGCAGCATTCAAATCACTCATGAAGTGAAGCAATGCACAACATGTTAGCACACCAACTACCACAATACTACCAACCACAACATGGCTTGAATTACATTAGTCACATGATATATGAGTGAAAAACTAGCCTATACCAAAATATTGCAAAACTTTTGACTCATCCTACTAGTTGTAACATTTGCCTATAAATCTTATACATGAAATATAACAAATATAATGGAACAAAAGTTATCATGTTTATAAAAGAACAACATCTTTATCTGATATTTCACTACTTGAATAATACTACTTTTGTCTTATAATAATTGTTACAGTTGCATATATATTTTGTCTTCTAAATGTCACAATTGTTATGGGACAGAAGTACAACCCCCGACCAAAATTATGGAATTTACACCGAGGATGTTCACTAAAGGTTTGTTTTTTATTTAACAGTAAATAAACGAATAAAAGATAAGATGCAAAACATCTATTTTGGTGCAGAACATTCCGATTTCATAAACAATTCCTTAAACAAATTATATTAAATTATTTGAAGTCTAAATTAGTTTGTCTAGTTTTCTAAGAAGGAGTGTATTGCCATGCCACAGCAAAAATGTTCAGCTATGGCTCTTCTTTCTGGATGAGACTAAGAGCTTTTTGAATGATTCTCATATGTGTATATATATATATATATGCAGAATATCCTGCTAAGGAAATATCCCTAGAAGTATACAAAGAAAATGATGTAGTAATGTAATAGTTTCACCATGTAGATAAGAGTAAGTTTCAATCATTTTCTTTCCTTTTTTCTTTTTTTTTTTTACTAAACATTTACATTTTAGTTCCTTATTATTATATCTCAACAATCAGTTAGCAGTTAAGGAAGGACAAGACTAGGTATTTACGAGAAGCTCACCTTTTTTATAGCGGAAAAATCTAATTCGTATTAAAAAACATAAAGAAAAATGTTTGTTTTATGTTTTTGTGCATAACATTTCTATGTTAAAAGAAAAACAGGTTTCAGTGTGTGTGTGTATATATATATATATATATATATATATATATATATTTGAGCCATTTTATCTGCAGCTAGATTACGATATCATATTTACCCAACCCCTCCGCTCGGGCAGGATATGACACAAGGTCAATTTTTAAGCGGAGATTAACAGGTTTGAATTCAGAGTATTTCCTTCTCCTAGACTAGTTGCCTCACCAAGGCTGAAGAACCTAGTCTTCCCTACTATTTACCCATAGCTGGAGGGAGAATAATTGGATTCATACCTTTCCCAAGGGTATTAGTGCTATGTGAAATGCAATCAGTCCAGGATTTGAACTCGTGTCAGCGTGTCCAATTCCTGCAACGATAACGACTTCACCACAGGCACCTCCAGATTACGATATAATAATTGAGTTCGAACCCTAACAGCGCTATCATGTTCACTTTTGGACTAATATCCTTGGGAAAGGTATGAATCCCCTTATTCCCCCAGCTACGGGTGAAATATCATCATTACTATCCTTCTATAAGGATGGCTTTGGCATTAAATTACCCATGAAGTTTGATATGCCATTAAACCAACTAAACCAAACCAAACCAAACCAAATCGCTTTGACGGCAGTTGGTTTACTTTATGAACAATGTCATTTATTACTGACAAGCCACGCCCCTTTTCTTCTAAGGTATGGTGATCAATTGCATAATAATCCTTGATTTATTTTATATTAATAAATAATCAGAAAATGTTTACCACCCTTAAGTGACACTTTTTAAACTGGTTTAATTGTGGGCCTCCGTAGAAAAACTATCATCCATGGAAAATCTATATAAAAAAAGACTAAAAAAGTATATTCAGATATTTATCTAATCAGTCATATTTATTCATTCATTATTTATGTCTTAAAGAAATCCCCGGCTCTTGTAGTGAGTGGAAGAGTTTGATTTACGATGTCAATTTTAAACCTGTAAAATGGCTTTGAAATTTTTAAACAATAAATGTTTAACCTGTTTTTATTCTTTTTTTTAACCACATCCTTAGAAGATTAAGCTACAAAAACAAATAAAGTTTAAAAAAAAAAAAAAAAAGAACAGAAAATCAATATTGCAACTTGATTTACAGTTTTTGAACTTCGAAAATAAACAAAATAGACTTAATGTAAACAAAATTTAATGCTCCATGGAATTTAATCTCTCCAGCAGTGTCCCGCATGTCTGTAGGGATGAACTCATTGAGACATATTCCTGTGGACCCCCTCACATGGACGAGCAAAGGCAGGACAACTAGCAAGAACCTACATACAACAGCTCTGTACCGATACAGGATGTAGCCTTGAAGACCTATCGGAAGCGATGGACGATATTCAGGACGTTCACGACCTTACATCTCCAGTTGTTGGGTCTCATTCGGTAAGCCATTCTACCTCCAGACGGTTCTGCCGGGTGTGCCTTGGTACTAGAGATTTCCTCCGGCCTCAGGGGGCCAACATCCCAGGCTTTTACTCCCTTCGGATGGGGGGTAGGTTTATTGTCTGGCGCCTGAGGCGCCTCTAATAAGGGGAATGTCGACGGGGCTGAAGGTATTTTTGGCCTTGCCGGACGCGTGTGTGCTTCGGCCCTGCGACCGGACCCACCTTAAAAACGGCCTTGTGCCAAATCTTACGTTGGTGGGACGTATGATAAATATCGGAAGCGATGGACGATAGAGAAGGGTGGCGGGGGAGGGTCAGGGAGATCCGTACTGGTGGCACGACATGATGAGGATGATGGAATTATCTTATAAAGATAAAAATCATTTACATTTATATTCACCTTCATTAAGTGAGTTAAATTAACAAAATGATTGGGATCTGATGCATGATAACAAGACACGTCTCAAAACTTTGCAGGAAAAATCTGGGGTGGATGAGATTTGGTTGTAGTTATTTGTTTGGTTTGTAGGGTTTTAAATTTTAGATTTCTGACTCCGTCAGTTTCTTCTTACCCCATCTTAATTCACTGGCGTCTTCTTGTTTGGGAACGCTGCAAAGGAAGAAAAAGAAGGAGGCGGGGATAGGAGATACCTTTTGAATTTCAATTTTATTTTGTTTGGGTTTTCGCATAGCTAGTCTGCAGCGAGGAATGTCTTCCTGGACTATTTGAGAACCATCGTTTCTCCCAAATCAAGGGGTTGAAATTCGCTTGTCGTTTTCGGGGTTGATATGTCCATTCAGTGATTTTTGTCGTAGGTTGCTGTTTACAGAGACATAGCGCGCCGCTAAGCGGACACATGTCTTTCCCACTAGCAGTAGAAGAAAGTAGGTCTTTCCAATCTTCTTTCCAACTTCCTGTCAAGAGCCTCAGGGAACTTCGGCACTATTTGAACTTTTATTTTATTTATTTTATTCACTCCCACTTTTAGAAGAAATTTAATCCTTTATTGCATTAAAAACCGAAAATTTAATCAAAATTCGATAATTCGCCGATTTTGGGCCTGGGATTTAAAAAACAAAAACAAAAAACGACAAAAAACGGTACATTTAGCAGGTGCGCGTTTTTGTTCATATATAGGAAAGTAAAAAAAGTAAGTAAAGTTGACGACCGTAGTTGAGGGCGACCAGAAGGCTCCCTTTTCAATAGTTACTACACCGAGGTGTAGTGAAGGGCGCTACTCCTTTTCCTGGATTGCTCCACTTTACCCTCGATACGAACCTTATAATACTGAGTGTTAAGCAAGGAGGTATTAAGTACCATTTTTGAAGTCTTTGGAATGACCCTACCTGGGATTGAATCCCGGTCTCCTAGACCATTGGCAAACACTCTACCTACTAGACCAATGAGCTGGTCACATATAGGTAAGACTAATCACGAAATATAACGGGTGTTTGAATTGTAGCGAGTTAAAGACGTATTTTTTAAAATGTAAATGTTAAGTGAAAAAATAATGAAGTTCATGATTGAAACTTACTCTTATTTGGATGGTGAATGTAATTATTACATTTCACTATAACTTTTTTTGTATATCACCACAGATATTAATATTTTTTTAAAGAGATATTTTGACAGGTATCAAAATAGCCACAAACATCTGCCTAGATTCTAATTAGAAAAGTTTATAATTTCAGGTAAATTTTTTCTCTCTCGATTTCTGGACTAAAATAAATTCTTACTCAATAATATTTCATTTTACTTAATTTACGATATATACTCGTGTGATAAACGGCTTTTTGAGACTAATTTTTCTCCTAAAAAATAAAGGGTCATTCATTAAAAGGGATATGAATTTAAAACATTAATATGATCAGTTGAACTTTGTTTAGGACTTTCGAGACTATGCCATGTAATTTTGTTAATAAAAAAAGAAAATAATGCTTCCTAAGCGTACTTAATCATCATATTATCAATACTATTGCCTATCAGTGATGTTTTTTTTATGTTTGCATCATGCAAGTAAACACGGTAAGCAACACCAATGTCTAGACTACATTGTTTATTTACGGTATGGCATCGATTTTGATTGATTTACAGTAGTTTTGAAAGAATAAATGTTTGAATGTTTTTTTTCTTTATGACAGTGAATGTTGATGAAATGTTTTTGTTGGCTAGTATAATCAAAAGTTAGAGGTCGTTCATTACACGCAATATATGATAAAAATACTTTTTTATTGCTAAAAATTAGAGTCGTTTATTGCACAAAGTCGATCATTGCTCGGGTGTTTTTTTTTCTACCACTTATTCGTTTCTCGAGCGCTGCTGACGTTTTTCAAAAATAACTGTAAAATTATTTCATGAATAAATATTTGTTAAGCAAGAAATTAATAGACATTAACCGCATTTGTCATTTGTTAAAAGTTAATTTGGCGGGAAGAGGTAGTCATTGTTATGTGTTGAATGAGACCCTTAAACGTTGAAAAAAAATGACAATTTGTTTTTTGCTGTTTTTTTTTCTTTGGTGTTATTTTTTTCTGCCACTCATTCATTTCCAGACCCCAGCTGACGTCTTTCAAAAACAACTGTTGAAGGAATGACTACCGTTCGTAAATAAACGTTTTTCTTTCCCTTTTGAAGGAACTTTTTGTTTTACTCAGAGCCTTTTCATGTCGTTTGCCGCCGGACAAATGGGTACAAGGTGTTGAACGACGAAAGTTAATAATGCGATTTGAAGGAGGAGACCGGAAAATCGAGGGATCAGACGACACTATTTATTCTTCGACGATAAAATCGTTTTTACTCATTTGACATCTTTGTTTGGACTGTTTCAGCGGTTTTTTTTCTGTATTTTCTTCTTCTTCTTCTTCTTCTTGCAAATTTGCCACACTAATTTTAACTGATAGTTTTTCACTAAAGTCTGAGTGACAAATTTTCTCAAGTCTCCAAAACTCTTACAAGTATACTGATTTTCCCAATGCTGTAACCAGAATGATTACGATTCTTCCTCTGATCTCCGATACGTCAGTCTTTTTCTAGGCCTTTGATTATACTTAGATCACCCCTTGAGAGTTTTCCACACCACCGTTAGCTGATGGTCTTTCACTGGACTCAGTGTGACAGCAAGTCTCCAGGACTCTTCTCAGTAAGAATACTGAGAAGAGTCCGGGACACTTTCAACAAGGCTGTACTTTGGGTGGTCTCTGGTCGTCCTCCGATTTCTAACTCTCCTAGCCCCTGTACCAAGTCTTTGTGGATCGTTCCCAGAGCACCAGTTACAATTGGTATCACTGTCACGTTCATGTTTCATAGTTTTTTCAGTTCTCAGGCAAGGTTTAAGCATTTCTCTCTATTTTCGTTGTCTTTGATTTTGACTCTGCGGTTCACCGGGATTGCAAAACTCAGTTTACTATTCGGCAGGCTCTCTCTCTCTCTCTCTCTCTCTCTCTCTCTCTCTCTCTCTCTCTCTCTCTCAATTATCACCAGGTTTGGTCTTCTGGCCGAGATTAGGTGACTTGTTTGTATCCCAAAATTTGCGAGGTTTTCACGCAAGCTCAAACTAGTGGTTTTTTTACAGAGGTTTGATTGGTTTGTTTGTTTGTTTGTTGGTTGGTTGGTTTCTTTCACGGCGTATCAACCCTTTTCGGGTCATTTAACGCTGAATTAAATTTCAAACTATTCAGTTTAGTATAAGTATAGTTTTTGTTTACAAACAGTTAAATATAAAAACAATTCTATTTCAAGCAATTCAGTTTGGCATAAGTACACAGTTTAGTTCTATTTGACCCATAGATAGGGCCCTATCAGGTACTACCACTCCAGGGCCTGAGTAGACCTGGGAGCGATTGCAATAAAGGGATACTCCGTATTCCCCAAAACTCCTTCATTACTAGAACCTCACAATCAGATTGCTTAGGATCATATCCAGGACACTTGTTGGCGGGGGTCTTATCCCTCTGCAGAGAAGTAGTCGGTGTATTCTACTGCCCCAGCCGACTGGACCGCTCAGGTCTCAGTGACTGTAACTTTCTCAGATCTCCAGGACTCTTCTGAGTATCCAAACTAATTTTAATAATGGTGTGGATAAGGTGGTTCCGATTTTTCCTCAATCTCCAGCTCACATAATCTCTTTTGCAGGTTCTTGAGGACTATTCCAAGGGCTCTATCTACGACTGGTATTACTGTTGCCTTCGTGTTCCATGACCTTTTCTGTAGTTGTTGTTTTTTTTTTGGGGCAAGATCTAAGTATTTGGCAATCTTTTCGCCTTCTTTCACTTTCACTTTCACTATATGGTTAGCTGGAACGGCAACATCCACTAGATGACAAGTTCTTTTTTTTTTTTTTTGTAAATTAAGAATAGGTCTGATCGTCTGCCCTTAATTAAATGATCTGTTTGTATTTCAAAGTCCCAGAGAATTTTATGCATTTCATTTTCAATGACAGCTGGTTTGTGTATATACTATTTATCCGTCTACTCGTCGTAGGAAATAGACACGGCAACATAAATTCAAATCCTAGACGAGGCTGTTTGCATTTCACATAGCACTATCACCCTTGGGAAAGCTATGAATCCAACTGTTCTCCCTCCAGCTATGAGTAAAATTGTAAGGCAGACTGGGCTCTTTAGCCTTGATATGGCAACTGGTCTTGGAGAAGGAAAACTTTGAATTAAAACCTGTTAAAGTCCGCTTAAAAATTGACCTTGTATCACATCCTGTTTGTGCAGAGGAGTTGGCAAATATGTTGTATAGCAGAGAAAGACAATAATACTGATGTATTAAGATATTATCAGGTTTTTTTTCTTTTCCTTTTATTACCCAAAATATACGGATAATCGTTTCGAGTAAGGGAGGGTCCCACACAGAAGGCGAGGTACGAATCTTCAGTGAACTACTTTCCTTTTCTCTCTCGTTGGGTCAAAACTTTCCTGGTTATATAATATCCCGGATACCCACGCGAATTCTCGAGGTCACATCTTCCTCAGCCTGCCACCTCTACATTGCACGTGAACGCATCTCCTAACATCCCACCTACACAATGCACATGATCACGATTCCTTCTAGCATGCCACCCACACAATTTATGCAGCATGTCTGCCGAGAATACCTGCGTCCTGTATTTCCTGATTTTTGTTCCCAGTGTCCGATTTCCACCGCTGCATCAACAAATCTAAAAAGAAGTCTTCAATTCAATATGCAACATTTGTTTGTATGGTGAAATTTCGGTTACTTGCACAGTTCTTCGTGGATCTCCTTCCGCACCCAATCATGCCTGTTTTTGTATTCCTTTTGTGCTCCTTAGCTAGTCTATTATCATTTCACTCCTTGCTAGTTTTTCCAACTAGCCTTAACTATTGGCCTTTCAAAGGAGTCTAAGTGGTGGCAAGTTTCCTCAGGTTTTCAGAACGTCTGAGTATTCTAGCCGATCTCATCAATGTTGAGGTCTGTATAGTCTCGATTCTTCTTCCCATTTCCAAACCCTTCGATCACTTTTCCAAGTCTTTGGGGTTTGTTTCTAGTGAGCCAACTACAATTGGTAGCCCCGCTCTCGGGCAAGGTCCAAGTATTTGTCTATTTTTCGCCTTCTTTCCTTTTTAGTCTGTGGTCATCTGGGATCGAAAAATAAAACACGAGACGGCAAGTTTGTTTTTTGATCATTAATACTAGGTCTTTACTTTGGATCGGGATTTGGCGATACATTTATTTAGCAAAATTCAGAGAATTTTATGCGTCTAATTTTCTTGGACGGATCCTAATTTGTGCTTCTACCATTTGTTCGTATGGTCAAATTTTGATCACTTGCAAAATTCCCAGGGGATCCCTTTTCCCACCCACTCGTCTCTGATCTTGTATTTTTTTTTTTTTTGTGCCAGTTCGCATTATTATTATTATTTGTACATTGGCGTTTGTATTAGCGTATCAGTGAGTATGGGTACGTATGTATGTGTGTGTATGAGAGAGAGAGGGGGGATGGAGAAGGATAGGTGGAGTAGACCCCACCTACATACCTTTACACATCTCGACCTTAGGTCTGGAATTGGAGAACCTTCCTCCTTTTCTTGTCTTCGGGCAGAACGCGGTAAAATATCCCACTGCAATCCCCACCCCCCACCCGAAAAAAAAATCTCCAGCAACAACAATGACGATTCTACCCACCGAAATCTCCTTCATTGCACTAAAAAGCAGGATGTGGTTAGTTTGATGCCCATGTGACAGTGGTCGTCGAGAATAGGCTTATTTTTGTTATTGTCTATACATTCGCGTATTGGCCAACTCATTAATCAGCCTAAGTGTTGTATAAAGTTTATTTTGGATATTTACTTAGAAATTAAAAGCACCATTACAAACTCTTATTCGTTGCTGATGTTCCATATAAAAATGACTATTTAATCCGCAATATCTCTCCCCATAAAAAAATATACTCTTTTCTTAGTAACAGTTTAATTGCTTGTTGTAAAAAGGGTCAAGAACACAAAGAGGTGTTATCTATCTATGTGTCCATACACACACACATTTTCCACACACACACACATACATACATACATACATACATACATATATTGGTTGATAAGAGGGTAACTCCCAATTTTAAAATATTTATAATTATAAGAAAAAAATGTAAAAATTATAGTTAGGAAATAAATTATAAAAATTTTAAAGGTCACTTTTCAATCACTTTGTATATATATAAACAAGAAAATTTAAATGAGGTTTATATTTGTCATGTGAGTTAACAACGATTTTCATTGCTTTTTTTATTCTTTTTTCGGAACTTCTAAACTACCAGTGTCCCATCTAAAAAAAAAAAATGAACAAAACAAAAAACAAAAGAAAAACATTTCCCCCAGATATTCAATTTTCATTTACTTATTAGAATTTTTCTTTTCTTTTGTATGTAGAAAACCTACCTTTATTCAGGTAATTTGTCAGTTTTGAAAAATATCTATTCAATACGATTTTAAAAAGAGTGATATTATGTCGAAACGATCTCCGTTTTTTTTTACCGACATTTGACCTGATTAATAGAGTCGTTAGAGAGACAGAAAACTTTGAAAAGTATGCGAAGATATCCCAGGTTCATCAACTTCTTTGATCAGTGATAACAGATTGATAAATGATGCAGCACAGTATGTCTACTTCAAGGCCAATCTTAGGAAACACAGAAAACAATTGGAAGCTATTGGTTCAGTTGGCTGAAGGCCAACGCTGACCTGCTAGATATCATGGACGATGTGATTCTCTTTATCCGTAAAAGATTGGATGAAAGATTGCAGAATCGACCAAACGAGTTAAGAATTGGTACACAACGACGATAAATACGGGCAAGCCGGGCGACTCGACTTTCCCACATATCCGAAGGTCAGCACCACCGATACGAATACGTAAGGAGGTCGGTACCCGTCCGTGACGAAATCATGCAGCATTAGAAATATTCAAAGCACCCTCATGAAAGATTGTATCCAGCGCTGTCTCGATAGCAGGGACCGACCGCAGACAGTATTTCAGCCGTGGGATCGCAAGGCAATTTCTTAATAGAGTATTATTTACCCGGTGCACACAAATGAGCTCTGGATCGTTTAGAAATAATGTTATCAACAAATTATTCGCTTACAAATCACACACACACACACACACACACACACACACACACACACACACACACACACACACACACACACACATATATATATATATATATATATATATGTATATTTATATGGTATTTAAAAAAAACCTCATGAATTGATATGCTATAAGACAAAACCTAACCAAATCCTGATAGAACAAAGCATATATGAGCGTTCAACCGCAGAGGTTTGGTTTAGTGTATATGTTCTCTTCATTGTTCTTTGGCTGTCAATTACTCACACGCTTAACAAACCCAAAATAATTTGCGGAGTCGACGTGCTTTTCGGCTCCGCAACAATTGTCTCCAAGATCAATTTACCACTGCCAAGGATCGATGTTTGGTGAGGTTCAAACAGGATAAATGAAAGAAATTGTTACAAATCCCAAATAGGCGTCTCCTTCGTAGGTTAACAGATTGACGAGTGATGCAGGGCAAATGACTAAGCCTGTCATCTGGTTGTAAAGTGCGGGCTTGATAACTGAGTTGTTCTTCAAGAACTCTTACGGACGAAAGAGTATTGTTGTCAGTGTGAACAATGTTTGTCTCTGCCTCCCACCAGATAGAACTTGACACAAGGTCTTTTTATAGCAGGGTTTAGGGAGGGGGAGATCGGGCACAAGCCGAGACTCGAGCCCTGCTAGACGTATACTGGTCATCGTCTCACTTTGTGCCATGTGAACCAGATGAGCCTGCTGCTGAACTTGGACTCACTCAATATATTATATGAGTCCGACACGTATTCCTGCTCATAGCTTGAACTAGACCCGAGAGTCTTGTGCTATGCAGTGCTTGTCACTGACGTCATCGACCACCTACAGATGGCCGTGACCGAAGTAAAAGAGTCTTGCCGCATGACAATGGCTTGCAGGATTCATCATTTGTTTTTGTTTTTTTGTTTTGTGTGTGTGTGTGTGTGTGTGTGTGTGTGTGTTTTATAACACATCAACCCTTGTAGGTTATTTAATACCAAATCCTATTTATACATATGTATCAAATATATGATTTGTAAACATTTTTGTAGATAGCATTTTTAAACGAGCTAAAGTTCTTTTTCCTTTTTTTTTTTGGGCACACAGTTAAATGGTTACAATTATTGCTATCTAACGCTAATAATTCCATCTGATATCAATCATTTATGTGGAAGGGGTTACAAGTATTTCAATTTAACACTAATTATTCTATTCAACACAATTCATTCATTTGCACACAGTCAAATAGTTCCAAGTATTTCTATGCAATACCAATTATTCAATTTTGCATACAGTTAAATTGTTTAAAGTATTCCACATTAATATTTTTATTTGCACACATTTAAATGTAATAGTAATCTCGTTGGTGGTGTGTCTTACTCTTCTGCAGACATGCAGTCGGTGAATTCTACAGCCCTAGCCGACTGGGTTGCTGATTCTTTAAATTCATTTTAAATGAAAGGTAAAATTGGTGACCGTAATCCCTTTTTAATGGCTACAACAGCGAGGTGTAGGAGAGGGTGCTACTTCTTTCGCTGGATTGCTCCACTTTACCCCTGATACGTGCCTTATAATGCTAAATATTAAGCAAGAAGGTACCATTTTTTGAGTCTTTGGTATGACTCGACCTGGGATTGAACCCTGGACCATTGGCGAACACTCCACATTTTTGGCGAAATTTTTGAGCGAATTGAGGAATTTATTTTAAAGGTTTATTTTTTTTATCATTATTCAAAAAAACGTTTTTATTTTTTTGTTTTTTTGTTTTTTTTTTTGCTATTTTCTTGATTCTCATAATTTTTGTTTTTAATAAACTGACTACTGTTTCTTATTTACCAAGTTTTATATTGCAAATGAGAAAAATCTAAAAACATTTAAAAATAGATGAAGCGAAAACGAATCAAGAAAATGAACGCTTATCTCTACTTATGGAAATAATATAAAAAACAATACAAAACTAAATAAAACAAGGAATAAGTTGCCCTGAAGCGAAGTAAAAATGACCCTGGAATAAATGAAAAGGAAAAAAAAAAAAAAAGAAAAAAAGGAACATTTTTTTTTGTTTGTTTTTCATTCTTTTCTTTTTTCCCTTTTTTTGTTTTTTATTTTGTTGATCTCGACTCGATAAATGACACGGCTGACTATAAAAAAAAGAAAGTTCCTTATCTGAAGACTAAATAATAAATAGTGAGCTTGAGTTATTTTTTTTTTCTTGTATCCTGTGCTGCTCAAATTACTTTTCTAGTTTTCCACATGGCCTATCTGGAGTTTTTGAATGCTTCCTCGCAACAACTTCCCCCAACATCTCACCTCCAACAAATCTCCACCCATTCACGAACTTCTGTTCATTGAAATCACCGTCACTGTCAGCACCCTTTTTAGTTTGTTATTTCTTCATAGAACAACTTCACGGTCTTTTGCCTCCCCTAACCCAAGCTGCTGCTTTGAAATAAATTTTTCCGATTACAAAGCTTATCTTGGCTTCGTCCAACGCAAAGAAACACGCGCAGGTTACTCAGTGAGGATCATGATCGCTACTGCGAATTACCGCAGAACCGACTATGACGATGCTATCTTCAGTACATTCTATCGCAAATTGAGTCCATATGAAAGGAAAGGCCCATCAACCCTAACCTTACTTTAGCTTCTTTTTATCGAAAAAAAATTGCAATATGAACAAAGGTAAAAAAAAAAAAAACTGTACATAATAGCAATGAGTACTATTTCGTAGCTTGATAGTGACATTAGGTTTATAAATCCGAAAAGTTTACTCTGAATTGTCCACCATGATCAATAGATATAAGTGGTTGAAAAATGCTTCTAAGTAAGATCATCTGGAGGTTTGCACCCTCCAGATGATCTTACTTAGAAGCATTCAATCCCGACTACAGGTAAAAGTAACAGGTAATGCTTACTATAGCTTAACACTTGTATCCAGTCAGGGTTAACAGAATCAGAACAATGTATTGCCATGGATTAAATAAAGAGTTTAGTTTGAAGTTTTTTGAGGGCTCCTGAGTTTGACCTGATACTCCTGAAGAAGGCCGAGGAAGTCATTGTCCGAAAAGTTGGGAGTATAACAATAATTACAAACCGTGTGTAAACAAAATCTATATTTATATTATCTGAATTGTTTAGTTTAGAACTGCTAAACTAAACTGAATAGCTTGAAATAAAAATGTTTTTGATAATTAAACTGTGTACTTATGCTAAACTGAATTGTTTAAAATAGAACTGTTTTTTGTATGAAAATGGAATTGGCATTAAATAACCAACAAAGATTGATATGCCATAAAACCCAAACACACAAACAAATAATCAGAAGAATTATTTCTTATTTTCAACAGCCTAAATTTGATCCACCTAGGGCTTTATAAAACAGGGTTTTCATAATTTTGTCAAAACCAGGAGTCATTTGCCATCCATTGTTATATCAGTCCTTGCTCTTACAACTTCTTTGGCCAATTTTACATTTAGATATAATCCAAACTCTATTATTCACTTACTAATATCATTCTGTGGACTCACTAAATATCTTCTTGCAAATAACGTAAATAAATAATCCCTTGTTACACAATTCAACAGCCGAAACAGAGCAACTAATAACAAACCAAGTGTGTATACACACTTTTGGGACAACCTCCCTTCAATTCTATAACATTTCTTTTTTATTATAAAATTATCTAATTAATTTTCAGATAAGAACCAGGGTGGTTATAAACAAAATCTATATATACATTTTTGGGACAACCTCTCTTCAATTCTATAACATTTCTTTCTTATTATGAAACTATCTAATTAACTTTCAGATAAGAAACAGAGCCTCTATTAACAAACAATTTCATTCTTATCATCGGAGATATATTCCACAAAAAAAAAAAAAAGATTAAAAAAAAGAAACCTACTGGTCTATAATATACACACTAAATAAGAAACTAAAAATGATCAGAATATATATTTTATTATCATTTTGTGTCCAATCAGAAAGGAGTGTTTATTTTCACACATGTTTAAGAATAAATGGACCAATTTCTTGAAAATATTTTTCTCCTTCATTTTCTTCAAGAAGCTGAGAGTGGATAAAAAAAAAATAGGGCCCTAAAGCCAACAAGAAAATATTTTTAAATAACATGTTTGATAATCTGTTGCACACTTCAGTGATTCACTTGACTGCTGAGATGGCAAATTAAGTATGAACCCCGGGGTCATATATGTGCAAGTCACCACCACCCAGGCACTGGGTATATTAAAATGCGAGCCAAACTAGAAGTGATAGTAAGTTATATTTGAGGGTTTTTTTTTCCTAAGCAGAAGCCTTTTCTCTTTTACATTTAATTTATTATGAGGATTGCTCCAAAAGTAATGCCTCCTTTTTGTTTCCATGGAAGCTACAGCATTCAGTAACTCTACCATCTCCCGCAAAAAAAAAAAAAAAAAAAAAAAAAAAAAATTGATAGATAGAAAGACAGTAAAAACTGAACCATTTTTTATTCTTGCCACACATTTTGATAAAACTTATATGATTATTTTCCTTGGTCATTGGTCAAAGTTCTCTTGATTGTAAAAAATGGCCATAATTTTCTAATAAAAAGATTCTCAGAAATTTCCTATTTTTCAGATATTTCTGAGAATTTTCTTTTCCGAAAATAATGACATTTTGCAACAACTAAGGAAATTTTGGCAGTAGTAGTGGGTAGAGTGTTTGCGAACAGTCCGGGAGAAACAGGGCTACTAATAACAAACCAAGTGTGTATACACACTTTTGGGACAAAAGTCATACCAAAGACTTTTAAAATGGTACTTGATACCTCCTTGCTTAACACTCAGCAATATAAGGTACGTATCAAGGATAAAGTGGAGCAATCCAGGGAAAGGAGTGGCACCCTTCCCTACACCTCGATGTAGTAGCTATTGAAAAGGGAGCCTTCTGATCGCCCTCGACTACGGTTGCCAACTTTACTTAATCAGGGAAAATAATCATTTCTGATGTATGTCAAAACCGTTGAAGATTCATTAAAATTTGTAGTAATAATAAAAAGATGGTTCAGATTTATCACAATGTTTTTTTTTGTAATCCAATACAGTACAATAGATATAGAAAGCATTATAACACTATTGAATAGAGCAAGTTTTCAGCGACTAAACATTTTTTTCCGCAAAGTCACAAAAAGTGGTTGCCCAATTTTACTCAGGAATAAACAAGAACCTGCATCTGAAACAGAGCAAGAGACCTAATTATCTATAGCAGCAAAAACAGCATTACTGTCAGGAAGTTGTTGTTTGTGTAGTCCATCTTCCACTGACCTAATTCGTGCAGATGAGCATTTTGTGTGGTGACAGCGGCTTGTCTCTTAAACTGCTATCACTATTGCTGGAGTACATTACCAATCACCTAACTGTACTCATATTCATTGTTTTGTCTTTATGTTCCACAAGCCTTGATAAATATCAGTGAGTGTAGTTTTTTAAACATGGATAAATTCAGTGGCATACCTTTTATCCCTGTTGGGTGAGCTTAGGATACACTGACTGTATCACCAGCAGAGGGGTAAGACCCTTACAAATAAGTCAATCCTGGATATGACACTAAACTGCATCTAGTGGTGAGACTCCTGTTTAGGAGCTCTTAGGGTTATGGAGTGCCACTTAATTGTTATTACTCCTGGATCCACTCTATCAAAGAGTGGTAGTATCTGTTTGGGTCCTATTTATGAGTCAAATTGGTTTGTTTGCAAATTATTTGTATTAAACTGGAATCTTCTCCTTTGTCCATAATAATCAATGAGGACCATTTGATTAACCATATGATTGAGGACAGGATCAGTGAGTGTGCAGATGGCTAATGAGATCAATCTATGCGCATAAGTGTCTTCGGCAGTGAGATTAAGGAATGGTGGTAGCAGTGGCTGATGTGGCAGTGCCTTTTCTAAGTTTCCTGTGCAGCTCAGTTGCTGCATTTCTTCTTGCTTCATAGACTTTTGCTCCAAGTTTGACAACTTCATGCCACTTATCTTTGTCTTGTGCCCGATATTCCAGGCAATTAAGGGTGACACCGAAAGATTTCATGGAGACCATCAGTGTTTCTTTGAAGTGCTTTTTTCTAGCCTCCTTAGGGGTGCTTGCCCAAAGATAGTTCTCTGTAGAGCAGTTTCTTTGAGAGGCAGTGATCTTTCATGTGGACAACATGACCAGCCCAACAAAGTTGTGATTGCATCAAGATGGTGTAGATGCTGGGAAGAGAAGTCCGAGTTGAAACATTGGTGTCGGGGATGTGTTTTTGCCATGTGATGCTAAGAATCTTCCTCAGGTCATGTGAAACTGGAATACTTGATAACATACAACCATGTACAAAAAAACTTAAGAACTACACAAAAAAATTAGTTGTCTGAATTTCTGGGACAAAGCTTGATGATTTTTATCATTAAGGGTTTTCGGACTATTGTTGAAGGAGAGGACAGAGACCAGAACCCAGAGTAACCACACACAAAATATACTACAGAAACGACTTGGGTGAGAAACAAAATAACAAGGTCAGTGTCTGTCTCTTTTGTCTCGCGACTGTTTGCTCTCTCTGCCTATCTAAATCAGTTGACGCATTTTTTACTCTCTCTCTCTCTCTTCGGCAACTATTATGAAAGGGCAGTAGCAAATAAACTTTGTATTAAGTCAACCAATAGACAGTATTTTGTGTTTATCTCTTTTTATCGTAGTAAGGTTATCACGGGGTCTGACTGAAACCAAAGTCTATTTGGGGCCATGGTGTTACAGTTCAATAGTATCACTGCCGTTTTTCTACAAGGATAGCCTTTGCATTAAATAACCCATAACCCATAAAGCTAATATGGCATTAAATAAAGAAACCAAACTAAACCAAACTAATCAAACATAATTTAGAGACTAAACATAGCTTTAATTTTAAAGATAACAAAATGTTAGAATAAATAATAATCAATACAGAAAGGTTGATTTTTTTTAACTTAACTCCATCTTTCATTAAAGAAAATCTAAAAAAAAGTTAGTTTTTATCAATTATAAGTTGAAAGTTATAAATAAATTAGTTTTTATCAACTATAACTTAATTATACTTACTTTTAACATTTTTGTAATGAATTCTAGATATCAAAGATAAAAAATTTTTTATTCACATTAAAGTGACATCAATTTAGCTTGATAAAAAAGTATGATTTTATGTTGAAGAGAGAAAAAAAAAAATTCATATTTCAAAATTAATTTTCTAAAAGAAATATTAAACAGCAATTATACTGCCCTGAAGATGTTTACACACACACACACACACACACATTTATATATATATATACATATATATTAAAGCTGGTGACCTTAGTCAAGGATGACCCGAAGGCTCCCTTTTCAATAGCTACTATATTGAGATGTAGGAGAGGGTGCTACTCTATCCCCTGGATTGCTTGACTTTACCCTTGATCTTTACCTTATAATGCTGAGTGTTAAGCAAGGCGGCATCAAGTACCATTTTAGAGTCTTTGGTATGATTCGACCTGGTATTGAACCCGGGTCTCCCAGACCATTGGCAAACACTCTACTCATTAGTCCAATATACATATTATATAAACGTACAATATGTTATATATATATATGCAAATATATATACATATATATATATAGATAGATAGATAGATAGATAGATATGAGTATTGATTTTTATTGCGGACTTTTGTCCTCATCTTGGTAGTTTTTTTGTTGTTTTCTCACTATTTTTCGGCCAAATTTCTCCTCTAACCGTCGTCAGGTAATGAACCGCGACTTCGGATAGGAATGCTGAGTCTTGTAACCGTATCCCCAGTATTACTGCCTTCCATAGCTGTTGTCTACCGCACCACGTTTTTGACCAAGTAATCCTCTGGCCGGCTTGGGTAGGAATTGAAACCGCTATCTTCTGGCAATGCTCTCGTAATTACTGGGGATACGGTTACAAGACTCAGCATTCCTATCCGAAGTCGCGGTTAATCACCTGAAGACGGCCAGAGGTGAAATTTGGCCGAAAAATAGTGAGAAAAACAACAAAAAAACTACCAAGATCAGGACAAAAGTCCGCAATAAAAATTAATACTCAGATTAAGAAGCCTCATCTCAAAAAGGATTCCCAATAAAGACAATATATATATATATACATATATATATATAATATGTGTATATACAAATATATATATATATACATAAATATTTATATTATACATATATATATGTAAATATATATCATATATATATACAAATGTATATATTTACAAATACATAAATACGCTCTCTTCCAGGGGGTTGAGCACTCTGGTGAATGAATTAACGGCTGCCACCCGCATAATGCAAAGCTCTTCAAATGAATTGAACACTCCTGTATCCAATAGTGCAAAATGTAAACAAACGAAAGCTAATACAAAATGCGTTAATTTCCTGAGCTGATGTAGGTAGCCAAATTGGCTGAGTGGTAAGATACCAAGTCTATTGTAAAGTTAGGCAGGTTTCAATCCCAGCTTGAAGCAGCTTGCGTGTCTAGCCGCACTGAAGAAGTGTGATACAACAAAACATCCTGTCCTTGGATGACAATATATATACAAATATATATTAAATATATATGTACATATATAACCCAGATCAGTATGTATATATATAGAGAGAGACAGATAGACATGGATGTATGTCCCATAGACCCATGTAATTGCCCGCTGATATAAGAACCATTCCTTTCACTGCATGCAATGTACAATTGCATTGAAGATGATGAACTTTGACCTACCTACCTTTTCTTCATTTTCTTCATTAATCTTCACTACATCCCTCTTCAAAAAAAAAGTAAAAGTAAAATTGGCAACCGTAGTCAAGGGTGACTCCAAGTTTCCCTTTTTGATAGCTACTACACCAAGGTGTAGGGGAGGGCGCCACTCCTTTCCCTGGATTGCTCCACTTTACCCTTGATCCGTAGAATCAAGTACATCTTTTGAGTCTTTGGTATGACTCAACTTGGAATTGAACCCAGTCTCCTGGGCCCTTGGCGTACACTCTCAAATAGTGTTATTATTATTTAGCTATTTTTCTATACCAAATTCAATAGAGTCCATCTTCTTGAAAATCTGCTCAGTAGTAGCTTCTTTTATAAAAAAAAAAACAACAAAACATTTAAATACTTTCTGATAAGCAAGCATAGTTTTTAGGGCTTTTTAAAATACTTTTCTGTTAAGTTCATTCCTCTTAATAATCTTTTAGCCATTTCTGAATTGAATCTTATGACTACATGGTGTTAAAACACACACACACACACACACACACACACACACACACACACACACACACACACACACACACACACACACACACACACACACACATATGTGTGTGTGTGTATATATATATTAGAGAAAAATGGAAATAAAAATAGCAGTATGTAAATTTAACTTTTTAAAAACAAAATATTCAGAGGATATATTTATTTATATATGAACAGAGTGTTTGCCAGTGATCCAGGACACCGGGTTTGGTTTGGTTTCTTTGTTTAATGGCATATCAACCTTTGTAGGTTATTTAATGCCAAAGCCATTCTCCTAGAAGAACAGTAGTGGTACTATTTAGCCAATAGCTGGGAGGATAAGCGGGGTTCATACCTTTTCCAAGGGAATTTGTTTTGTTTTTTGGTGTTTTTTTAAATTTGTTAATAGAGTAATATATTTTTGGAACAAATTGCCTAATCAGATCACAAATAGGAATTGTGTAAAAAATTGTAAGATTAAATTAGATGATTTCCAAAATAATGGTAAGAAAAAGAATCTAAAAGGGTATTTTTGAGAACTATTGGGTAAATTGTTTAACAGAATTTGAATTGTTTATAAATATTCTATTAATAGGTTTATGCGTTTTGTGGTAAGATTCTTTCATTTTTAAAGGTTGAAGTAAGAAGATAGTAAAGAGGGGAGATGCCCAAGGAGGCATTGCAAAATAAATAATAATAACAGTGGATTCAAAATAGCTGCTGGTAACAACTTGTTCCATCCATTGTGTACACACGAATATGACAGCAATTATATTTAAATGTTGATTTGCCTTTACACCACCACCACCACCACCACACAACCAAAATGCTGGAAATTTTTTTTCTTCTGATATTTAACATTTGCAGCTGAGTAAGAATTTACAAAAAGACAAGCGCATTAAAAAAAAACACTGAACAGATCACTGTTGAGTTTAAGGTTTTGGAATTTCTGTAAAATTTCATCTCAGAAACTTAAAGTTCAAATTCCTGTCTTGGTTCTATGTTTTGCTTATCTTTATTTTTCATACAACTACAAAACATCCTTCATACATTTGAGTGTTCTGGATGTGACACTAAACTGCATTTGGTGGTGAGGCTCCAGTTCTAGAGATCTGGGCACTGTGGAGTTACCCCTTCATTGTCATTACTTCTAGGACCACTCTGATCTAAAGTGGTACTACCGGTTAGGATTCTGTCTATGACTCAAACAGATCTGTGTGGAAAGTATTAGTACTAAATTTGAACAATTGAAATTCTATAACGGTGTACAAGTTATTTGTATTGCATAGGATTATTTGAAATTATTTAACAGTGAAAATTATTTGTATTAGATTGAATGACTTGAAATTATAGAACTGTTTGTGAATTATTAGTATTAAATAGGATTACTTGAAATTATATAACTGTGTGCAAACAAATGACTAGTATTATCAAATAGGAATAGCGACTAGAAACCATATCATTGTGTATAAATTATTTTCACGTTTGGTTTGGTTTGGTTTTATGGCATATCAACCATTGTAGGTTATTTAATACCAAATCCATTTTTATACATATAAATTGGTCATAAGTATGCAGTTAAGTGGTTCCAAGTATTGCTATTTATCACTAACAATTCAATGAAACATCAGTCATTTATTTATACACAGATAAATGTAAAAAAAAAGTCCTATTTCAAACAATTCACTTTAGCATTAGGACATAGTCTAGTTCTATTTAACCCATAGCCTATCAGGTGCTACCACTCCGGACAAGAGTGGACCTAGGAGCAATAACAATAAAGGGGTATTCTGCATTGCCCAAAACTCCAGCATTACTGGAACCTCACCATCAGATTGTTTAGTGTTATATCCAGGAAACTCATTGGGGAAGTCTTAACCTTCTGCTGAGGTGCAGTTGGTGTTTTCTACTGCCCCAGCCAACTGGGCCAAAATTATTATCAGGTAGAATTATTTAAAGTCATATAACTATATCTAAATTATTAGTTTAAAGAATAATTTCTTGAAATCATATAATTCCCTGCAAAAAAAACTTACTGATTTTAGAATTATATGGCTTGCCCAAAGTTGACATGAAAAAAAAAAAAAAAGCTACTAACTAATTAAAACCATATATCTATGTGTGCAAACAAATTATTTTATGAGGTAGGAATAGTAACTTTTAACAATGTAATTGTGTATAAATTATTAGTATTTCAGAGGAATACTTGGAATCTTATATATAAGCCCAATCGGTTGGGGTTGTAAAATATGCTGACTGTATCTTCTCAGAGGAGAAACGAATATCCTTGATATGACACTGAGCTATCTGATGGTGAGACTCCTGTCCTAGAGCTTTGGAGATAGTGGAGTACCCTTTCATTGCCATTATTCCCCGGTCTACTGTCTCATCTATGGCTCAAATAGAACTGTTCAATCTTTTACCAGTGATAATCATTAATATTAAATAAAATTATCATATCATATTTACCAACCCCTCCGCTCGGGCAGGATATGACACAAGGTCAATTTTTAAGCAGAGTTTAACAGGTTTCAATTCAGAGTTTTCCTTCTCCTAGACTAGTTGCCTCACCAAGGCTAAAGAAGCCAGTCTGTCCTACTATTTACTCATAGCTGGAGGAAGAATAATTGGATTCATACCTTTCCGAAGGGTATTAGTGCGATGTGAAATGCAATAAATCTCATCCAGAATTTGAACTTGTGTCGTCGTGTCCATTTCCTACAGCGATAACCATTACACCATGGGCACCTCCATATTATTATTCTTTTTTTTTCAAATTTTCATCATACAACGTGTGAAAGCACGTGCGATACCATGTCCTCATCAGCCGCCATCCAGGGGTGATAACACAGTTTCGGTAGCTCAAGGCGGTATTGCTACCCATGGCGCTACCAAGCAGCTTTTGCCACTAGACAGGGTATTAAGAGACTCACATATATATATATATATATATATATATACGCCAGATCAATTTGCCCAGTCGGCTGGGGCTGTAGAATACACCGACTGCTTCTCTGCAGAGGGGTAAGACCCCCCCTAACGAGTGTCCTGGATATGACACTAAACAATCTGATGGTGAGGTTCCAGCAGTGCCGGAGCTTTGGGGAATGCGGAGTACCCCTTCATTGCCATCGCGCCCAGGTCCACTCTGGCCCGGAGTGGGAGCACCTGATAGGGTCCTATTTATGGGTTAAATAGAACAGCATACTAATGCTGAACTGAATTGTTTGAAATAGAAATGTTTTTGACTATTAAACCGTACTTACATTTAAACTGCATGCTTATGCTTAACTGAATTATTTGGAATAGAACTGTTTTTCGACATTAAAACTGTATTTACACTTAACCGATTTGTTACATACAACTGCTTGAATAGTTAGAAATGGAAATGTTTTGACCATTAAACTGTGTACTTGTGCTAAACTGAATTGTTTTAAATAGAACAGATTATTTACATAAAAATGGATTTGGCGTTAAATAAGCTACAAAGGTTGATATGCCATAAAACCCTCCAAACCAAACCAGCCAGATCAATTAAATGCAGAAACTACATTGGACGTTAATCTTCATTTTCTGAGTGCAGTTTGTGATTTAAAAAAAAAACGCGTTTACTTTCGGCGGTTGATGTTATTACGCGTTTACAGTAACCGTTTCTTATGTAATCACACGGGAAAGGTGGTTCTGCGTGTATTACCTTCATGTCGAAAACTTTCTCGCTTTCGACCAAATCCAACTTGATGCATATCGCGCCATGGTCTGAAGACGATTCGAGGCAACTTTCAAACTGCGGCCAGTGATTCCTATTTTTGAAAGAAACGAAATGACTGAGTGTCCTATAAAACCACGACAACCAACCTCCATAGGAATCACATGGCATATCCAACCCTTTTCCACGCAGTCGGCACGCAGTGTCTCGTAGCGGTTTTTCTTCCGCTCGTGTGCTTCCTCCCGGTTTTCTTCCCAAGGGACAGTCAATTCTATGAGGAGGACACTCTTCTTTGAATCGGACCATGCTACAATGTCCGGCCGCTTTTCTGTTTGAATAAAGTGAACTGGAAATTGTAGAGATGTCTTGAGATCTGCTGAAACTTTCCAGTCACTAGCTCCGTTCAGTAGCTTCATGTTAGGATTTTTTTGTTTCCTCACAGGACATTCACCTTCCTTGAGAAACTGAATTATGGGTTCCTTGGCTGTTATGGATTGCTGATTTGCTGTCTCACATTGTGCTCTTAACAATTCTATTATCACTTCTAATACCTTGTTATGTCGCCATGTGTACATCTGAAGTGAGTGTGGACATGCAGATAAGACGTGGCGCAAAGTACCCCGATCACTTTTACACGACAAGCACAGGTCCGAATTGGTATATCCCCATAATTTTAGGTTGGTCGCATTTGGTAAGAGATCATAAGTAGAGCGAAGAAAGAATGATATCGCCAGTGGTTCCATTGCAATTAAGGATTTCCAAGATAATTTAATTGGTTCGATATCATTCCATTTTGTCCAAGCACGTTGTTTGGCCTGGGTAACAGCACTGGCTTTTCTTTGCTCTTCCTCAAACATCCTGACTTCTTCGCTCACCATGTCTCTTTTTCCTTTTGGGTCCATTTTGAAGAATACCTTTTTGCTCGTGCTACCCAGCCCAGCTCGATTGGTTTGAGTGACACCTATGATGTCTTTGATTCGTAGGCTGCATTCCGCCTCCTGGGCGGTCTTAATGGCCGACCATTTCGTACCTGATTTTATTTCTGGATACGCCTTCCGAATGATCTCGTCGGCTGAGTCCTTCATCATCATGTGAAGGCGTACTTTCCCAATTTTGAATTCTTCTACCAGTGAGGATATTGGGAGTTGTAGGTTTCCAGAATTGGTATATAAACCCACTTTCGAAAAACAAGGAGGAACTCCGAGCCACTTACGCAGGTATTTGTTGCTGTACTGTTGGATCCGTTCAACACGAGATATCGCAATCTCGTACATCTATAAGGGCCACAAAAGACGGGGTAGCAGACCATGTTGGTAACACAAAGCCTTCATCCTTCCGGGTAAACATGTTTTATCAATTGATTTAAGTCTCTTCAAAACTACTTTCTGGACCTCTGTACCACTATGACGATCAGTCAGAGGGATTGAATAAAGACGTCCGAGACTCTTTACCGGCTTCTCTCTGACTGTTGGGATCTTATCACCCCCAATTTTGAAATGGATCTCCCTGACAGATCCTCCGACTAACGATAGGCTTCGACTTTTCTTTGGCTTAGCCTTCATTCTCGCCCATGTGAAAAGGTCATAATACCTTTGTAGTAAACCATCGGCCGAGATTTGGGATGGGACGAGAATGGTGATGTCGTCCATAAAACCTCTGGAAGGAGGAAGAGTCAGATGATCATTTTTCATTACTCCTTCCGACGTATTTGCTGCACCTCGTAAAATGAGTTCCATGGCTAGAACGAAATAAATAAAATTATAAGTGTTACATAATAATACTTGAAACCATTTAACTGTGCGCAAATGATTGATTAATATTAAATAGATTTATTCATGTTGGATAACAATATTTAAAACCATTTATCTGTCCA
Source organism: Sepioteuthis lessoniana (assembly GCA_963585895.1). Taxonomy (NCBI): domain Eukaryota; kingdom Metazoa; phylum Mollusca; class Cephalopoda; order Myopsida; family Loliginidae; genus Sepioteuthis; species Sepioteuthis lessoniana. The sequence goes on along the minus strand of OY757909.1, from coordinate 78,515,461 downwards.
AATGAAGTGCTCAGGCTCATTTAAAAAATGTTGCTTACTAACTATTCACAAACCATATTTATTATATATATATATATATAAACAGGGTTATTAAATAGAATTTTTAGTGTTAAATAGTAATACTTGAAACCATTTAACTATATGCAAACAAATGAGCTCTGACTTGTTTTAAAGTAGTGATTGGCCAAATGAGCAGAGTGTTCGCCAGTGGTTAGGGATACTGGGGTTCAATCCCAGTTCGAGTCATACCAAAGACTAAAAAAATGGTACTTGATGCTGCCTTGCTTAGCTCTCAGCACTATAAGGTAAAGACCAAGAGTAAAGTGGAGCAATCCAGGGAATGGAGTTGTGCCCTCTGCTACCCCTCAGTGTAGTAGCTATTGAAAAGGGAGTCTTGACTAAGGGCAACAACTTTACTTATATGAATATGTGTTTGTGTATAAACAGGATTTGGCATTAGATAACCTTGTCACAGATGTGACGGTCAGGAATTTGAATCAGATAATGACTTACCTTATTGTCGCCATAAAAGAGCTCGTCCTTGTCTGGTGTGCAAAGCCTTAATGTAAGGAGAAAACTAGTATGCACCGGCACTGCAATATTTATGCGTATTGACCACGAAAACAAGGGCATAGTGAGGATTGTGGGAGAACTCTTTTGCCCCTGAGGTACAGAAATTAATAGCAAAGAAGGTGTCCTTGGTGAACAATTTGAAAGATGGTTGGATACAGTGTAGCACGGAGGAGGGTTCAGCAAGTAACTGAGTTCCAGTAACGGATTGCCTCTCTGGTGTTGCTCTGTTGGTTTGGTTTTGTTTTTGTGTTTTGTTTTTTTTTTTTTCTTCCCTATCTTTCTTTACGCTTCAATCCTATAAGGGTTAACAAGCTATAAAACATAACCAATCAACTTGGAATCATATAATTGTGTACAAATTATTTGTATTATGAATTACTTGAAGCCATAATTGTTTACAAATTACTATTATTGGTTAGTTGAAGTCATATCTTAAAAAAAAATGACTAACTTCAACATAAAATAGTCCAACAAGGGTTGACATGTCCTAAAACCAACCAACCAACCAACCAACCAACCAACCAAACTTTCACGTGTTTGCACATTTATAGATATCCTTCAAATAAAAAGAAAATCTTATTTTTCATCCCACTCTGATTTTTAAAGAAATCCATGCTTCTAAATTATTACAGATGCTTTCCATATTTTGCATTTATCCAAAAGTATCCACATTTAAGTGCATGACTCATTTAATTTGTCCACAACATCAAAGGAAATTAACAGTTATTGCATGGAAAATTAGTGAACCTGTATATAATTACCCTTTCCTCTTAGAGAAAAAATGTTTTATGGATTTCTGTAAATTTCTAATATGAGAAGGCATACATTTATAGATATTTTTATTGGTTGGTTTTTATGGCATATCAATCTTTGTTGGTTATTTAATGCCATATCCATTTTTATACAAATAAACAGTTCTAAATCAAGCAATTCAGTTTAGCATGAGTACACAGTTTAACTGTCAAAAACATTTCTATTTCAAGCCACTCAGTTTATTCAAACAGTTCTATTTAAAAAAATTCAGTTTAGAGTCAGTACAGTTTTAATGTCAAAAACAGTTCTATTTCAAACAATTCAGTTTAGCATAAGTACGCAGTTTGAATATCAAAACAGTTCTATTTCAAGTAATTCAGTTTAGTTTTATTTCATTTGAAAAATATTTGTCCAACAGATAGAGAAAATCAAGTTGTATCAAAAAATCTTTAACATTTACAAAATTTCTGTATACACACTATTTACTGTAAAATATCATGTATTTCCTTTTGTCATTATGCTATGTCCATAAAGTATATTTGATTTTGTAATAAAAACATTAAGTACGTATCTAAAATGAAATTAAATGTTATACATTTGAATTAGCAAAAATTACTTGATATTTTTATATAAAAACAAAGATAAATTTCGAGTGAAATACATACGAGGGTCGTTCAAAAATTTCTAAGCCTCACCCTGAGAGAAGAGCATAGTTGAACATTTATGCTGTGGCAACACACCACCTCAACTTTTGATATGAGAAAAATCTGAATCAGTTTTGCTAGTTTTTTTTAATAAGAGGTAGTGTGTTACCATAACAAAACTGTTCAACTATTATCTTCTTTCTGGGTGAGGCTAAGGACTTTTTGAACAACCCTCATACAGTGAATTCTCAAAAATTGAATTTTCCCTTTTGTTCCAATAAAGTTACATTAAATGTAAACCTGGCAAGAATTTTGTCTTATTCCCTAGTTATGTCTGGATGAACAGACGAAAAGTTGAGATAAGAAGCAACATTTATTACTTTTTATGATTTGATAATAAAAGTTATTCACAAAAATTGTTTTAAAAACTCAAATCAAAAAGGAATAACCGCAGAATTATTTATTAAAACCTGCTTTTAATAATCCTTGTAAATATCACCATTACTCAGATAAAGGATATTTGTTAGTAAATATAATAAATCTTGATATGTCAATAAATATCAAAGTATTATAATATAATGAAACTGTAAATTGCTTTGTTCTTGATGACAGAATGTGTAGATACACAGATTTCATTATTTTAGACTTGATAAAAAAATAAGGCCTTTTAAAGAATTGAGGAATTCACAACAGCCATCTAGAATATGTATGTTATCCATGATGCTTTCTGAAGATATATGGCCGAGAGTGCTTTCTGGAGGTATGAGGCCAATGTGCTTTCTGGAGGTATGTGGACCATGGTGCATTCTAAAGGTATGTGGCCTACAGTGCTTTCTGAAGATATGTGGCCAACAGTGCTTTCTGAAAGTATGTGGCTCATAGTGCTTTCAGGAGGTATGAGGCCCATAGTGCTTTCTGTAGGTATGTGGGCCATGGTGCATTCTAAAGGTATGTGGCCTGCAGTGCTCTCTGAAGATATGTGGCCAACAGTGCTTTCTGAAAGTATGTGGCTCATAGTGCTTTCAGGAGGTATAAGGCCCTTGGTGCTTTCTGAAGGTGTGTGGGCCATGGTGCATTTTAAAGATATGTGGCCTACAGTGCTTTCTGGAGGTATGTGACCCATGGTGCTTTCTGGAGGTATGAGGCCCATGGTGCATACTAAAGGTATGTGGCCTACAGTGCTTTCTGAAGGTATGTGGCCCATGGTGCTTTCTGAAGATATATGGCCTGCAGTGCTTTCTAAAAGAATGTTGCCAGCAGTACTTTTTGAATCTGTCGCCTTCAGTGCTTTCAGAATGTATGAAGCCCACAGTGCTTCCTGTATGTATATAACCTGCAGTGTTTTCTAAATGTATGTGACTCATGGTGCTTTCTGAATACACTTGGCTCACAGTGCTTTTTGTATGTATGTGGCCTGTCATGCTTTCTGAATGTATGTGGCCCATAGTGCTTTCTAAATGACCTGTCAAAGACATCAATTTTTTATAGAAAAGATCAACCTTAACCTATTTCTAGGGCAGATGCTTGTGCATATGATCTTCTGTTGTGCAAATAATTAAGATACCTTCAATGTAAAATTATCTTGAATTTAGTAGTGTGGACCACGAATTGATGAGTCATATCTAATGCAGTGTACTTCTCAAAATGTAGAAGCCATACATGAAAGTGACTAATATAATCAAGCTAGTTCAAATGATTTTCAGTGTTTTATTTGTATATTTTGAGTATGTTAAATATTTCTAACATTGTATAACGTTGATGATTCTCCAGTAACTTTTAGTTTAATCATTAACTTGAATCTACACAATCATTGATGCCCTATCGGTAGAGCTTAGAATATACCAACTACATTCTCTGCAGAAGGGTGAGTATTCCAGTCAACACATGCTAGGGTAGATTAATTAGTCTGTTGCCTGGTATAATGCTTTTAGATAAATTTTGCGTTGGTTTGCCGGTTGATTTGTAAATTAGGATTAAAAAGAAACTCAACATTGTTTACAATTTATGAAAAAAAAAAAGTCTCATTATGATCACTTTCTCCGACATAGCACAAACCAACCAGAAAATATGCCCTTTTGCTTTTGTAAAGCGAAGACTCTTGCACTAGAATTTAAAAGTTTTATGAAATTTATTGTATTTTGATGAATACACTTACAATAAGTACACTTTGTAACATTTCAAATTTTATACTCCATTTCTGGAGATCTGGGGAGTGTGAAGAACTCCTTTATTGCAATTACTCCCAGGTTCACTTTGACCAGGAGCGGTAGTACCTGTTAGGGTTCCATCTATGGCCAAATAGATCTGTTAAAAAATTATTTGTATTTGACAGGAATACGTGATACCATACAACTGTGTGCAAATAATTATGGAAAAAACAAGTACAATAAAAAAAATGCAAAGGAAAATTAAGTATATATTTATAGTTACTATTAAACATTTATTTACAAATTACTTAAATAACCCATGAAGGGTTGATATGCTGTTTTTCATTTTTAATAGGAATACTTGATGCCATATAACTGTAAATTATTTGCATTAAGAATAATTACTTGTTTAATAAGGATTATTATTGTTATCATTATTTTACTCCTTGAGAGTTTTTTCACACCAGCATTAGCTGATGGTCTTTCACAGAAGTTTGAGTACCAGCAAGACTCCAAGACACTTCTCAGTATTCTGGCTGATATTAATAATGCTGTAGTCTGGATGGTCTCCATTTGTCCTTTGATTTCTAAGCCTTCCATTCCTTTTAGCAAGCCTTTAGCGATTTTTCTGAGTGTTACATATTGTCTTTTGATAGACCCGTCAGTTAAAGATTTCATAAGCAGGATGCACCTGTGTAGACAGGGGAATGGTGAAATAAGTCGTGTGAGTTGGGAATCAAAAGAGGAATGCATGGGCGTTATGAATATCATATCAGCACACAGTTTTAACCCCCACAAGACTGGTGGTAAGTCAAGACAGGCATTTAGTCAGGAGAAGTGGGCAGTCAGGGCAAAAGCTGCATCGGACATGGCCCAGTTGTGTCAAGAAGCCTTGCATTGAGAAATGGCCCTGATCAGCCCCATCAATGAAGTACTAAGTGGGGCTCTGAATATAGACAGACAATGTGGGTTAAGAAGATATGGGGTTAATCATAGCAGCGACCTGTCTCTTAGTTTGAGTCCTTCATCTTTGTTTCTCTCTCACTTATGGCCAATTTTGACCCTTTTGAGTAATAAAGAGAGAGAGAGAGCTGCGTTTTTTTATATATGAGTGTTATGGTCTCTTCATTCCTTCATTGGCTCTACAACATGAGTGCACCAAATTACAATAGGTATCACTATCACTTTCATGTTCCATAGATTTTTAGTTCGTGTCTAGACTTATATCTTTTTGTGCTAATTTACTGCATTCACCTATGTGATAAATCATTTTGTCCTTATCACCACATAACTTTTGCTATTTTGTTGTGCCTTATCTATTTTTGCTTTAACATTGTTACTCTTTATGGAGTTCTTTTGGGCTGCTATTAGAAGAGATTCTGTATTATTATTGCTATTTACTCCTTGAGAGTTTTTCACATCAGTGTTAGCTGATGGTCTTTGACTGGATTTTTAGTGACAGCAAGTCTCCTTAAGTCTCCAGGACTCTTCTCAGTATTCTGGCCGTTCTCAATAATGTTGTAGTTTGGTTCATCTCCACTTGTCCTCCTACCTCCGAGTCCTTCAGTTCCTTTAATAATCCATTGGTGACTGTACCAAGAGCACCAATTACAATTGGTATAATAGTCACCTTCATGCTCCATAGTTTTTTTTTTTAATTCCCGAGCAAGGTCGAGGTATTTATCATTCTTTTCACTTTCTTTCAGTTTTATTCTGTGGTCAGCCGGGACAGCAAAGTCCCCAATTTTTGCAAGTTCTTTTTTTGTTTTTGTTGATTATTATAAGGTCTGGTCTTTTGGCCAAGTTTAGGTGATCTGTTTGTTTGTCAAAGTCCCATGTTGTTGTTATCTAAAACCATATAACTGTGTGCTAACAAATCTTTTATTAAATAGAAATAATTTATTCAAACCACATAATTATTAGTATTAGACAGGAATATTTGAAAACATTAGATGAGAATAAGTAAAGTTGGCGACCTTAGTCGAGAGTGACCCAAAAGCTCCCTTTTCAATAGCTACTACACCGAGGTATAGGGGAGGGCGCTACTTCTTTCATTGGATTGCTCCACTTTACCCTTGATCTGTACCTTATAATGCTGAGTGTTAAGCAAGGTAGCATCAAGTACCATTTTTTGAGTCTTTGGTATGATGTGACCTGGGATTGAACCCCAGTTTGCCGGACCATTGGCAAACACTCTACTCATCAGGCCAATAGTCCAGTCAACTGTAGGCAAAATCTCTTAAGAAATAACTAAGCAAAAATATAAATATAAATCTACAATGAACATAATTTCCTCATGAGCCAAGGGGGAGTCCCTGTGGTGTAGTGGTTAACATCCTGGACTGTGGCATCACAGTAAGTGAGTTCAAATTCTAGTTGCACTATTACATTCACTTTCAGACTAATACCCTTGGGAAAGGCACAAACCTCCCAATACCCACCAGCTATGGGTTAAATAGTACTACTATTGTTCTTCTATAAGGATAGCTTTCACATTAGATGACCCATGAAGGCTGATGTGCCATTAAAACAAAGAAACCAACCAAACCATCAGCTAGGCCAGAGAGAAAGAACTAATTTAGTCACCAAACATTTGACCATCCAACTTGTAACACTGGGTTACTATGAGTGACCTGAGAGTAATCAATATCAAATTGTTTTTTTATATGTTAAAAAGTAGGTTTTATTTAAAAGATGATTAGTTTTTTTTTTGTTTAGTGGCCTATCAAACTTTGTGGGTAATCTAATGCCAAAGCCATTCTTATTGAAGAACAGCAGTGATACTATTTAACCCATTGCTGGGATTATTTGAAAGATGAAATCTTATTTAAATTTGGTGCTCTTTCTCCAAGGTATAGAACTACATAAAAAAAACTGCACCATACTTCCATCTCGAATTAAAGAGATAGATGTGGTTTTGGTTTGGTTCGGTTTGGTTTGGTTTGGATTATGGCATATCAACCTTTGTGGGTTATTTAGTATGACTTGACCTAGGATTGAACCCTGGTCTCCTAGACCATTGGTGAACACTCTACTCATTAGGCCAATGGCCCAGTACTAAACAGATATAACTATTCTTAATACAAATAATTTAGTAATACGTTATCAAATATTCCTGTTTAATACAAATACAATATTTTTTTAATAGATCAATTTGACCCATAGATGGAACCCTTGCAGGTACTACCAGTCCGGGTCAGAGTGGACCTGGTAGTAATAGCCATGAACGGACACTTCACATTCTGCTGATCTCCAGAACTGGACTGTCACCATCAGATGAAGTTGAATATCATATAAAGGACACCCCTTTTTTAGGGGAGTCTAAACTCCTTACAAAGGATACTAAGGGTAAAACCCTTTGCAAGCATTCAGTCCTCTCTTATCATTGGGATATACCTGCAAGTCATTATTCACTTTTTTCTTAACTTTTTTTTGATAGCAAAAGCAGAAGAAAAAAAAGCTAATTTGACCTCAATACATTTCTATGGAAAACTTTGACCTTGATAGAGACATTTTAAGAAGAACAGCACGAACATCTGCCTGCTTAGCTGTTTCTTCTCCGTGTGTAACTTAATTCTTTAAATACCCCCTCCACTTTTATGTAAAACTGATGCTCTTTTACAGCGAGTCAACCACTTTCGAATCAAGATCGGTGTTAAGAAGTTAGGGTGATAGGGAAAAAGTGTATGTGGGTGGCTTCGAGATAGTTTGTGATGTCGGCGGTCATTCAGTAAGCTGCCTTCTTAGTTAACAAGAAAGAAAGAATAAAATAAAATAAACGTAGGCAAAAACCTACATCTCGGTTTACATCCGCAAAATCCTTCCCCAATGGGGGTGGTTATCAAATTAGTTTGCAGAAAGAGTTATGTCCCATCGTGTTAGCTTTCTTATTTCATTTCTCTAATTTTTGGAGAAATAATGAAAGAAGATTCAGTTCCAAATCAAGGAAGTTTCTTACTTGTGAGCAGTGGTTAGCAAACTTTCGTAAGTAGTGAATTCAATCATCAACTAGTGCTTTAAAATGATGGTCTTGCCGGACTAATCAGTGCTTATAAACATTCAAAAGAGAGAAGAGCGTTCAAATGTGCTAGATTGTACAGCAGAAATTTTGGCATTTTTCTTTATTTAAAATTCGCTTAAGAACTCACTTTAGTGGCCTTTAAATTCAATATCATGTCACTTAATTGAATTTTTACATAATTTATTGTACATAGATGAATAAATCAATGAATAAAGGGAAGTAATTCCTGATTAGGTTTTATATAGAACCATTACTCTTAATTGACCTCCCATTGGCATAATGAGTATAGTATTCGCCAATGATCCAGAAGACCTGGGGTTCAATCCCAGGTTGAGTCATACCAAAGACTTAGAAAATGGTACTTGATGCCGCCTTGCTTAACACTCAGCATTATAAGGTAAGGATCAAAGGTAAAGTGGAGCAATCCCGGGGAAGGAGTAGCGCCCTCCCCTACACCTCGATGTAGTAGCTATTGAAAAGGGAGCTTTCGGGTCACCCACGACTAAGGTCGCCAACTTTACTTAACTAAATTTATTGAATTAAATACAATAAATGTTGCATGTATCAATCACTTATTTTGTCTCTGGACTCCATCCCTCAGAAAAACTACGAAGTGTATTCTGGTCCAAAGAGAGATAAGTAAATATTCTATCCATATAATTATGTTCAACACGTGTTTCAGACTTCGCGGTCCTCTTCTGTTAAAATATCGTGCTCCATGTTCTTGTGCCTAGAGCACTATATTTTACTCATGTAGACCGTTTTTACCTGTAAATTAGTATTAGATATTGTTATATTGTGTATGTGTGTTTTTGCATGTAATGTGTGGGGGGAGTATGTAATTTGGTTATTTCTGTAGATTGCTCTCTAAATTATTCCCACCACAAATATAACACAAAACATTACAATCGCGCAAAAGAAATGGAATAGAACACAACGAACATTAAATAACAAACAATTTAATATGCATATAACAGAATATGAAAAACAAAATACATGATGTGTAAATGGCCTTTTGGAAAATAAAGTTTGAAGAAGAGAATAAATTTATTGAAAGATGTGTGTATGTTCATGTTATCAGAGTCCGTAAATAAGTCGTTCTTACTTACATTAAGTTTATAGCGGGTTTTATGATTGTGGCGACAGCGTGTCTCGTTGATGAAAGAAAGTTTGTCGGGTTTTCCTTTTGAATATAATTCTCGGCCATTTGAAAAGAGGTCATGAACTTTAGTTGAGGAAGGAAAGGAATTGGTTGGACATAGTATCGGCTACTGGCTTAGTGGCTTGTGTTCGTCTGTGTCTTCGTTTGTGTGTAAGCTTGTGTCTTGTCTGTATGGCTTCCTAACTCTGTGTTATTTATATCCTACAGGTGGATCAAAGAATCGCCCTAAAATCTTGGCGCGTAGACATTTATTGACCAATCAGATTTGTATTTTACTATTTTATTTTCGAGCCTAAATGTTTTCTGTTAGTTCACTTCCGATCCTAATTTTCTAGAATGTTCTATTCCATGTTTTTAGCTGATTGGTTGAAAAATATAAAAATGTAATTTAAGTGCTAATGCAGGTTTGATCCTAAATTTCTAGAATGTTCTTAAGTAAGTTTTTATTGCTTATTTTAAGACTAGAAGAAATTTGTATCCCATAAATGTAACACAAAAATTTCATGCACCGCAAACACTTTCACCCTTTTGCGATTATTGGCAATGCTACATACCAAAGAATTGAGAGTGGTTCATGGAAAGCATGGAATACAAGCCAGAATAGGATTAGAGCAGATCCAAGAAATTTGTAAAATAATAGATTTAACATTAACAAATACAACTTCGAAAAAATGCTGGCCTGAAAATAGATTTTTTTTACAATATTTGTCAATTTATATTTTAATCGAATGATTAGAAACAACTTAGCAACTATTAATTAATAACATTTAACAACATTCAAAATTCAATAATTCTGTTAAATGCAGAAATCTCATCTGATTTACAAATACATTTCAAACCAAATCACAAACAAAATGAATAAATAAACAAATAAATAAAAACGCCACGGGCGTACGTTTCAGTTGAAAAAAGTTAAGATTAACCGGATGTTGTCTGGCTAAGACCAAAATGAATGAAACACGTTGCTGCGCATCCATCCGATTGAAATGTAAAAACAAATTTACAATTAAAAAGTTCCTTTTTTTTAACCAATCATGAACTTTCACCCAAAAGTTTTTCGGAGCCAATTCAACCCCAAACGTCGCTATAAAACGGTCAATAAGAAATTCAAAAAAGTCAGCCGACTCCTGGAGATTTTGGAGAGAGAACCGTCATGCGTTGCATTTCAAACAAGATCACAGAATGCTGACACCATACCAAATCAAGCCCCGCATTTCCAACACTTGACCAAGACAGCTTATAGCTTACTAACCCACGTCACATCACCGATCCACCACGAACAAACCAGTCACCCAAGAACAGCTTACACTCACTCACCTCCTGACCCGTATCTGGTGGAAGAAAAAAGCCTGTATCTCTTCTGACCTACCGACTTTTATTTATTAAAAAATAAACGAAATTAAATCCATACCTCTCGTCCATTGTCTCTTGCAACCACGCGCTTGACTATAATAATTCCAATTTCTAAAAAGATAGCTTAGGAATTTTTAAGTGTCAGCAACGAACAAAACGGAATGAAATGCAGGTGTATATGAAAATAAGATTTACGAAACGAAACAGCGAGATAATAAATAGGCTTCTTTTACGGTTGTTATGACACGATTAAAACTTTATATAAAGAAATTAGAAATTTTAAGAATTCTAATTATTTTTAGTATATTTCATAACCAATATCTAAAGTTTTGTTGGGGTATTTGTTAGATAATTATTTCCCTTTGGTAATCTGTATTTTGCGTTGGAAGTCAGAAGACACTTCGTTCTCGGCCTCTTTTCGCCTCAGGTCTTAGAACTGTAAAGACCTAGTCTCTAACCCTTACCGGAGAACAATAAAGACACTGCTTATCTTTTACCTATCCTTTTGCTATTTTGTACCCCTTCTATATACTGCTTTTCCATGGAACGATATGTGTATAATTCTAACTGTTGGGACGCCTTGTGTAATTTTTTGTTTTGTTTTAATACCACTTGTAGGTATACTGCACGTATTAAATATTTCATGTTTTTGTTCGTGCAAATGAGATTATATTGTCTTTTCTTTCGTTTAGTCCAGTGTTAGTATATCACTGATATACTAATGCACATATTGGTCCTTGAAGAGTTGGGACTCAATTACAATATTTTCCCAACCACCAAGCATAGCAATATTATTTCATGAACTTATCTGATCTTCTATAAGATGAATTGAATTTCGTTTTAAATTCATGTTTTCTATGCACTAACCCCTTGTGAAACTTGCAATTCTTCAGAAAACTTGATAATCACGAAGGTGAGTAATCATTAGTTGCAATGATCGGTTTTAATTCCTATGTTATATTGCCAATGCATACAATGAGGAAAGAAAGATTTGTTGGGTTTGTAGCAGAAAAAACTTTTTTGTCCTCGCTTAAGGTTATTAGTTTTCGTTTGGTTGGTTTGTGTCGTTGATGGTTGTCGGTTGTTGTAGTATCTGACTCTATTGTTTGCTTCTTCTTACTCCAAATAACTTGTTAGCGTTTTCTTTGTCTGTAGAAGGTTGTAAGTGAATTTAAAGAAGGAAGGAAGGAAGGAAGGAAGGAAACGAAGATACCTTTTAAATTTCAATTCAATTTTAGGGTTTACAACTACTGCTCTGTAACAAGAAGATATTTTCCTGAACTAATAGACGTAGTCGTGTTTCCCAAACAAGGTGTTGAAATATATTAACCGTTTTCGGTGAGTGATATGTTTAAAGTCTGCGGTTATATCCAGTAGGTGTTTTGTTGAGTTGTGATTTTGAAAATCTGTCCTGTCATTTAGTATGTATGTTCAGCAAAGGTTGCTACGGGTGGGAAAGAGCCAGCGTGCTGTTAAGCAGACGTGTGGGCTTCCCCAGCAGCAGCAACAGAAGAAGAAGAAGAGTTATTTTTTTTAGTGCAAGTGGTCACTGCTGAATCAAAGAGAAATTTTCTTCAGTGCCCGGAAGGCCCTTTCTTTAGACATGCTCCGTTCTTACTTCCTGTCAAGGACTTCTGGAAACCGCTACCTTTTTGAATTTATGGTGGTGTAGTCGTTATCGCCGTAGGAAATGAACGCGGCGATACGAGTTCAAATCCTGGACGAGACCGATTGCATTTCACATTGCACTAATACCCTTGGGAAAGGTATGAATCCAATTATTCTCCCTCCAGCTATGGGTAAATAGTAGGACAGACTAGGTTCTTCAGCCTTGGTTAGGCAACTAGTCTAGGAGAAGGAAAACTCTGAATTCAAACCTGTTAAACTCCGCTTAAAAATTGACCTTGTGTCATATCCTGCCCGAGCGGAGGGGTTGGTAAATTGTACCTTTTTGAATTTATTCAATCAAATTATTTTATTTTATTTTTGTTAATTTCCACAATACTCTATCTCAATTACCGAGCTCTCTCTCTCTCTCTCTCTCTCTCTCTCTCTCTCTCTCTCTCTCTCTCTCTCTCTCTCTGTGTGGATACTGCAACCTTTAAACATAAAAATATGTATATTTGAGATACCCTGTGTTTATAAAAGAAGTTGCAATAGTCAAGGATTAGGACGAAAAGAGAGGAATCCGAGGAAAGATTTTTTTTAAATGAACGAACTTAAATTTATTTACAATTTTTAAGATTAATTTTCATCTGAAATGAAAAACATAGAAAAGAAAAAGAAAATAAGATACTGAATGGGCTTGATGACGTGGAACAAATTATTAATTATTTTATTTTATTTTGTTTTATTTTTGGTTAATGGAATACCAACTCTTTGTGGGTTACTCAATGCCGAAATTTGATTCCCTTCATAATATTTTATCAATTATTCTATGTTATTTTCGTTAAATGGAATATCAACTCTCGTTTGGTTTGGTTTGGTTTGTTTTATTGGGGGGGGGTTCTCAACCATTGTTGGTTATTCAATGCCAAATACTGTTTTTGCATATACAGGGTGTCCCCAAAAAATGTATACACATTACAAAACCTGCAACAGTCGCTATTTTTACACTTTTGAAATAATAAAATTCTAATTAAACACTACGTTTACAATTATTTTTAATGTGTATACATTTTTTGGACACCCTGTATATAAAATATATGATTTGTAAACGCATTTTGTAGATACAAATAATTAAATGATCAAGCAGTTCTATTTAGCATGAGTCAACAAATTTGAATGGTTCCAAGTATTGCTATGTATAACTAACTATTCAATTAAACATCAGTCATTTGTTTATATACAGTTAAATGATCCAACTGTTTTATTTCAAACAATTCAATTTAGCATAAGTCATTTGTTTGTTCTCAGTTTAAATGTCAAACAATTCTATTTGACTTATAGATAGGACCCTATCAGGTGCTACCACTCCAAGTAAGACTGGACCTGAGAGCGATGGCATTGAAGGGGTACTCCGCATTCTCCAAAGCTCCAGCATTACAGGAGCCTCACCATCAGGTTATTTAGTGTCATATCTAGGACACTCGTTGGGTGTTTTTTTTTACCCCATTGCAGAGATGCAGTCTGTGTATTGTACAGCCCCTGCCAAATGGGCTAATCAACTCTTTGTGGGTTATCTAATGCCGAAATTTGATTCACCTATAAATGTTTGATCAATTATTTTATTTAATGGAATATTAATTCTTAGCGTGCTAATTAATACCGAAATTTTATTAATTTCTAAATGTTTTATTACAGTCACAACTATATTTTCAGTGTCCTATTTGATAATTGTTATTTTTTGTTGCACTTTTTAAAATAATCATTATTAGATAGGAATACTCGCAAGTAATTACAACACAGTCGGTTGGGGTTGTAGAATACGCTGGCCGTGTCTCTGCTGAGTGGTAAGACCTTCCACCAACAAGTGTCTTGGATATAATACTAAACCATCTGATGGTGAGGCTCCAGTCCTGAAGCTTTGGGGAATGTGGAGAACCACTTCATTGCTATTATTCCTATGACCCGGAGTGGTAGTGCCTATTCTGGTTGCACCAAGTAGGCAACTATTACTGTTTATTAATATTAAATTGAGTTATTAGCATTTGATAGCAATACTCGAAACCATTTAACTGTGTGCAAACAAATGACCTTTGGCACATTTAAGAAATATTACCAACAAACTAAAAAATAATATGTAAACAGGATTTGGCATTAAATTACCATCAAGGGTTGATATACCATTAAATCAAATAACCTAACCAAATCAGATTGTGCAAGAAATTAAAGTGTAATTGAAAAATTGCCATTGAAGACTGAAAATAATGACTGTAATCAAACATTCAGAAATGAGTCAAATTTCGGCATTAAATAATCCATAAGGAGTTGATGTGGCGTTTAACAAGTAGCGCTAAACCTACCAACGTTTATTTCCTAAGGGTGACTTATTTGGGCACAAGATCACAGGTAAGGGGCAACCAATGAGAATTACTCATTTGTAATAATGTGCAAGATCAAGTTCTCAAATGTTGCCAAAGTGTTCAAGTTACTACTTCATAAACATCCATGTCCCAAATGTACTATTAATTTTTTCTCGACCACAAAATTGCAGAATTCATAGTTAGCAAAGTGTAATATTTATAATATTACACATACTGCAGCAGAAAAAGAAAACATGTGACCAACAAAACCTTCATCAGATAATTACTCAAACGTGATTTCGGGGCCACAGCATCATTACCATTAAATCTAATCATGAACATATTTTTTAAGAAAGAAAGAAAAGATAACTATAAAAAATTAATCTTATTCCATTATTTTTATCAAACAAATTAACTGAGAATTAAATATCCATTCGGGCATTAAATCCTCAAGTTTTTGGGGTGCCTTCTCCAGGGGATCAAAAAATAGTTTTGTCCTGTTTTGCAAAACTTTTCACATAGACCTAGGTTATGCTCGATAACTTTAGCGAGAATCTGCACATATTTTCAACACGTGATTTGAAAACCTTTAAGCGCGTGTACATTTTCTGAAACGTTGTGGAAGGATGTGTGTGTGTTTTCTGGGACATCGCCAAATTTGAAACCACTAAAGTGTATGTACGTATATTTTAGATATTGCGTATGTTGAAAACTCAAACTAGGAGCCATTTTTTTTTCTTCTGGTCTTTGCCTTCAAAGCAAAACCTCAGATAAATGTAAGCATTGATCGCTAGGCAAATGGAAATACCAGAATTTTTACAACTTCCAAATGATGCAACGTGACATTTCTCTTTTTTTTCTACACATGCTAAGGCAATTGAAAAGGTTCTCAGCAATAGAACCCTTGAGCGGTTCAAGATTTTCCTGTGAAATTAATTGGGGAAAAAGTTATTCACCTGACATGTAAAAAAATAGATTTCTTTTTCAGGAGAGGATTGAGCTTTTATAGAAAGAAACACTAATGAGGAATTATGACAAAAGGTCCCCGGAGCTGTAATAGAATTCAATCCAAACACGTTCCTTCTTCTTCTTGAAGGTCTCTTAGGGTGCCTTTTCCACATAAGAGTTTGACTATCAAAAAGAATATCATAATTTTAAATTGGAGCTATATTAAAACATATTCTAAAAATTGTTCAAACTACTATCCCCATCATTGTTTTGCTTAAATATTTATATCTAAAATACAATATAAATAGGACTAATGTACTATGGCTGGTTGGTATTTAATGGTATATCAATCCTTGTAGGTTATTTAATGGCAAATCTTGTTATATATATTTGATTGGAAAGCGAAAAGTTTGTAGGCAACTTTATTTTTCAGCAGAGTTGTCAGACCTCATTTTTGCACACAGTTAAATGGTTTCAAATATTACTATTTAACACTAATAATTCTATTTAATATTTATCATTTGATTGCGCACAGTTAAGTGGTTTCAAGTACTGCTATCTGACTTTAGTAATTATATCTATCAAGTATTCCTGCTTAATACAAATTATTTGCACACGTCTTTATGGTTTCAAATAAATAAATAATACAATCCAGCAGCTGTCCTAGAAAATAACACACATAAACTCCTATGAGACTTTGACATACACACGGATCACCTCATCTCGGCCAGAAGACCAGACCTAATAATAATCAAGAAAAAGTAGAGAACTTGCAAAATTGTCGACTTTGCTATCCCGGCTGACCACAGAATAAAACTGAAAGAAGGTGAAAAGAAGTAGCTCGACCTTGCTAAGGAATTGAAAAAACTATGGAACATGTAGGTGACAATTATACCAATTGTAATTGGTGCGTTTGGAACAGTAACTAAAGTACTACTAAAGGGACTGGAGGACTTGGAGGTTGGCGAACGAGTGGAAACCGTCCAAACTACTACATTATTGAGAACGGCCAGAATACTGAGAAGAGCCCTGGAGACTTGCTGTCACTCAGACTCCAGTGAAAAACCATCAGCGTTAGCTGATGTGAAAATCTCTAATGAGTAAATAATTATAATAATAATAATCAAATGGGAAGAAAAAAACTATACGGACATTTCGCGAGACAAACAAGTGACATCTCACACGAGAAACCTTGAATGTAACTAAAAAAGGGAAACCTTAAAAGAGAAACTGAATCTCTTCTCATAGCAGCACAAAACAACGCCATAAGGACCAACGATATCAAAGTAAGAATAAATAAGACGCAACAAAATAGCAAATGTAGGTTATGTGGCGATAGAGACGAAACGATCAATCACATAAATAAGCGAATGCAGCAAATTAGCTCAGAAAGAGTATAAGACTAGACACGACTGTGTGGGCAAGGTGATCCACTGGGAATCATGCAAGAAATTGAAATTTGACCATACGAACAAATGTTATATGCCCAAACCAGAATCTGACCAAGAGAATGAGACCGATAAACTTCTCTGGTATTTTGAGATGCGAACAGATCACGTATCTCAGTCAGACGACCAGACCTTGTGATTGTCAATGAAAAAAAAAAAAAAAAAAAAGAAAAGAAAAAAAAGAAAAAAAAAAGAGAATATGCCGAATTGTGGATTTGGTTGCCAGTCTCAATATTTTTAGTACAGCAGGTTTTTATTTTTTTGCAAAACACAGGATATTGAAAGTACAGAATCCTCCCTACTCACCAGAACCCATAGTTTTGTGCAACTTTTTATTGTTTACTAAGGTGAAAATCCATCTCAAGAGTAAGATTTGAAGACATGGAAAACTTTAAAAGAAATGCAACAGTGTAGCTTCACACCATATCAAAATTAAAGTTTCAGAGGTGCTTCAACCAATGAAAAACTCACTGGAATAAGTGTGTTGATCATGAAGGAGTATATTTTCAGGGAAATTGGTGTTTTATTCATTGTTTATTTCTATCTTTGAAAATACATTTTCAGTTCTAATTCTTTTCAAACACACCATATATATATATGTATATATATAAAATCAGATGCTACCTGATCTCACAAGAGAATGAGAAATGTCCTTTTCATAGTAACATGAGACTTCATTTAAAGCAAAGATGAGAATGATTAGGTAGACTAAACTAATTTGTCTCTCTCCCCTGTATGTTTTCTTTCACAATCTTACTTTTTTCTATTACTATTTCTTTCTATGATTCAGTCTTTTTTCTTTGTGTTACTACACGTTCTTCCTCTCTTTCATTTTTTTCTTTCCTTTCAACAATATGACTACAACTATTCTCTCTCTCTCTCTCTCGCGTCCTTTTTCCTCTTGCTGTTTCTTTTTCTATGCCTCTTCATGTCCTTTCTTTCTTTCATTTTTACTTTTCTTCTAACTATATGACTTAATCTTGAGATACTTTGAGATGAATTAACTCATTTTTGATTGTGTGGTACTTTCCAGAATTCTCTGCATTTCATATAACATAATACACATTTTATTTTTTACTAGCCAACAGAAAGAGTTTGTGTGAACTGATCTGCATATAATTAACATATTACATCACCAGATTGTTAAGCATATTTATAAATTTAGAATGAGAGTGAAACTTCATTTTTAACAAGAAAGCAAAATAGCAGAAGGCAATTTCTTTGATTCATACTTCTGTGATTCTGATTCTGACAGTGAACTTTAAGCATTTTACCCTAAAAACATAGTTTTATAATGATGTTGAGTTCAAAGATTATTTGGGAAATATGAAAATGTTTGATTGTATGTAAACTAAGGTAAATTTAAATACACTAAATTGAGAACAGGGATCAAAAAACAAGTTTTATTTATTATAAGTTGGGGGTATCAATTTCAGCCAATTTTTACTAATTAATTCTGTATCAGCACGTTAGTGCACAAAAATCAGCAGAGTGAAGATTAAAGCACCAGTTCCAATCAGATCATTGAAGTTAAGCAGAATGGTCCTGCTCTGTTCTGAGGTGAGTGACCACTTAGTAACAACAGGCACTATAAACAATTTGAAGCTTGTGTGCCAGATTTGGCAAAATTTATTAAATAACCACAAAAACAAAAACAAGGTCGGAAATTTACTGATTTTATTGAGAAAATGTACTTTTTATGGTTCTAACACATCATTTACTCTGTCATAATGTTTTATGGTAATTTAAAGCTTTTAATGAAATGTTATTATAAATGGTTATTTTTTGCTGAAAAATGGGGCAAAAAGAGTTACTGATTTTTTTAAAGGTTAATGACAATCTGTTTTTGACTGGATCTGTAAGAATTATTATTGTTATGATTGAAGAATTGGCTCAAAAACTGAACTCAAACCTCATAACAGTTTATCATCATTGGTAACTAAATTTGGAAAATAAGCTCCTTATTATTTGAGAGAATTCACTTATAAAACAAGGATGGGCATTGGCACTCAGCTACACCCTTCTCCCTATTTTTGGACAATTTAGTGACCAGTAATAAAAAATGAATATTTTACAAGAAAGCAATGTAGATAATGACTTGATGGTGGGACAAACAAGCTAAATCATTACCCAGAATGGAACCCAATCCAAGGAAAATTTTAGCATGTGTATATTTGTTCATACCATTGACCATATGTAGGATGTGACACAAGGTCAATTTTTAAGTTGAGTAGAACTGGTTTAAATTTGGAATTTTCCTGCTTCTAGACTTGTTATCTAACAAATGTTAAAGAAGTATGCATTACTATTTACCCGTCACTGGGAGGGGAAGAGATGGACTCATGCCTTTCTCAAGGACATTATATTTAACATTAAGTGACAAGATTTACAATAGGACATGGTTCTTATATAAACTACATTGTTCCTACTTAGAATAGGGTAACCATTGAAAAGCTGAATGAGATAAAGAAAATTATTTTTACAGTGTGCTTAAGACTTTTTTCCCCAGAAGATCAACTGAATTTGTCCTTTCAAACTAGGCAATTACGTTCTGAATCACAAGGAGATATTCTGACATGAAAATGCTGCTGGTATTTTCTTCGATTTTAAATAATTCATCTTTTATTAGAATCATCATCATCTTGTCATACCATCAGCATGGATATCCCTGACCCTCTCTCACCACCCCTCCTTATAGTTCATCACTTCCTGCAGGTCCTCCAGGCTACACCCCATATCCTCACAGAGTTGCTGTATGTAGGTTCGAGCTGGTCGCCCTGCTTTTGCTCAGCCATGCGTAGGAGTCCACAGGAGTACATCACTTATGAGCTCGTCCCTACTTCTCCAGTAATGTCCTGGTAGTTTTCATGATGGGTGGTAGGTGGCTGTAAAGCAGCTGCTTTGTCGGGTGTTGCCTCCTGCTGCGAGTAATATTGAACAAGTTTATTAGAATAGAAAAACTTGATGAGTTTTACTCATTGCTGGATATGATATATAGTTATTTTAATCTTCAAGGGATGTTCTATAGCCTGCAAAAAAATAATTCATAAAATATAAAATATTGAAAATAAACAAGTTATGAATTTTTCAAACTCTTCAGTTTTTCAAATGCCACCAGGTAGTAGAATGTATTTACTCAACACCTCCACTGTGGACAGGATATAAAATAAGGTAAATTTTTAAGTGAATCTGAATTCAGAGATTTTTTTTCTCTTAGACTGGTTGCCGAATTAAGGTTAGAGAACCTTGTTTGCTCTACTACTTACCCACATCTCAAGGGAGAACAGATGGATTCATGCCTTCCCTTCGGGCATTAATGCTAAATTAAATGCAAACAAACACATGTTGCTGATTTCATTTCCTATAATAATAACCGTTACACTAAGCACTCCTCAAGTTTTGGTATGTGTTTGGTGAAATTGTATTGCTGTAATCCATTTCCCTTTACAACCATTCAATGTTATGATTGCAGCAGACATCTACTGTCAGCAGTTTTTTATTTACTAAGCTTTGTTTTGTCTGGCTCAGAACCTTAGGTTGTTTACAATACCTGCTGTGACTAAATCATCACCCACTTAAGTATTGAGCCAGTTCATGACTGCTTAACTTCAGGGATCTGACAGGATCTAACCGGAAATTGTGATTTCATCAACTACTCCAAGCAAAAATCATGGAATTAGAGGATGTTCACATTGTTTTTTTGATTGATGAGTAAATAAACTCATCATCACCATCATCATCATGTCGTGCCACTAGCACGGATATCCCTGACCCTCTCTCGCCACTTCTCCCTATCATTCATCGTTTCTGGCAGGTCTTCAGGGCTACATCCCGTATCCTCACATAGCTGCTGTATGTATGTTCGAGCTGGTCGTCCTGCTTTTGCTTGGCCATATGTGGGGGTCCATAAGAGTACATCACTGATGAGTTTGTCCTTGTTTCTCCAGGAGTGTCCTGCATGTCTGGTTCGTCTAACTTGGATAGTTTTTGTGATGGGAGGCAGGTGGCCGTATAGTTGGTTTACAGATAAGATGCAAAACAATTTTTATACAATAGCTGAACATTCTGCTTCATAAACTGTATCTTAAACAAACATGATTATATTAATTTTTTCCCCAAGCCATACAGAGGGAATATCATGAAATAATCCAATGTTAGAGTTGGTACTTAGTAAACCTCTATGAGATTTTATAACAGATTTCATTCTTTCATATATGGATTTCACTAATTTAAAGCAATATTCTTTATTAAAGGCATTCCAACTTTCCAAAATGTTAATTTATAGATCTTCTTTGGTATATGAAGACTTTTCATGAGTTATTTTAAAAAACTCTACAATAAATTTTCAATTGGATTTAGATCCATGCTGTTCACTGGCTATATATCATCTGTTATTAATTTATTTACTGCTAGATAAAACCAAGGTGAACTAAATGTGCTAATTCTAAAATTTTTGTCGGGGGTAGTATTGTCAGCAGTTGGGGCATTAATGTATTTGTTATGTCCTCGAAAAAGGGCATAAAATAATAAAACAAATAAGTATTAAGAGAGAAGAATAAAAATTATATATTACAGTAAAACAAGTAATTCAATGTTGCCAGTGTAGCTCTTGCTATTGATGTAATTTACAAAGAGCTTTTTGCTTTGATGTGGCACAAGGCCGAATGAATGGGGCGCCCAATGAGACTCGAACTCACTCGTGTAGGTCTGCTAGTCTAGCTTGCTAACCGTTACACCACCAGAGGTGCCCAGCTCTTGCTATTGATTCTCTGAGTGGATTACAGTCAAATATTATATCCTTATTGGAAGAGTCCATTGTGTATCAAAAATAGGAATGATACCACAATGGTATTGCTTTGAAGAAAAAGAGGCCCCATTTGATCAATCACAAAAGGGTAGACTTTCAGCATGATAATATATGACCTGATACAGCAAAGTTTAAATTTGAAAAGATGGAAAATATATTTTATTTTTCAGATCTCATTCCATTTGATTACTAACAATTCAATTCATCTTAATTGATTAGTTCTTAAAACACATTAGTGAAAATTACTGTTTTTTATATTGTTTTTATTTTTCTCCAAAGCAAAAGATTTTTACAGGAACAGAATGATGAGGCTGGTTGGTTGGTGTTTTATGGTATAGCAACCTTTGTGAGTTATTTGATGCCAAATATTGTTTTTATACAAAAAATATTGATCTTGTGTTACATCCTGCTTGAGTGGAGGAGTTAGGTAAATATATATATTTACCTAAACTCTCCACACAAGCAGGATATGGCACAAGGTCAATTTTTTAAATAGTTTAACTAGTTTGTATATAGAGTTTCCATCTTCTTGATTAGTTACCATACCAAGGTTAAAGAGCTCAGTCTGCCCTACTATTTGCCCATAGCTGGAAGGAGAATAGTTAGATTCCTACCTTTCCCTATGGTATTAGTGCTATATGAAATGCAAATTGCCTCATCCAGGATTTGAACTCAAGTCACCATGATCATTTCATACAATGGTACTCATAACACCATGGGCACCTCTTTCCGTTTTTACATATATAATTTGTATATGAATAGTTTGTTAGTAACATTATTTTTAAACAATTCATTAGAGTTCATTTGTTTGTATATAGTTAAATGGTTTCAAGTATTCCTATCTAACTCTAATAATTCTATTTAATATCAGTCATTTTTTGCACACTATTGATATCAAGTATTGCTTTTTAACTTTAGTTACTCTATTCATTAACTATTCTGATGTAATCTAAATAATTTGCATACAACTGTATTGTTATAAATTACTACTAATAATAATCCTTAGTAAATGTATAAACAGTTCTATTTGATCCATTGATGTGATCCTAACCAGTACAACTAATCCAGGTCAAAGTGGACTTGGGAGTAATGCCAATAAAGGGATACTCCACATTCCTCAAATTTCCAGGACTAGATCTTCACTATCAGATGTAGTCTAGCATCATACCCAGGATATTTGTTGGCAGGAGTCTTTCCTCTCTACAAAGGCATAGTCAATATATACTACAGCCTCAGTCAACAATCTTTGTTGGAAAGATGTTTAGGGGAATGATAAAAGTTCTGTTAATGAATAAATTCTAGTTAAACATAAGCTTTTAATTCTTTTTTTCTTACCCTAAATCGAGACATTAATTATGAAATGACCTGATATTTAGATCTTAACCCAGAAAGGATGAGTAAAAACCTTTTTTTACTAATGGGTTATATATATGAAGAAGGTAGAAGAATGGATCATCCAAAACATTATCATAACAACAATAGAAACGAAAAATGAGATCAGAAATCCAGACAAATGATAATGACTGTTTGAAAATAGTGGAATAATAAATTCAAGTTAATTTTCCTTTTCTTCTTTTTCTTCTTCTTGTCCTTTTCAGTCTTCTTCTTCTTCTTCTTCTTCTTCTTCTTCTTCTTCTTCTTCTTCTTCTTCTTCTTCTTCTTCTTCCAAAAGAGATTATGATTACCTAAGAGAAGAAAAAATTATTGTTAGCAGTTGTTGTCTGTGAGATAATCAACACACTCTATTCTGTCTTTGGCTTTTCTTTTTCTTTTTCTTTCCTTCCTCAAAAAGTGTAGATTGCTTCGAATCAGTAATATAATGACTATTAAATGAGGCTTCCAAGTACAGCTGATTGAATTATCTCCCCTTGATTTCCCTCTTCCCTTAACTGAGAGTCACCTTTAACTAAATGGTAAGTGTCAGTGCTTATGCAATTAATAACCGTTTTCTCCATTGTGTGAGATTTTGACGAGAAAATAACAGGAATTAAATCTGCTAACAGTTTCTCACTCAACTGAGTTCTAAAGAAAAAAGGATTTTTGTTGCTGTTTGAAATCTGTTTTCTTTCTCTTAGAAGAGTTTATGGGAAAATGTCTCAAAGAATCCAGCACCTGAATAGCTATCTCCATTTCATGTTAAATTTAATGTCCTTAAAGCTATGCCTTCAAATGTTTGTGTTCTGGATTGCTTGTTATTTTTGTAATGAATGGGGATCCTTTAAAAATATATTCTGGACAAAAAAAAATGAAGCTTTAGTTAATTTGTTTTATTATATAAAGCTTTATTGATAAGCTATATTTATTATATGATAAAGCTTAATAATAATAATAATAATGATAATAATAACTATTTGTCTAATCACGAGAGAATTTGCCAATGGTATGGGAGATGGTGGTTCAATCTCAGGTTGAGTCATACCAAAGACTCAAAAAATGTTTCAATCCCAGGTTGAGTCATACCAAAGACTCAAAAGTTGTACATGATGCCACTTTGCAAAGCAATCAGCACTATCAAGGTTAAAAGTGGAGCAATCCTGGGAATGGAATCATGCCCTCTCCTACACCTCGGTGTCATAGCTATTGAAATGGAAGCCTTTGGGTCACCCTCTTCTAGGGTCACCAATTTTTTAAATATAATAATTATAATAATGATTTTAATTTGAAGATATATTTTTATCATAAAGCTATCTTTTTAAGCTTTATTATAAATATTCAGTAAATGTAACCAAAAACAAGAATATTATAGATTTATATTTTCTTTTTTAAGTTGAGGAATTATATTGTGAATTGAATTACCATGACCAGAAAATCAGGCTGATGCATATTTCCAATCCTCCTGGGAAGACGTGGCCCTGGAGGTGATCATGTCCTCTGTGTAGAGTACATATGTAACTTGCAAGACGCATTCAGGTTAAGTGGCCATGCAATTACCATGACTAGTTGATTTGGCGTCACTTGTGTGCGATGTGGACTGATGCTTCAGTGGTAGAGTTTTGGCTCTGCATTCTGTTGTCACTGGTTCGATCTTCAGAGGGGGGAGATCACAGTATACACTACTGATAAGACCTAATAAGGTCGAAACAGCTGTCCAGTGTTTCTGCATGTCGCACACAAGTGTTCACCGGATTTCTGGTCATGGTAATTCAATTCACAAGAATATTATAGTTCAAGGGTGGGTAATTTGCAGCCCTTGGGTCACATGCAACCCTGCAAAATGGACCTGTGCAGTCCACATTAAGTTTTTAAAATTTAAAGATATACATAAACATCTTTCACAGAATGAAAAAAAATTATTATTACTTTTATTTTTATTGTTCCAATCTATATATAGTCAACAATCAGATTAAATAGTGAGTGCTCATATTAAATCAAAGCATTGTGGACTGTGTTGAAATATCCAAGTCTGGACTGGCCCAGTCAGCTGGGACTGTAGAATTCACCAACTACTTCTCTGCAGAGGGGTAAGACTCCTTCAACAAGTGTCCTGAATATGACACTAAACAATCTGATGATGAGGCTCCTGTAATGCTGGAGCTTTGGAGAATGCGGAGTACCCTTTCACTGCCATCGCTCCCAGGTCCACTCAGGCCCGGAGTGGTTGCACCTGATAGGGTCCTATCTATGAGTCAAATAGAATTGTTTGACATTTAAACTGAGAACAAACAAATGACTTATGCTAAATTGAATTGTTTGAAATAAAACAGTTGGATCATTTAACTGTATATAAACAAATGACTGATGTTTAATTGAATAGTTAGTTATACATAGCAATACTTGGAACCATTCAAATTTGTTGACTTATGCTAAATAGAACTGCTTGATCATTTAATTATTTGTATCTACAAAATGCATTTACAAATCATATATTTTATATACAGGGTGTCCAAAAAAATGTATACACATTAAAAATAATTGTAAACGTTGTGTCAAATAGAACTAAACTGCATGCCTATGTTAAACAGTTGTTTGAAATAGAACAGTTGGTATGTATAAAAATGGATTTGACTTTAAATAACCTAAAATGGTTGATATGCCATAAAACCCTACCAAACCAAACCAAGTCTGGACTTGTCTGGAGAGTTGACAGGTTTGGCATTATTCATTTTATTATGTGCTGTTTGGGATTTGGATTTGGATTTTAATCATTAAAAAAATACCTGTTTTGATTGCAGTTTTTAAAATCATCTTATTTTCAAATGAAATAATTCTAAATTTGAACTTTAATACTTTCCTTTGAACACACCTATACTAAAATAGAATAAAAATATTAACTTTCATAAAAATGATTACAAGAAGTTTTTTTTTCAATAACCTTTTGCTTACAATTTTGCAAGAGAACCACAATGTATCGTTTGTCACATATTTATTGGCTCATGAGATAGGAATTTGCATTCGCACTGATAATTAATCTTTAATCATCTAAGTGATTGATGTAATCAGGATAACAATGACACTGTTAATTGAAGTCTTTTTATTCTTTTCTAAATAGAAGAATAGCAATCACCACAGACCACTGTTACAATGAGAACCCAGCAGATTTGGGTATCAACCCCTTTTAAAGTAAAAATACTGTAGCTTAAAATCTAACAGATTTGACATTGAATTTCCTTGACTTGAATTAGGCTTTCTTCTTTGTCAAAGATATGATGCCAACATAGAAAGGAAATTCCTGATTTTCCTTCAACAAGTCTGTACTAAAGATAAGCTGTGATGATCCCTGATTTGGTTTGATTTGGTTTCTTTACCAAATGGTATATCAACCTTTATGGGTTATTTAATACTAAAGCAATCCTTGTAGAAGAACAGCAGTGATACTATTTAACTCATAGCCATGGGTATAAAAGGGTTCATACCTTTCCCAATGGTATAAGTCAAAAAAATGAACATAATAGTGTGACTGGAGTTTGAACTTGCTTACTTTGAAGCCTCAGTCCAGCACTTTATCCACTAAGCCTCCTTTGCTGATTTCTGTAAATTTGATTGTAAATATGCAAGACCAGTGGTTCCAAAAGTTATTTTCTCGCAGACACCCTATATGATTTTCCAAAAATCCTAGTAACCATACCTGTATTTTTGTCGCATACTCTCATTTGGGAATATGTTATGTCACTATTTCTGCTTCTTGTATATATGTTGAACATCCATCATCCTGTGCTCATTGTCATTCTTTGGTTGCCTTGTCTGTCACCTTGTGTCACTCTATGTCTTTATCTGCTTGATGTCATCTTTGTTCTTGTTTGTTGTTTGACACCAACTATTTTCAGTTCTTTTGTGTTGGAATGAACAGTCGTGCTATTACGTTCATTTTTGGGTAAATACCCTTGGGAAAGGTATGAACCCTCTTATCCTCCCAGCTATGGGTTAAATAGCACCACTACTGTTCTTCTGGAAGGATGGCTTTGGCATTAAATAACCTACAAAGTTTGATATGCCATTAAACAAAGAAACCAAACCAAACCAAACCAAACCTTGCAATGAAGAACAATAACTCAGACACATTTTTATGTGCACATGATATTTTGTAATTTCTTCACAAATATTTTACATCACCAGTTTAAACTAAGTGGAGAATTAGTGATCGGAGCACTTGAGGAAACTTCAACTGTTCTTGTTGGTGATTTCTCACCAACTGAAGATTCTATCTAGCTTCTAAAATTAAAGTCATATGATTACACAACCATTTAGTATCAAATGAAAGCTAAGCTTTCAAATTATCTTGAGTCACCACACATAACTCACACTTGATGATATCCAACTGTCTTTTTTCACTATCATTTTAAACTAATCTACACAACCTGCCAAAGAATAGATCGTGCCAGTCTATTATTTAACTCTTTTAAAACTACCCTGTAACTTTAATTTCAACTAAACATTAAAAGAATAAAAATTATTTGAAAAACAAAAATTCATTCATACAAAATATAATAAATAAAGCCAAAGATAACTAAAATAAAAAGCAATTTTTTTTTATTGTAAATGTGTAATTGTGAAAAAATGATTAAAAATGGGTTAATATAAGATTTTATCTTTGAGTTGAAAGTTTTGCATTTCTTTTTCTTGAAGAGATGAAGATTCATTAAATTTTTGAAAAAAAATTTGGAACTACTGAGTACTGCTTTATAAAAGCTTTTTTTTAAAAATATTTTTATAAAAAGACACCTTATCTCTTGGAACCCTAGAACTTTTTCATGGCATCCTGGGATTCTAAAGCTCCCACTTTAAGAAACTCTCTTATAAATGATAACATTTTTTCCTTTGTCCCATAACTATTGATGCATGTTTCAGATTCTATCCATTCTTTTCTCTTTCTTTCCTTTTTAAGTTATTTTCCATCTTATACTAAGGAGATTTAATTCACTTTATTAGGAAGATAGGTGTCACCTTAGTAAAGGGACAGGTCATAATTGTCTTTGGCTGCATCTGATTAACTTTTAATTTTTCTTCTTTTATATTCTGTTTGTTTATTTATTTTGTGTTTTTTGATAGAGACCATCACTTCTTTTTTATATAGTTCTAATCATGATGTGAATAAAACATTGAAATTTTAACTAACCTACCGACCATTTGCATCTTTTCATCAAATTTTGATCATGTGCAAATATGTTATTTTAGATTACTTTAATATCTATTCTATTTTTTTTTATATCTATATGTAGATACCTATCTCAGTCTTTTCACATCTCTCTCTCTCTCTCTCTCTCTCTCTCTCTCTCTCTATCTTTTACTCTCTTTCTATATATATATATATATATATATACGTGCACATACATGCATGTTTATTATGCAGATGTAAATCTATATATGTATACATTCACCTACAGATCATTATATTTAATAAATGCATATATAAGTTTGGTGATTATAAGACAGGTGTATTTGAGCAAGTATATTATTTGGCATTATTTTTATATCTATCTGTTTGCCTCTGTGTCTCCTTCTATGTGTCTCTGTCTCTCTATTTCTGATGGTTTGCCTGTCTGTTTGTCTGTCTCTCTTTCTCTTGCTATATATATATATAAGCAAAAGCATATACCTAAATCTATCTTTTTACCTGTCATTATTATGTTCAACAAATGTATTTGCAAAAGTTCATAAATTATATTATGTGTTTAAGCATATATTTCTATGAATGCAAGTCCAATATGAATATTCAAATCTGTCATGTGCACTTTCTCCTTCTAGTGCAATATATATATATATATATATATATGAGAGAGAGAGAGACAGACAGACAGAAGGAGAAAGAATGTACCCATTTTTGAATCGAGAATTGTGTATGGACTTTGTGTCTTAGCTGAGATTCTAATTTCAAACTCAAGCTGCTTCCTTTCAATTTCCAGTCCTTTCAAGCTGTGTCTTTTACTCTGACAATAACTAATTGGTTCCAAGACCCTAGATGTTAAAAATATAATCCTCTGAAAGCAAATGCCATTTCTCATCAGGTTTGTGATCCCTGGAGTCTTTGGGGCCATGCAGATCTGCTTCAATGAGATTTACATATTTCAAAGTCACAAAAGTTTGTAAGCAAAGAAAATTAAGAGTTTGCCACAGATTCTTTTTTTTTTTTCTAATTATCACTCTACCACCTTTGAACTTTTCCCCCGAAATATGATCATCTTCTTACGCATCTTTAGAATATGTGGTGGTGTGTGACTTAGGATTTGTCATTGTGTTGTCTACATTTTATAACTGGGACAAGAAAGTGTATGAAAATAAACATATATAAGAATAAAATAAATGGACAAACTTTACTCCAGGAGTACCAGCTGGAGTAAGGTATATATATATATGCCTTCACACATGCATATATATATACATATGTATATATATATATATATATATCTTCTCAATTGAGAAGATACTTAGGAAGAACCAAAATGGATGATAGAGAAGATACTTCGGAAGAACCAGAATGGATTTAGGAGAAATCGATCCATGACATCACAAATTTTGACAATCCGTCGAATTCTAGAAGGTGTACATGCAAAAAACCTTGAGGCAGCAATATTATTTGTTGACTTCTCCAAGACCTTTGACTCCACTCACAGAGGAAAGATGGAGCAAATACTTCTCGCCTATAGGCTTCTCAAAGAAACCGTCACAGCCATCATGATGCTCTATAAAACATGAAAGTAAAAGTCCACTCTCCGTATAAAGACACAGATTACTTTGACATTGTAGCAGGTGTGTTACAAGGAGACACATTAGTCCTATACCTGTTTATCATCTGCCTAGACTACATACTTAGATTATCTATAATTTTTATGAAAGAAAACGGTTTCAAGCTGGCAAAGGAATGAAGCAGAAGATACCCTGCAGAAACAATTATGGACGCAAACTACACTGATGACATAGTGCTTCTAGAAAATACACCCACCCAAGCCAAAAACCTGCTACATAGTCTGGAATGAGCAGCTGGTGGCATAGGCCTCGAAGTCACAGCAGACAAGATGGAATACATGTGCTTTAATCAAAGAGGTGACATCTTCATACTAAAGAGTGGTCCTCTGAAACTAGTGGACAAGTTCACCTACCTTGGAAGCAGTATCTCATCAACCAAAAAATGCATCAACACATGACTAGCAAAGGCATGGACAACTATCGATAGGCTATCAATCATATGGAAGTCAGACCTGACCGATAAAATAAAATGCAGTTTCTTTCAAGCAGTGGTCATGTTGATACTGCTATATGGATGCACTACATGGATGCTAACAATACATTTGGAGAAAAAGCTTGACAGCAATTGCACAAGAATACTGTGAACAATATTGAACAAGTCTTGGAAGCAACACCCCATAAAACAGCAGCTGTACGGCTTCCTACCACCCATCACAAAAACTATCAAAGTAAGACGAACTAGACACTGCTGGAGAAGTAAGGACAAACTCATAAGCGATATACTCCAGTGGACGTCTTCACATGGATGAGAAAAGGTAGGATGACCAGCTAGAACCTATATATAAAAGCTCTGTGCTAATACAGGATATAACCTTGAAGACTTCTCAGGAGCGATGGATGATAGAGACGGGTGGTGAGAAAGGGTCAGGGAGATTTGTGCTAGTAGCGTGACATGATATATATATATATATATATATATTCAGTATAAGAAAGACCTTTATGCAGTCAGTGTAGCTGAGGGTTTTAGTTAACTTATGGATAGAAGTAGATATATGACTTGTTAAAGAAGCTCAAACCTATCTGAATAAAGCTGAATATGCTTTTCTTTAAGTGATGATGTCCTCAGAAATAACATAATATTCAGAGGAAATTACATCAGTTTTATTGTTATGGTGTTATCACAATTCCAACAAGACTTTGTGTTTCCATTTTCCTAAACATAAAACTATTTTTCTTTCTCAGAGGCTCAGTCAGTGAGCTTATAGACATCTAAGTTTGTTTTTTCTTTTTGCATTTCTTTGGGTCTCTCAACTACTGGGGGCAGTGGATGATGTATCAGCCAAATAACTCAACTATCACTCTGCTGGTCATTTTGCATGCTGATTAATTTATACATTAATTTATTAAATAATTTCCTAGCCACAATGAGTAAAAATTTGCTTAAAAAGAAAAGAACTGAGCTGAATATAAAATAGGGAATTGCTAAAAATAATGCTGATCTAGTCAGTATACTGAATTGGCTATGAATAAGTACACCTCTACCAATCTCTTAAGAAAAAGTTAATTTCCTTCAAAACTAAAGATACCAAGATTTTATTATTTATTGTGGAATATTATATAATCAAAATATGTATATCTAAGCAACATCTTCCCTTTTAAACATGTAAGATTTTTAAAGCACAGACACTTTGTATTTGCCTATCTTATCTTTCATCTGTTTAAGTCTTCACATGAGTCATTTGAATTCTGGATTGAATACAGAGCCTTTCTGAATTCATTCCATCCAGGAGTCAAATGACTAATATGAAGACTTGAATAGATCAAAGATAAAAGTGGCAGATACAAAGAGTCTGTCCTATTCAATCAAATATGTTTACCATCAAAACTGATATTATTAGGAATTATTTATTACCAAACTCTACAGCATTAAAACTCTATAATCAAAAATATGAAAATGTAGCTGTCCATAAATCATCATCATGTTGCGCTATCAGCACGGATATTTCTGACCCTCTCTCGCCACTCCTCCCTATCGTCCATTGCCCCTGGCAGGTCTTCCAGGCTACATCCAGGATCATCACAGAGCTGCTGCATGTATGTTTGAGCTGGATGTTCTGCCTTTGCTCATCCCTGAGAAGGGGTCCACAGGAGTACATCACTTATGAGTCCATCCCTACTTCTCCAGCAGTGTCCCGCATGTCTGATTCGTCTAACTTTAATAGTTTTCATGATGTATGGTAGGTGGCCGTACAGTTGCTGTTTTGTGGGGTGCTGTTTCCAGGACTTGTTCAATATTGCTCACAGCATTCTTGTGTATTTGTCATCAAGCTTCTTCTCCTTACATTTTGTTAGCATCCACGTGGTGCATCCATATAGCAGTATCAATACTAACACTGCTTGGAAGAAACTGCGCTTCATTTTATCAGTCAGGTCTGACTTCCATACGACCGATAGCCTATCGATAGCTGTCCATGCCCTTTTTGCAAGTTGTGTGTCGATGTCTGTCTCGGTTGATGAGACACTGCTCCCTAAGTAGGTGAATTTGTCAACTAGTTTCAGTGCGCTACCGTTTAGTGTGGAGATGTCGCCTGTTTGATAGAGGCACATATATTCTGTCTTGTGTCCGTTGACATGGAGGCCGATGCCTGCAGCAGCTCATTCCAGACTATGTAGCAGGTTTTGGCTTGTGCGGGTGCATTTGCCAGAAGTGCTATGTCATCAGCATAGTCAGCATAGGTGATTGTTTTAGCGGGGTACTTTCTGCTTCTTTCTTCCATTAGCTTGAAACCGTTTTCTTTGATTTTATTAATAGATGTTCTAAGCACGTAGTCTAGACATATGATAAAGAGGTATGGGGCTAATGTGTCTCCTTGCCGTACACCTACTACAATATCGAAGTAGTTTGTGTCTCCATTCAGAGAACGGACTTTTACCTTAGTGTTTCTATAGAGCATTATAATGGCTGTGACTGTTTCTTCTGATAGGCCATATGTGAGAAGGATTTGCTCCATCTTTACTCTGTGAATAGAATCACTGAGTTGTATAGTATGTGAAAGCTGAAATCAAAATTTTGAACCTGTAAAAAGCTAATATTATCGACATGTAGAATTCCTTTTAGAAGAAGGGTAGAATTATTTAGCTCACATGCTAGACTCTAAATTTCAGTAGAAAAAGAAGAAAACAAAAAAAAGTAAGAGTAGGGTAGCAATGAATGAACAACTGAACTTACCCCCCCACCTTGTCCGGCAAAAAGGGAAAGAGCCAAATATATGTAAACGCTCATAAAAGCAGAAAAATTACACTAAAGAAACCATTCGTAAATAATGTAGGAATGAGTAAACAGCTCCATTCGAAGGTAAGTTCAAAACTGGTGAGTAATATTTTGTACTTTGCTAAACTGTCATTTAAAATACATGTGATTTTATTTAATATTGCCATAGTAAAATCAGATCTGTATAGTATGTGTGTCTTAAATGGAAGAACAATTTAAACAGTAAACCTGAAATCAAAATTTTGAACCTACCCAAAGAAAGTAACACTATTGGACATATTAGATCCCCTTAACCCCCCCCCCCAAAAAAAAACTTAAATTAAATGTGAAATAGACTTACTATGGATGCATAAAAGTACTCTAGTAAATTAAAAAAAAAAGTATTCATGGACTTTAACTAAGTTAAAACTTAATAATGAAAAACATAGGAGCAAAAAAAAAACTTGATGCCTCATTGCTTAACACTCAGCATTATAGGGTATAGATCAAGGGTAAGTGGAGCAATCCAGGGAAAGGAGTAGTGCGCTCCCCAACACCTTGGTGTTGAAGCTAATGAGAAAGGAGCCTTCAGGTTGCCCTTGACTACTATTGGCCAACTTAATTATAAATGATAAAGTAGTGATGTCTTCAGTTTTGGAGGAAATTATTTTAAAAATTGGCCAGGATCTACTTATTTATAATCAATACAAATATATATATATATATATATATATATAAATATATATATATAAATATATATATATATATATATATATATAAATATATATATATATATATATATATATATATATATATAATACTGTATACATTATTATACATTATTATATAATACTGTAATCAGAAATATCTGAATAATAATATAATACTGTATACAGAAATTTTTATTATACATTATTATATAATAGTGTATCCAGGGCTTAAACAAGTTCAAACAATTTTTTGATCAAAAACTACAAAATTTGAGAATAAAATCATGAAATTCTACTTTAGACATGTCTCTTGGTCATTCCTTTCTTGGGGTTGACTAGAACCTTTCAGCACCTCCACTTAAAATACAAAATTATAAAAGTATGATAAAGAATATGTTATATTTATTCACTTTTTTGATGTTTAGCTCTCTTGTTCTTGTCATTTTTTGTTCGTGACCCAAAATATTCAGATTAAGTCTGTAAAATTTGAAATCTGTTTTACAGGGTGTATATTTACTCTTCCCACCAAAGAGTTGTTACAAAAGGTCTACTTAATGTGGGGAACCTCCCAAAAAATTTGAGCAGTAGTAAAAATTGTCCAGCCCAATTTGAGCTGTGGAAAAATTGTCCAGCCCAATTTGAGCAGTGGTAAAAATTGTCCAGCCCCATCAGCATCCTCCCTTAAAGAGAGTTTTTCAGTATCAGACAATAAATTTGACCTTTACTCTTTTATAGAAGGGAGCAAGTGGTTCTTAATGGCCTTTTGGGACTGAACATAATTGATATATGGGTCTATGAAATCTGAAATCTGTTATAATAGGTTCATTAAATCTAAAAACAATTTATATGATAGGTTAATTAAATTGGCTATTTTTTATATGGTGGGTACATTAAATCTGAAATTTCTTATATGATGGGTTTATTAAGTATAATTTTTTTAATGATGGGTAAATTAAATCTTAATATTTTATATGGTGGGTCTATTAAATCTGAAATTTCTTATATGGTGCGTTAATTAAATCTAATTTATTTATGGTGGGTCAATTAAATCTGAAAATTTATTTAGGTGGCTCCATTAGATTGAATATTTCCTGCATTATAAATAAGTTCATTTATTCTTATCATTATCTTGTGTTACTGTAATTTTTATTTTTACCTATTTATCTATTTCATTTTTGTAGGTAAGTCTTGATGATTATTTGCCATCTGCATGGACGTTTTTGTCTTGAAATTGGTCCTTTTGTCCTTGTGGTAAGTTAAAATACTTTCCTTTCAGCCTGGTTTCATATCCTCTCCAGATCTTCAAGTGTCTCAATTTCTTAGATATTCAGCATAATTGACATTCAGTTAATCTATTGAAACTGTTTTAAGAGAAGACAACTTCTAAAATTTCCCCCTTTATTGTAAGATCAATTGCTAGAAGAGCATTAAAAATACATGAAAATAGTTTTTAGAATTCAAACAATTGAAAAATCTTGAGGAATGCTTAATTAGAGTCAATATTCATTGACTATCACTGTATTCCACTATCTTTAACAACATTCTACCTGCATCTGTACAAAATCTGGTCATAGAAATTTGATATATAAAAGTTTTTTTTTAAATATTGTAAAATTTATTAAAAGTATGATGTAGTTGTTAGTAACAATTCCAATGCTATTGCAGTATATCAGCAAAAGCATGCATATGTGTGTGTGTGTGTGTGTGTGTGTGTGTGAGAGAGAGAGAGAGAGAGAGAGAGAGAGAGAGAGAGAGAGAGCATGAAGAGCTGTTGGATGTCACAGGGAGAGTTGGTAGATGAAGAATTAATTTTTTTATCAAGTTTGTCTGCTGAACTGTGTAGTAAAAGCATATGGAGTGTGATAAAAAGGTATCAAGTCTGAAGCTTTAATATCTAGTGCCTTCAATAGGTTTCCAGACTTTTTGTACAGGCATTTAAAATTGTCATATACTCTTGAAAATTCACTATGTTATTGCTATACATCTTTTGAGATGACTGACCAATTTTTATGATTTCAGGTTCAAATGAACAGCTACAGCAGCAATTGGAATACACCCTACTAAAGCCTGATTGTCACAGTTGGTGAATTTCAAAAATCCAATCTGGACATGAGGACACTTAAGAAGAACGATATGCAATAAAATTGTGTTTTAAACTTGGAAAAAATGCCACAGAAACGTATGGAATGCTTCAGACTGCTTTTTGACCATCTTGCATGAATCAAGCATCAGTTTTTGAGTTGCATAAGAGATTCAAGGAAGGCAGGGAGTCTGTGAGGGATGATGAGAGGTGTGGGAGGAGTAAGGAAGTCAATACACCAGAGTTGATTGGCCAAATAAAGAATTTCATGGATAAGGACCGTTGTGTGTCTATAGAGACAATAAATGCACAGTTTGATGTCAGTGTGGGAACTGTACACACAATTATTCGCGAGGAACTGAAGATACAGAAGATTTGCACAAAGTTTGTCCCAAGGGTGCTCAGAGAAGATCAGAAAGAAAGACGTTGTCATGACAGCAGGGAGATGGTTGAGCTGATCAATTCAGATCCTGCAGTTCTTGATGCTCTGGTGACCTGTGATGAAAGCTGGATCTACTGCTATGACCCAGAGACCAAGAGACAGAGTTCCCAGTGGAAGCATGCTAGCTCTCCCAGACCCAAGAAGGCCAGACAGAGCAAATCCACCCACAAACTTTTGATGATCCCTTTTTTTGACAGCACTGGCATGATCTACATGCACTGGGTTCCCACTGGACAGATAGTCAACAAAGAATACTATGTTGAGGTTTAAAGGGAGTTCAGGTAGAGATTCCTAGGGAAAAGGCCAGCACTCTTCAAATCGGGTCTGTGACATTTCCACCAGGACAATGCACCAGTCCTCAACTCCATCCTTATCATAGACTATTTGACCAAGATGGGCATTAAGACAGTTCCTTACCCTCCCTATAGTCGAGACCTTGCTCCCTGTGACTTTTGCTTATTCCCCAAGCTCAAGGAAAAACTTAGAGGCTGTTGTTATGAGACAATTGAGGAGATGAAAGAGGCTGTGACGAAGGTCATTGACACACTCACACGAGGACTTCCATGAGGCCTTCCAGAAGTTTTTGGAATGGTACAAGTGCATTATAGCCTGAGGAGATTACTTCAAAGGGACTAGAGTTTCATACGTGTACTATCAATAAAAATGCCCATACGAAAAATGTCTGGAAACTTATTGTGTGCTCCTTGATTTGAAAAAAAATTAATTCAAATGAAGGTATATTCATCGCTGAGCAAATTTTATTAAAAAAATGATGACATCTTGATGAGTCATTGCTGCTTTGGAAAAAAATTGTGAAGTAATTCTCAATGCTTTTTGAATGTAAAATTTTGGATGAAACACAGGTTTGTGCAAGTACTGAATCTGCTTGACTCATAGACCTGTTTTGTGTTTGATAAACTGAAAATTTATCTCAAGAGTAAGATTTGATTTTGTTTTGTTGTGTTTCATGCCATATGAACCCAAGTGATATTTCATGCCAAATCCAGTTTATCCATATATATATGTGGCCCAGTTGGCTGGGGCTGCAAAATACACTGACTGCATCTCTGCAGCAGGGTAGAACACCCCACCGACTAGTGTCCTGGATATGAAACTAAACAATCTGATGATGAGGCTCCAGTAATGCCGGAGCTTGGGAGAATCCAATGTACTCCTTAATTGCTATCGCACCCAGGTCCTCTCTGACCTGGAGTGGTAGCACCTGATAGGGTCCTATCAATGAGTCAAATAGAACTGTTTGACATTTAAACTGTGTACTTATGCTGAAGTGAATTGTTTGAAAGAGAACTGTTGACATTTGGATTGTACTTATGCTAAATTGAATTGTTTGAAATTAATGAAATAGAACAGTTTTTATATGTGTGTCAATAAATAACTGATGTTGTGGATATGATACTAAACTACAATTGATGGCAAAACACTAGTTCTAGAGCTTTGAGAAATATAGAGTACCCTTTCATTGTCATTACTTCCAGGTCCACTCTGACCCAGAGTGGTAGTACCTGTTAGGGTCCTATCTATGGGTCAAATAGAAGTATTTAACCATTTCAATTGTGTGCAAACAATAAATAGCAATACTTGAAACCATTTAACTGTGGGAAAACAAATGACTTCTAGCTTGTTTATAAAATAATGTTGCCTACAAACTATTCATTTAGAAATCATAGAATATATATATAAACAGGATTTGGTATTAAATAACTGTCAATGATAGATATGCCATTAAACCAAGTAACCTAACCTAAAAAATGTTTCTTGCCCTTCCCATCATGCACTGGTTTGAACCTAACAAAACTATGACCTATGTATAGTCCCCCTCCACCAAACACAACTATTTTATCAATAAAACTTGATTTATATATGAATATATACTAACCTAACGTAGGTAAGAACTCTGGAGTGTGTGTGTCTGGCCAGGAATAGTTATCTGGCTCAGCTCCAGGGAGTCATCCACTCCCAGGCAGTTCTAACCTCAGTGCACAAAAAATGGGCTGAGTTATGATCAATCCCTGAGGCACCATACAAATGGTGATGCCAATAGAGTTGAGCTTTATTAAGCACCTAAAAATGAGGCTCCTTGCACTAAACTCCACCTTGTGTCAAACTTGCTTTTGTAGGGGAGAGAGCTTAGTAAATAATTTACACATGGATATATTTTCCCTTGGCTCAGTTTTAATTCCTTTCCATTTCTCCAAAATACTTTCACTCTCCCTCATATCTATTCTCAGTTCTTTTTTTATATTCTCTTCTACTCTCTCTCTTTTACTCCCTCTTCAGCTCATAATTTAAAAAAAAATAGTGTTTCCTTTAAAGCATTTTAAAACCTACAAATGCTCTAAATATGAAGTGAATTCAGCGTAAAAACAACATAAAAATTCTTGTTTACACAGAAAACATATAAAAATCAAATAGATTTATTCCATGACTTTAATAGATTATTAGAGTACTATTTCAGGTTCCCCAAGGCATTTTTAAAGCCAGTATGATTACTTCTAAGTGGACATTTACTCACCAACTACGCATTTACCCAACTGCTTCCCTATAAGCTGAATGTGACATAAGTCCAATTTTTAAGTGGAGTAAAGCTGGTTTGAATTCTGAATTTTCCTTTTCCCAGATTGGTAGTCAAAGCAAAGCTAAAGAACCCCGTCTGTCCAACAATTCATCCACGAGGAAAGAACAGATGGATTCATGCCTTTGTCAAGGGCTTTAGCATGAAGTGAAATGCAAACAACTTCGTCCAGGATCTGACAATAATTTCTTTGAAAATAATCTTAGGATGAGTGCACTTCCACTCTAAGTAACATGTGACAGGTTGCATGGAATTACATGGTACCTTCATCACGAAGTAAGCTTGGATCTACTTGCCTACTGTGACACAAGGATCAATGCTAAATATAACATAATCATGATGTCAGTTGCTTGGTACTTTATGGTATATCATCGCCTGTGGGTTATTCATTGCCAAGTCCTGTTTTTATATATTTGTGGATATAATCGAATATTTTGTTGGTAACATCATTTTTAAATGAGTTGACAAAGCTCATTTGTTCGCATACAATTCAATGGTTTCAAGTATTCCTATCTTACAAATCTATTTGATATTTATTATTTTTTGTACACAATTAAATGGTTTCAAGTATTGATATTTAACGGTAGTAATTCTATTAAACCGGCATGATGGTTAGAGTGTTCGCCAATGGCCCAGGAGACCTGGTTTCAATCCCAGGTCGAGTCATACCAAAGACTCAAAAAATGGTACTTGATGCCTCCTTGCTTAACACTCAGCATTATAAGGTACGTATCAAGGTTAAAGTGGAGTAGCGCCCTCCCCTACACCTTGGTGTAGTAGCTATCGAAAAGGGAGCCTTCAGGTCACCTTTGACTATGGTCAATTTAATTCTATTTATCAATTATTCCTGTGTCATCAAGATAATTCACTCACAAATAACCATTAATAATAATCCTCAGTAAATGATTGAACAGTTTAATTCGACCCTTTGATGGGACTCTAACTGGTACTACCAATTCAGCTTAAGGAGGTGCCCGTGGTGTAGTCGTTATCGTTGTAGGAAATGGACATGGCGACACGAGTTCAAATCCTGGACGGGACTGATTGCATTTCACATAGCACTAATACCCTTGGGGAAGGTATGAATCCAATTATTCTCCCTCCAGCTATGGGTAAATAGTAGGACAGACTAGGTTCTTCAGCCTTGGTTAGGCAACTAGTCTAGGAGAAGGAAAACTCTGAATTCAAACCTGTTTAACTCCACTTAAAAATGACTTTGTGTCATATCCTGCCCGAGCGGAGGGGTGGGTAAATAGTACCAATTCAGCTTAGAGAGGACTTGAGAGTCATGACCATGAAGGAGTACTTCACATTTCTCAAGATTTCAGAGCTGGAGCTTCACTATCAGATGGTTTGGTTTGGTTTGTTTGGTTTTATGGCATATTAACCTTTGTAGGTTATTTAACACCAAATCCATTTTATGTAAATAATCTATTCTATTGAAAACAGTTCAGTTTAGCATAAGTACACAGTTTAATAGTCAAAAACATTTCCATTTCAAACTATTTAAGCAGTTATATGTAATAATTCAGTTAAGTGTAAATACAGTTTTAATGTCGAAAAACAGTTCTATTTGAAATAATTCAGTTAAGCATAAGCACGCAGTTTAAGTGTAAGTACGGTTTAATTGTCAAGAACGTTTCTATTTCAAGCTATTCAGTTTACTCAATTCATTTTAGCATAAGTATGCTGTTAGTTCTATTTAATCCATAGATAGGGCCCTATCAGGTGCTACCACTCCGGGCCAGAGTGGACCTGGGAGCGATGCAATTCACTATCAGAGTTTGTTAAGTATAATACCTAGGACAATCATTGAGCGGAGGTTATCCTTTTTAGAGAGATGATGTCGGTGTATACTACAGCCCAAGCCAGCACGATGAGATTTATGGTTAGTTTGGTTACTTCGTTTAATGGCATATCAACCTTTGTGGGTTATTTAATGCCAAAGCCATTCTCCTAGAAGAACAGTAGTGGTACTATTTAACCCATAGCTGGGAGGATAAGGCGGTTTATACTTTTCCCAAGGGTATTTGCCCGAGAGTGAATGTAATAGCGCGACTGGAGTACGAACTCGCTTACTACGATTCTGCAGTCCATCGCTTTAACCATTACACCACGAGGACACCCCCTGAGATTTATGTATAAGAATATAGATATGTGGATATATCATATGATTATCATATGATTATTATATGATTTTATGCAGAGTTTAACTCGTACAAAGTGTTATGTATAAATCCCCATCTATATGAATATTAAAATATAATATAAATATATAGATATAAATATACATTGACACAGTTATGTGGGTGAGATATCGGTATCTACAAAATTGTTTTGATTTAGAAATAGTTTTGTCAGATACTTTGTGCAAGCATTCTGAAATAACTTATATATATATATATATATATATATATATAATATATATATATATATAATGTGACTGGAAGAAAACTCAACCACGTTTAAAGTGCCGTGATAAATTTTATTTCGACGAAGAATATTATCTTCACCTCTTCAGATGACATACATGCTTATTCTGGGAGTGAGATCAGCAAATATGGTTCAGTATACACACACACACACACACACACACACATATATAAAGTAAAGTTGGCGACCATAGTCGAGGTAACCCGAAGGCTCCCTTTTCGATAGCTACTACATCAAGGTGTAGGGAAGGGCGCTACTCCTTCCCTGGATTGCTCTACTTTACCCTTGATACGTACCTTATAATGCTGAGTGTTAAGCAAGGAGGCATCAAGTACCATTTTTTGAGTCTTTGGTATGACTCGGCCTGGGATTGAACCCAGGTCGACCGGGCCATTGGCGAACACTCTAACCGCTAGGCCAATGTCATATATATAATAAAAAGAGAAAAAAAAAGGAAATGTTCAAGAGAAAAAAAAGGGAGTAAAACAATAAAGACATTAAAAATCTAAAAAAAAAAAAATGGGTCCACCATTTGTCGGCCCACCCCAAGGTCAACAGATGTGGGTTCGTCGTAGCAGGTG
This sequence comes from Sepioteuthis lessoniana, assembly GCA_963585895.1. Lineage (NCBI taxonomy): Eukaryota > Metazoa > Mollusca > Cephalopoda > Myopsida > Loliginidae > Sepioteuthis > Sepioteuthis lessoniana. Next base: position 78,473,430 of record OY757909.1, on the reverse strand, counting down.
GAATTTTTGTATAATTTAAGCCTGTAAACTACATTATCTATTTATTTTTATTCTATTTTTTAAGATATATATATATATATATATATATATATATATATATATATATATATATATATATATATATTATATATATATATATATATATATATATACGTACGTACTGTGTGTGTGTGTGTGTGTATTGGCGTAACTTCTACTGAGACTATTAAAGATATACCAAGCTATTCTGGGTGACGGTAAGTAAAATCTGGGCATTGAAATAAAATGGAAAACCAACAGATGATTCCTAATTTGCTACTACATGATTGTACGTATTGAGTTCCATACATTTATGTGCTTTTAGTGAGTGTATAAGTTTCTACCCAATCGTCGGTTGGTTTGAATGTGTGGATCGCAGTGTGATTGATTCACAGATCTTTGGATGAATGACTATTGAGTCCTGGTGACTTGCTCTGTGCTCAATGTTTTATAAACCGTGCCTACAAGATAAGTGTATGCCTACCCAATAGAACACGAGGACTATTTGTCGCTGCCTCCCACCAGACAGGACTTGACACAAGGTCAAAAGCCCGAAGGCCGATTAAAGTGGGGATAAGGGGGAGGGAAGGTCGGGAACGAGTCGAGACTCGAACCTTGCTGGTCAATGCTGCTCATCGGCTCACTTGGTGCAATGTGAGCCAGATGAGGCAAGCAGTTTCATGAACCCAAATGTGGGTCCGGGCACGTATGCCGGGTTATGGCTTTAACTAGATAACAAGGTCTAGTGCCATACATAGGTTCCTGAGAGCGTCCGAGGACCCAATAGAACACGAGGAATTGTTTTATTTGATACAAGAGATATACTCAACCTATAAGATGGGTGAGTTACTGTTTCAATTTATTTACCCCCCTCAAAAAAAAAAAAAAAAAGTAAAAAGACTCTTTTATTTTTTATCTTAACGCCCCCAAAATGGCTGTCTTGATCTACATTGGTTTATCTATCTACTCTGTACTTCGGATTAGAACTATTTACTAAGCATAGATTAACTGTGATACAAGTATAGGGCGCTCAGTGAGGATCAAATTCACTCCTTAATTGTAATGATCTGTGATACAAACTTCTTAAACATTATCTCATGCTCCTCTCCCGCCACTCATTGTTATGTAAGGAAATAAATAGGGTTGTAGACCTTTTTAATCCAAGAAATATTTACATCAGGGATACGCCCCTATTTTTTTTTTTTCTTTGAATCCTCAGTTTTATTACTTTCTAACAAGAAGTGTTGTAATTTTATCTCTGTAAATAGACACATTAAAAAAAGATAATGTTGTTGCAGCTGGATTTAATGCTCCTCCGATTTATCTTTTGTGAAGAAATGCAAAATATTTCATATAACAATTGAATAGCAATGAACTTCTTTCTAACCGACATATTTTTTTTCTTTCACATCTTAGACACTGTCAAATTTAAGCCACTTTCACACACTCTAGCTAGTTCCCGACACGAATGTAGAAAAATATATCATCTTCATTATCATCAAGTCACATGATGTTCCCTGACTCTCTCTCTCTCTCTCTCTCTCTCTCTCTCTCTCTCTGTTCCTATCATCCATCGCTCCTGGCTGGTCCACTACACTGCATCCTATATCCACACAGAGTTGATGTATATAAGACTTTGCTGGTTGGCCAATACTGGCGCGTCCATGTGTAGAAGCACTCGAGAACATCATTATTGAATTCGTCCTTACTTCTCCAGCAGTATGTCTTGTTCGTTTTATATGGATGGTTTTTGAGATAGGAGGTAAGTGGCCAATTTGTAAGGCCTAGACTACATACTTTGAACGTTAATAGATCTAATAAAAGGAAATGGTTTCACGCTAAAAAAAAAAAAAAAAAAAAAGGCAAGAAGCAGACGATATCCTGCAGAAACTATGACAAGTGCTGACTACGCAGATGATCTAGCGCTTTTCGCAAATACCCCAGCCGAAGCAGAATCCCTACTTCATAGCCCAGAGCGAGCAGCAGGAGATACAGACCGCTTCGTTAACGCAAATAAAACAGAGCTCATTTGTTTTAAACAGGAAGAAGCCAACTTCACTTTAAGTATTAGACGTGTTCACATAATCGACAGCAATATCTCATCTACTGAAAGTGATGTCAACTTACGTCTAACGAAGTCGTGGACTGCTATTGACCAGTAATCAATAATCTGATCTCTCAGCTGTGGCTGTGTCAATATAACTGAATGGATGTACCACACGGACGCTAACGAAACGCATAGAGTAAAAGCTATATGGGAACTACCCAAGAATGCTACATATTGTTTTGAACAAATCCTAGAAGATAATATAGAAGATAATATATATTATCTTCCAGCATATATGTAAAAAAAACTAGGTTCTTCAGCCTTGGTGAGGCAACTAGTCTAGGAGAAGGAAAACTCTGAATTCAAACCTGCTAAACTTCGCTTAAAAAATTAACCTTGTGTCATATCCGGCCCGAGCGGAGGGGTTAGGTAAATAGGATATATGTAAAAAAAACTTGTGTTTTCTCTTTTATTTTATATACATATATATATAAATATATATAAATATATATGTGTGTGTGTGTATGTGTGTGTGTGTGTAAAATAAATATATAAATATATATATGTGTATATATATATATCCTTTATTTTACACACACACACACACACACACACACACACACACACACACACACACACACACACACACACACACACACACGCAATAAAATAAAAGATAAAACGCCATATAAGGTTTTTACATAAATATATAAGTATTCATACCAAAGAGAAACTATAAAGTAAGACACATTTTCTAAATTTGAATTCACTTTCTATTGAGTAAAGTTTTCGGGATGCTGCTGTTATGGAATCTCATACTTCGGTCTTTCTCCCTATTTTTGAGGTGAATCCTAAAACTCTTTGAGATATGATACACTACATGTGCATCTCATTTTTTGATTAATGCGTCTTTTTCTGCCGTAAATTGGGCATAAAAGCTTCAAAGTTCAACAATATTTTTGATACTCGTTGCTCTCTTCCGTTCTTGACATATATAAATGAAAGCCCATTCAATGAAATGCTTTTTTTACGAAATTTCTATTTATGCTATGTACTTTCTCTTTCTTTCAACTCTCAACTGGGCCAGAACTTAGTTAAGAGAATATTTGCCATTGCCTTTTGAGGCACTTGTGAAAAACTGTTATCGTCGAGCTCAAATCCTGGACAAGACTACCCACTTGTGTACTAATCGATACTAGTTTACTTAGTAAGCTTTTAGAGCAAAACAAAGTTAAATCTGATTGATGGAACCACCAGAAACAAGTTCTAAAATCTGTATAGGTCATATATATAAGTTGGGCGGGTTTCGATCCCGGCTTCAAGCGTTCTACATGTCTAGCCACACTGAAGAGTTGTGATACAACGAAACAGTCTGTCTCTGGATAACAATATATACGCTCCCCATCACGGGGGTTTAGCACTCTAGCGAAGGAATTTACGGCTGTCACTCGTATAATACAAAGCTCTTCGAACGAATTGAGCACTCTGCTATCCGGTAAGGTTTAAATGGAAACAAAACGAAAGCTACTACTTAATGCCTTATTATTCCTGAGCTGACGTATGTCGACCGTTGGCTGAACGGTATGATACTTTGTCTCATGTAAAATTGGGCGAGTTTCAATCCCAGCTTAAAGCGTCCTACGTGTCTAGCCACACTGAAGAGTTGTGATACAACGAAAGTCATATTTACCAACCCCTCCGCTCGGGCAGGATATGATACTCGGTCAATTTTTAAGCGGAGTTTAACAGGTTTGAATGGTTTGTGATACAACGAAAGACTGTCTGTGGATGACAATATATATATATATATATATATATATAGACCTGAAACAGACATTTCATATTCACATCAAATAAACCTTTAGCTACCAGAAAGATTGGTAGGATCAAGAGGAACAAAGAAATAATTCTGACTGTAACAATTTCTTTTTCCATCCCCTCCTCACGTACTCTTCCCTTTTCACACTTTCTTCCTTTTCCCCACTCCTTCCCACCAACAGACAGTGGAAATATTTGTATATATGTAAAGATGCATGACATCATATGTACAGATATACGTATATATGTTTATGAAAACGACAGCACATACACAAAAACACTAACATTCAAACGCACAAATAACTTAGGCACACATACACACAAAAAAATCCACCTTCCAAAATAAAAATAAAAAATCAATCATATTAATCAGTCTTTTTTTGAAAACTTTTCACTCTGACGAATGCATAAAGCATGAAACCCAGGTTCACAGACACTACCACGCAATGCATATATATATATATATGTATATATAACTCCTCCGCACGAGTAGGGTGCGACACAAGATCAGTATGTTTAAGCGGAGTTTAATAGATCTAAATTCAGTTTTCCTTCTCCAAGGCCGGTTTCCACACCAAGCTTAAAGAGCCCAGTCTTCCCTACTACATTTCAAGATTGGTCTTATGGGGCATGCAATCCGTGGTGGAGTGGTTTGGTAAAGACATACAACAGATACAATTAGCAAAATAACGGAAGTGGATAGAGCAAGTTTTCGGTTAAAAACATTATTTTTCCATATTGTCATCAGCACTGGTTATGCATTTTACTAGCAATTAAAAAGAGAATGCTTTGCTTATATAAGGTTTGCTCTGAAAGTAATGCCTGAGCAGTAATGGTTGGGTTGGATAAATATATACATGTATATTCTTCTATGGTTTAATCAATTTTAATAATTTTGTTCCACTCAGAATCAGTGTATTTAATCTGTACAGTTATTTTGCTTTTATCTTTTAAAGTCGTTGGCTGCTTGTGATTTGCGGGTATAGATGCTTCCATCCTTATATAGTAGCAGGCTACGTTTCGAATTAGTTACTAAACAAGAATATAGGAAGTTACTTCGTGTAAAAAGATTCGAAGCAGGTATATTTATATAGGTTTTAAATTAGTCAAATATTTTAAAGTCAATAATATATTTATATATGGAGAACCTGTGGCCTTGAGCCCGAATGCAGCCTGAAAAGCAGATTTTTTACTGGCTTGTTAAAAGATCAACTAAAATTTTGAATCTCTATTTTAGAACATGATATTTCTCGAAAAAAATCAATCTTTAAAAATTCATTAAAAAAATTACCATTGTTTTTAATTACGATTGATTGATTTTAACGGCATAGCAACCGTCTAGGGTTATTTTATGCCCAGAAGCCAGGGAATCCCGATCATGTTCACATTTTCAGTGTTGTTGTTTCTTAAGGGTTCTTTTTTGCACACATTCTTATTGGATGCAAATATCTTTTAAACATGTCTATCTTACCCCTAAATTGTGATGTGAAAGGTTAGCACTGGTTACTGGCTAATCAAGCTTCCCCAGTTATTCTTAGTGAGAGATTTATATTTTTTCTCTCTGACACTTATGCTAATTAGGTAGATTAATTTGCCTGTATCACTACATCTCCCTGAAACGTATAGGTTTGATGCCCCTAGTAGGTCTTGTACTTCTTCTAGTGATTGTTTCATTTTTTGGATTACTTTGCTCACCTTGTCTCTCTCCCGCATTTCTTTCTCTGGGAGATCTAGATCTGTCCTGCACTGAGCTGTAATCAAGGTCGTCTTCTTGCATTATTTAATCTTCATTTGAGTTTTCAAACTCATTTTGGCCCACCTGATCGTGCATTATTTCGTCTTCTGACCTTTCATTCTGTAAAGGTTGTTCTAATAAATCAATAACGGAAGGAATCGTTGAAATTTCTTCATCATTTTCACCTTCATATTCGCCCTGGTGCCTTATTTGATCTGCATGGGCTTATACACTTCCCCTTTTCTGTATTTATTATAGCTGTATTGTGTCCTTTTTGCATGATAAATTCTGCCCTTTCTGGATTTGATTCTTTGTTCTTTTTGTACCACATTTTTTTTTCATTTTTGGAATACGACATCGCTAGCAGAGCTCTAATTTGTCTTACTATTAATGCTGATGGGCTTTCTAGTCTTCCGGAGTGTGGTGTTGTGTAATAGCTTAAAAGCAACCTCGGTAAAGAAAAAAAAACTTGTATTTTTTCTTTTTTGCTGAGAACATGCCTTCAGTCCCATTTTTACGGTCTGTACCTTTCTTTCCGCCAATCCATTTGATTGGGGGTGATATGGCGGTGTCTTATACAGTTTACACCCTTTTCTTTTCAACCATAAACTAAGATCTTTGTCCCAAAATTCTGGTGCATTGTCGGTTACCATAGTTTTTGGTATGTCGTTTCTGGAAATCTGTTTTCTCGTAGAACTTTTCTTGTCTGGCACACGGATTACTTCATGCCAACCTGAAAAAGAGTCTACAAGTATTAATAAGTGTCCCACTCTAGTAATGTATGCATGGCCCATATGCATACGACTTCATGGATCTACTTCTCTGGGCCATGAATATAAAGTAGTTTGTGTAAAATTTCTTAATTCTTTATATTTTTGCATCTTTTTATATATTCTTCCACATGTCTTGAATATCCCGGCCATCATGCTTCTAATGTTATCTTTTTTGTGTGGCCGCTACTCCACAGTGTATATCATCATGTACACTTTTTATCACCTATTTTCTTTGTATTTCTGGGGGAATTATCAGATTCCCATTACAAATCCCTCCATGTTCTGTCGTTAATTTACGTCTTATTTCTTTGTAGGGTCTTTCTACCCTAGAACAATTTCCTCATATGTTTTCCGCAGCCATTCTATCTAAAGACAAATCATCAGTCTTTACCCAATGTAAAAATGTGTCTTCAAATTCTTCTATTTTATCTTTTAATACCTTGTAAAATCCCAGTCTTGATTTTGCATCTACGAGTAGAATTGAATTTCCTTTGATATATTCTATATCAAAGTCAAAAGCCATTAATCTTGTTGCCCATCTTAGTATTCTCGATGTCATGATTGGGTAATTCATTTTTTGGATTGAATATAAACTATAATGGTCTATGATCACCTCTCAAAAGAAATTTTTTCCCAATTAAAAATTGTCGGGCTCTAGTGGTTTTCCACACAATGACCAATGCCTTTTCTCTATATTTGAATAATTAAATTCAGTGTTCGTTAGTCTTCTTGATAAATACATTGTCGGATGTCCTTCTTATATAATATTTCTGATATTGAATGTTCGCTTGCATCTGTAGTTTACGTAATGTCCTGTTTTGGATTTAAAATTTTCACTGCCGGTTTCTTTGCCATAATTACTTTTAATCTATCAAAAGCTTTTAGTTGTTCCTCTGACCAGATAAATTCAACATTCTTTTTTCTTAAATTTGCAAACGCATATTTTTGCATATATCACTTATAGAAATTCACCAATCCCCAAAAAGATTCAAGTTCTTTTTTATTTGTAGGTGTAGCTATTTTTAGTATTTTTTCTATCAAGGCCTGGTCTGGTGATATACCTTCTTTTGAAATGGAATAACTTAAAAATGATATTTTACTACTTTTGTTTAGGCATTTTTTTCATTTATAGTCTTTCCAGCGTTTCATCGACATGAACTTCGTTTTTTCAGCTACGACCAACCTTTTCGTGGGTCTCATATTTCTTCTTTTGATCTGACTTATTTTTCAAAAAGTCAGGTCTTCAAAGTTTGTGGGATGTGCCATGGTGAAGACTTTCATTATCGCCTCGCATCCAGCTGTAGCCAAAAAGAAATCCGTAATTTCATTTTCTCCTCCCTTTTCCTTGTTGTCTTTTAGATTTTTAGTTCTTGCACTCGTAGCAAAACACGTATCGATAAAATCGGAATCTTTGAGAGACAATTGGTATCCTATCGGCGACGCCACTGTTGTGATGTGAAAGGTTTGCACTGGTTTGCGGCTAATCAAGCTGGTTTTTGTCATACGCCCCACCAAGCGTACAAGTGTGGCACAAGGCCTTTTTAGGGGGGTCCAGGCGCAGGGCCATGCCCCACACGCGTCTGGCGGCATTCCCCTAAAAAGGGGTGCCTCATGTGCCAGGAAATAAACCTAACCCCTCCAAGGAGGGTTAAAGCTTGGGGGACGGCCCCATGAGGCTTGAGGAAATTAACCATCCGACACGAATGCCAGACAGTCAGCTGAAAAAGCCTCTGCACGAAGCAGTGGTTAATCAAGCTTTCCCAGTTATTCTTAGTGAGAGATTTATATTGGCTCTCTCTTACTCTTATGCTAACTTGGCAGATTAATTAGCCAGTATCACTACAGCCTAGATTGGGCTCTAATAGATCTATTTGACCCCTAGATGGGGCCCTAACAGATACTACCTCTCCAAGTCAGATCTCCTAAACTGAGAGTAATGGCAAGAAACCAATACTCTCCACTCACCAATTCTCCAGAACTGGAACATCGCCATTGGATGCAGTTTAATGTCCAAAGCCCATCTGGTATTCACGCCACTGTAGGCACCCCTGCTGAATACCAAGGGGACCAAGCATTTTTATGATGGTCATGCATGTCTCGATTCATGCGTGGCTCCCTCACTATAAAATGACTTCATGTCAAATCTAACTGGGAGGTAAGTCAGATAAATCCATAGAAGGACACTCCTTTTTGGAGCAAGTTGGGGTCTTACTCCTTCATGGGGATACAGTCAGCATATTCTAAGCCCTGACAACAGGGTTATTATTTCTATTAGTTTGTATATAAAAAATAAATTTTGACCAAGTTATTTACTAAAAGTTTGATTCATTGTCTTTAATTGTATATCAACTTTTGTGGGTTATTTGATGCCAAAGCCATCCTTGTAGAAGAACAGTAGTGATACTATTTAGCACATAGTTTGAGAGAAGAGGGTTCGTACCTTTCACAAGGGTATTTGTGTGAAAGCGAACATAACAATATGACTGGAGTTTGAACTTGCACACTATAATGTCACAGTCCAGCACTTTAGCCATAACACCCCAACCAAAAGTTTAAACTTTAGATTTTGTGGTGAATATACAATTTACTTCGTAAATCCCTTTAGTAAGTGATTAATTTCAATATGGCCTTGAAGCATGAAAAAGTTACACGCCTTTGATTTATCTAATTAACTGCTAACATTTTATTTTTGTTTCTTTGGCTGTAATATCTGTGAGGTTGAGAGTATAGTAACTGTATGTTTTACCAAGGATCAAAGAATCACTGACCAGCCTTTGGACTGGGATCTAAATGTAGATACTCCCCCTTTTTTTCAGCTGGATTATTATTTTTAACTGACAAAAAAAAAAAACGAATATAGTATGCCTTGTTCTGGAAATTCTGATCAAATAACTGCTCCTCCCCATTACACTTTAATTTGGTTTAGTTTGGTTTGGTTTGGTTTGATGGCATATCAACCATTGTTGGTTTTGCAAAATTCTGTTTTTAAATATATATATATATATATATATATATATATATATATATATATATATATATATATATATATATGATTTGTAAACACATTTTGTAGGTACACACAGTTAAATGATCAAGCAGTTCTATTTCTAATAATTCAATTTAGCATAAGTCAACAAAGTTCAATGATTCCAAGTATTGCAATGTATCACTAACAATTCAATTAAACATCAGTTATTTGTTTACACACAGTTAAATGTAAAAACAGTTCTATTTCAAACAATCCAATCTAACATAAGTCATTTGTTTGCAGTCAGTTTAAATGTCAAACAGTTCTATTTTATCCATAGGTAGGACCCTGTTTAGTGCTACCACTCTGGGCCAGAGTGGATCTGGGAGTAATGGCAATGAAGGGGTACTCCACATTCCCCAAAGCTCCAGAATTACTGAAGCTGCAACAACAGATTGTTTAATTTCATATCCAGGACATTTGTTGGAGGAGGGGTCTTATGCCTCTGCAGAAATGCAGTCAGTGTATTCTACAGCCCCAGCTAACTGGGCTGATTACACTTTAAGTTGGACACTGTCTGTGGAGATTAGAATGCATCAACTACACCTGCCAAAAATAAAGATATAGCAATAAACTGCTTTCAGTGGTGAGGATCAACTTCTGGAGCTTTGGGAAGAGTCAAGTCACTCATTCATTGCCGTTACTCCCAGGTCCACTCTAACCTGGAGTAGTAGTACCTGCTAGAGTCCAATCTATGGGTGAAAAAGATATGTTCAAAAATCATCTCTGTTGGATTGGAATATTTGAAACTATGTAACTGTGTGAGAACAAATGATTATTATTCAATAAAATTATTACTGTTAAACAGGAATACTCGAAACCATGAAACTGTTTGCAAATTATTTGTATTTATAATCACTAGAAGCTATAATTGTTTACTAAAAATTATTATTACTAGTTCTCTGAAACCATATAACTGCTTTCAAATTGTTGGTATTTGATAGGAATACTTGAAACCACTTAACTATGCAAACAGATGATTATCAAGAAAAAAGAGCAATTCAAAAAGGATGATTTAAAAAAATAGTTATAATGAAGCATTGATTTTACAATCATACTGTATTATCATATGTAAATGAGGTACTGCTATAAAAGCAGCATCACCTCAAATAAAGGCAATAGCATACTACTCTCCACAAGACAATTCCAGAGACTGCTTTACTTAATAACGCAAACATTTATGAAAGAATCAAATTTCAACATTAAATAAACCAATAAGAATATTTGATTTCTAAATCCTAGTTTCTAAACTCCTCAAAAAGCAACTTAGGGGTCCTTGAATAACGATAGACATCAAGATAAAGTCAATGATTCACCCACAGCAGCAACAGACTGACACCCCCCCAGAGTTAATCACTGATTGAGTTGGATTGAGTCTACCGTAACTTGTTGTTTCTACTCTCAATAATCCAAACAGAAGTGTTCACATTAACACACACAGCTCATATAGCAAAAACAGACTGAAATTCAACATACCCACTTCTGGGATGAACACGAGAGAAAAAGAATGGTTTGAAAAAACATTTTCTAATCAAACTGAAACCAAGCTACATGACTCTCAGGAAAGCTGATCTGATCCACTCAAGTGCTACATGAAAAAGGCTCATTTGACCAAGGAGGACAAAAAAATACCCAAGCAGCAAGGGGCTCAGCTGTATGTGATGGGCACTGTGACAAGCCACCAGTATTATCAGGTTTTCTTATTTTTTATTTTTTGAAGAAGAATTCTGGTGATTTTATCCCTGAAAGTAATTATAGTTAAAGTTTTCAAGAATTATGGACATTAGCTAAGTTAGCTAAGCTAAAAGGGTTGACATCTTTTAAAGAAAGGAAAACACAGCAACTGTTTGTTAATTCAACAATTTTACTATTCAAAGAAAGAAAATGGTTTCCAGATAGAATACTACTGTAGACTTAGCTGAATTGTTGAAAATACATCCTCATAATTGTGATGACATATGGTGAGCTTCAATAGTAGTCAGTGGTTTCCCTTTTGAAGTCGTTGGCTTTGTACTTCTTCAGTTTTCAAGGGTCACAGTTTGGTGAAGGTGGAAGAGGGGGGCAGCTTTCACACTGGTCATCATGGGCTTGTCGTGAGAGAGCAGTCCTCAGAGAATGCTGAGCCGGTGAAAGCAAAAGTGGCCGAATCAAAGAATTTGGCTGCTTATATTAGGACATTCCACATGACCTCTAGGAGAGCTATGGTTGGCTTTTTTGGCCGTTCTATGAGTGTCTGATAAATTCTTATAGTATTGAATTTTAAACTCTTTGAAACAATAACTTTTTTTGCCTTCACATTTTATAATTGCTAGTTTTTAAAATAATCACCACTCCTAGAAAGGGTTGATGCCAGAAAGTATCTATTCAATAGGCTGATACTTTGATTGGCCGCTCAAATTTTAATACTATTATGTTCTACTGAATATTTTGCTGCACTCTACATTAGTTGTTAGTACTTGAATACATCATTTTATGTCAGAAGTCATAGAATCTATTTAATGATGTCCTGATTGCAAGATCCTGTTCTAAAGATTTTCAACTGGCTAACCTATTATAACTACTTTATATAGAAAAGTTGTTGCATTTTTTTGAAATTATTTGATTAAAGCTAATCTTGCTGTAAAAGAAGATAAATGTTTTTATGTAGAAAGACTAATTACATCATTAAAGTGTTTTAGAGAATTGAACTTTCTCTAAAATTTATAATGATTCACATAGCACTAATACCCTTGGGAAAGGTATGAATCCAATAATTCTCCCTCCAGCTATGGGTAAATAGTAGGACAGACTGGGTTCTTCAGCCTTGGTGAAGCAACTAGTCTAGGAGAAGGAAAACTCTGAATTCAAAACCTGTTAAACTCCGCTTAAAAATTGACCTTGTGTCATATCCTGCCCGAGCGGAGGGGTTGGTAAATAGGATAATGATAAAATTTATAATGATAAAATTAGAATAATATCACACAATATACTTTTAGCCCAATTGGTTGGGGCTGTAGAATACACTGACTGCATCTCTGCTGAGGGGTAAGACCAACAAGTGTCCTGGATATGACATTAAACTATCTGATAGTGAGGCTCCAGTCCTAGAGTTTTAGAGTACCCCTTCATTGTCATTACTCCCAGGTCCACTCTGTCCCAGAGTCGTAGTACCTGTAAGGTCCCATCTATGAATTAGATAGAACTGTTTAACCATTTAACTGTGTTATTCACTTACAAATCATTTAACTGTGGACAAAGAATTCACTGATGTTAAATTGAATTGTTTGAGTTTCATAGCAATATTTGAAACCATTTAACTGTGTGCAAACAAATGATTGATAATAATAGAATTATTCCTATTAGTTAGGAATAACTGAAACCATTAAACTGTGTGCAAAAAATGATTCGGCCAAGTCGGCTGGGGCTGTAGAATACACCAACTGTATCTCTGCTGAGGGGTAAGACCCTACCCCCCACGAATGTCTTTGATATGACACTAAACAATCTAAAAGTGAGGCTCAACTAATGCTGGAGCTTTGGGGAATGCAGAGTACCTTTTCATTGTCATAGCTCCCAGGTCCACTCTGACCTGGAGTAGTAGCACCTGATAGGGTCCTATCTATGGGTCAAATAAAACTAAACTGTATAATTACACTGAACTGAATTGTTTGAAATTAACTGTTTTTACATTTCACTGTATGTAAACAAAAATTTATACTTATACAAAACTGAATTGTTTGAAATAGCACTTTTTTAACAATTAAACTGTGTACTTATTTTAAACTGAATTGCTTGAAATGAATTGTTTTGATATTAACTGTGTGTAAACAAAAAAACTATACTTATACTAAACTGAATTATTTGATATAGAACTGTTTATATAAATAAAAATATATTTGGCATTAGCTAACCTACAATGATTGATGTGCCATAAAACCAAACCAAACCAAACCAAACCAAAAAATGATAATAAGTAAATAGAATTATTAGTGTTAGATAGCAATACTTGAAACCATTTAACTGTGTGTGAAGAAATAAGCTCTAGCTTGTTTAAAAATCTTTTCCACAAAATATGTTTATAAATCATATATATTTAATATATGTGCGTATAAACAGGATTTGCCATTAAACAACCTATAAGGATGAATATACAATAAAACCCAACCAACTAGGCAACAATATCTTCATATATTGAATAGTATTGTATAATATAATCTATATATCACACATTTTCCCCTTGTTTATAAGAGAACAATATTGCCACTATATGGGTTTGCTCTGCCTGCCAGAATGAGTGACTTTGTGAGTGGATTGAAGTTAAGTATCTACTAAATATAGCAACATATTTCCTATCATGTCACCAATGTAGCACATTGTAAGTAAATATTTTTACAGGCATAGTTTCCTTATAAAATAATGATAGGTTTATTTATTATGTACAGACTGGCACTTTTGTAATATATGTACACTTCAATGGACCAAAATGTCACTTCTTGGCTCTTCTGCCGACACTTAAATTGTAGTACCTCTACTCATGGTTATTTTTAAAAATTATATGCCATTAAACATTGAGCCATGCATCCTCTTGTAGGTGAGTTAGTACAGCAGAACTTGGCTTTATTGATGTAGCAGGAGATCTAATTTTGAATCACACTGGTAGCTTATTCTTAAACTGATATGTGTTTTCCTCATGATTATAGAAATGCTGACCCCCAAGTATGATGTGGCTAAAAAAGAAAATAGAATTAGGAAAATAAAGAATAATACATTATAAATAAATCATTAATGAATGTATTAATTCTTATTCATTTTTTTACCATTAAATCTCAACCATGAGGAACTATTCAAATTCTAGTAAAATCTTTTATATCCCTTTGATATTATCAAAGTCAGATCTATTATAAAACTAATGAAGCTTAAATTTTAGGGTCTTTAAAACAGCAGGGCCCCCAGAAATGACTTTAGTCTACAATGCTTAAAAATTTGGGGTTGACTCATAGAGTTTTAAAAAAATTTATTCATCATCATCATAGTAATAATAATGATGATGATAATATCTTGGCCAGACAACCAGATCTGGTCATAATCATCAAAAAAGAGAGAACTTGCTGAAATGTAGACTTAGCTGTCCAGGTTGACCACAGAGTAAAATTGAAAGAAAGTGAAAAAAAGGATAAATACTTCAATCTTGCTTGAGAATTGAAAAAACTGTGGAACATGAAAAGTGACATTTATACCATTTGTAATTGGTGCTCTTGGTACAGTCACCAAAGGATTGGAGAACTTAGAAATAATAGAACAAGTGGAGACCATCCAAACTATAGCACTGTTGAGATCAGCTAGAATACTGAGAAGAGTCCTGAAGAGTTGAGGAGACTCGCTGTCACTCAAACTCCTGTGAGAAACCAACAGTTACTGCTAATGTGGAAAACTTGAAAAGGAGTAGTAGTAGTAGTAGTTGTAGTAGTTGTAAATAAATAAATAAAAATAGAAATACAAAAAACATTTTAAAAAAAGTCTAATTTAATACCAAATAATAGTTGATATAAAAATGTTATCAAAGCATCATAAAGGCAAGCCATCAACAAACAAAATAATGTTCAAATTAACTTTGATTCATTGTAAATATATTATAAGTAATTTAAAACACTTAACAGTAATAAAAGAAATTAAAATCTTCATTAAAATGATTTACTTTAGGCTTGCCATGATTGAAAATATGGAATCATATTTTGTTGCTTGTCACCATTGTTAAAAACAATATTTTGGTAACTTTTTATTTCAGCAAATAATCTAATAAAAACTTAACATATACTAAACAACATAAATACATTTAGATTTAAAGCTTCAGGGCCTCCATAACAGTTTCTGTTTTAGAATCCCATAACAGTTCATATTTCAGGGCCCCCATTACTGTTCAAGCTTTAAGGTCCCTATAACAGTGGGTATTATTATAAAAGAAATTATCTGGTCTTTGTACTGTTTATTGGATGTATTAAATAGGTCTGCTACAACACACATTTTAAGAATTCTGAATGGTCCTGTCATTATAAGATGCTCAATACAATTTGTAGTCAATCTCAGTGCCACCCTGCTAAGAGAAAAATGTCATCATCTATTACTGATTTTTTTTTTTTTTTTTTTTTTTTTTTTGTGGGAAGAGCTAGTGAGTAGAGCCTGTAGAGTAATGGGTGGGTAAAGTAATGTAGGATTAACCCTTTCTAGAAAAAAAAAGGAAGTGGATTGTGGAGGAGGAAGGTAATTGTTTTGGGGGTTCAGCCAGTTGGCATCAGTGCAGATCACTTGACTTAGTGGGAGGGAAAAAAGACTTCAAAGAACTAAGAAATGAAGAGAAATTGAAAAAAAAATCTTTAGTTCTTCTGTGAAATATATGATCAGCATGAAAATACAATTATTTCACAATTTTATCTATTATATATGCCAGGAGTCTCCATACTAATGCCTGGCTTACATCTGCTCAGTATTTTATGAGGCACCTTGAAATAATGAAATAAATAACCTGCTGTTCTCATCTGCAATTAAGTGATTGATTATTTTGTCAGGACATTTGTTCATGTTTGATTTTTTAATCTAATACTTAAACTGTTAGTGAACCCGTTGGGTTCTCATGTAACAGCAGTCCATTATGATATTAATGCTTCTATTTGGGAAGGAGTGAGAGATTCTAATTTCAAATTATCTCAAGAATTACATTTAGAAAATGGTTTATTAAAAAATTACATTCAGTGTGAATGCAGACCTCAAAATTTTTCATTCAGTTTTAGATTGGACCGGAAATTGCTCCATTGCATCATAAGAGTACCATTTTGTTGCATATATATATATATATATATATATATATATATATATATATAAAGTAAAAGTAAAAATTGCAACTGTAATCAAAGGCAACCTGAAAGCTTCCTTTACAACACCAAGGCGAAGATAGAGTGTTTCTCCTTTCTCTGGATTGCTCCACTTTACCAGAGATACATACCTTATAATGCTGTATTAAACAAGGCAGCATCAAGTACCATTTTTTGAGTCTTTGGTATTACTCAATCTGGGACTGAACCCTGGCCTCCCAGGCCATTGGCAAACACTCTACCCACTAGACCAACAGGCTGATATATATATATATATATATATATATATATATATATATATATATATATATATATATATATATATATATATGCTAAAGCACCATTTAAAAAGAAAATGCCCTCAATACACCGACTGCTTTTTTGCGGAAGGGTAAGACCCCACCCCAATGAATGTCCTGATATGACCTAAACAATCTAATGGTGAGGTTCCAGTAATACTGGAGTTTTGGGAAATGGGGAGTACCCTTTCATTGCCATCACTCCCTGGTCCACTCTGGCTCAGAGTGGTAGAACCTGATATGGCTCAAATGTAACTAAACTGTGTATTTATGCTAAACAGAATTGCTTGAAATAGAACTGTTTTTCACATATAAACTGTGTACATATGCTAAACTGAATTGATTGAAATAAAAATTTTGACATTTAAACTGTATACTTATGCTAAACTGAATTGCTTGAAATGGAAATTTTTTTATTCTAAACTGGGTTGTTTGAAATAGAACTGTTTTGGACATTAAAACTATACTTACACTAAACTGAAATTTTTGAAATAGAACTGTCTTGACATTTAACTGAGTGTAAACAAAAACTATACTTATACTAAACTGAATTTTTTTCATTAGAACTGTTTGACTAAACTGAATAGCTTGAAATAGAAATGTTTTTGACAATTAAACTTTGTACTTATGCTTAACTGAATTGTTTGAAATAAAACTATTTATTTGTATAGAAATGGATTTCGCATTAAATAACCAAAAAAGGTTGATATGCCATTAAACCAAACCAAACCAAACCAAACCCCTCAAATCAGTTAATAATCAGATTTTAATAAATTTTGGTACTTAAAGCAATAAAAGATCAGGTTTCCTCAAAATTCTGAAGACATTTTTTATTGTCTGATTGTCATGTGCTACCTGAACTCATTCATTTTGTTTATTTGACTCATTCACTAAAGGTCCAGGTAAATGATTTTTACATTTTTTAAAAGATAATTCTATGGAGAATTGGATTCTGTTTTACTTTTTTTTTTTATTATAGTTTGTGTTTCAAGTCAGCTCATGATAAGAGGCACCAAGAGAGGGATGAATCTCTAAAAGTTTAAAAAAATATCTGACTGATTCAAATCATACAATCTCCACAAAGACAAAAGAGAGAGAGAGAGACAGACAGACAGACAGACAGAGAGACAGAGAGAGACAGAGAGAGACAGAGAGAGAAGAAAATAAGTAATAAAAACATTTCAGAACAATTGTATTCCATTTCTGACTTACCTTCTTCAGAGATGATCACACCATAACATAAGAAGCAAGTGGTCTATCCTGAGATGGATGTGGATTGCTCTTGTGGTTTACAAGAATTCAACCCTATTTTATCTTAAAAGTGCTTAAAGGTAGTGACTGAGGGTCAATTGCATTGAAAGAGCAATAGTTGAAACCATTTAACTGGGTGCAAACAAATGATTAATATATGATAGAATTATTTGTGTTAGCAATTTTTGAAACCATTTAACTATGTGCAAATAAATGAATACTGGCTTGTTTAAAAAGAATGTTACTGACAAACTATTCCCTTACAAATCATGTATATAATAAAGATGCATAAAAAGGATTTAGCATTGAATAACCCACAAGAGTTGAGATTCCATAAAGCACAATCAAACCAAACCAAACCAAACCTCTGTTACATCCAAGATACAACCCAAAGTTGATTTTTTAAGTAGAGTATACCTGGTTTGAATTTAGAGTTTTTATTCAACTCGACTAGTTGTCCTACCAAGGCTCAAGATCTCAGTCTGCCTGACTATTTATCCATAACTGGGAGCAGAATATATAGATTCATGTCTTTCCCTTTGTATTTTTAATGTACAGGAATATAACCAAATGATTTTGGTTATTTTGCCAAATGTCAAGTGCCAAATTCAAATCATCATCTCAAGTGTCCAAAATCTCCCATCCCACTGCAATGAGACACAAGACCTAAAAATAATGTCTTAAATAGCATTAGATATGTTTGAATTAACAGTGTACTGAATGCTGATGGTTTTTGTACAAATGACAATAAGTATACCACTCTTTAAGGATTTGATTAGCACTAGTCTCTTCTTTAAATACCTCAAACATTTTTTCCTATTTCATTCTTGCAAGATGTTCCACCACTTCAAGAAAATTTCTTTTATGATTTGCTGTTTCTTGGGTAATTTTTATGGTATGTTAACCTTTGTTGGATTATTTGATGCCAAGGTGATTTTTTTGCAAGCAATTGTATGGTTTCAGGTAAATATTCCTCTTTAAGAGTAATAATTTGTTAACAAATATATATCCTTAATTAACTATTCTTATCTAATACTACTAATTGTGCACAATTATATGGTTTCAAGTATTCCTAACAAACCATAATAATTTATGAGCAGTAAAATGTCATTGGTTAATAACTCATTTAGCTGGAGCAGTAGTATTTATCAAATGCATCTCTGCACAGGTGTAAGATCCCTTCCCTGAATGATTGTCCTGGATATGACACTAAACAGCATCTGATGGTGAGGCTCCAGTCCTGGAGCTTTATGGAATGTGGAGTACCTCTTCGTTGCTATTACTATCTGGTCCAATTTGACCTGGATTAATTGCACTCGTTAGGGTTACATCTATGGTCAAATAGAACTATTCAATCATTTACTTTACTTGAATTCATTTGACTATGTGCAAACAATAAATAAGAATACCTGAAACCATTTAACTAAATGCAAACAAATGTTTATTGTTGAATTGAATTATTTGTTTGGTTTATATGTTTAATGGCATATCAACCTTTGTAGGTTATCTAATGCCAAGCCATTATCTTAGAAGAACAGTAGTGGTACTATTTAACCCATAGCTGGGAGGATAAGGGGGTTCATACATTTCCCAAGGGTATTTGTCCAAAAGTGAACATAATAGCGCAACTGGAGTTTGAACTCACTTAGTACAATTCCACAGTCCATCGCTTTAACCATTACACCAAGAGGACATCCCTGTATAGAATTATTAGTGTTGGATAACAATAGGTGAAATCATTTAACTGTATCCAAACAGATGAATTCTGGCTCATTTAAAAATAATGTTACCTACAAACTATTTGCTTTCAAATCATATATATATATATATATATATATAAATATATACACACTACCAGTCAAAAGTATTTGGCCACCCTCAAAATTTTTTATTTATCATCCTTTTTATTTCTCATTATTTTTAATAAAACAAGTTAAGCGCCACAGCATTTTTATTTATTATACTAAAGACAAGTCTTCCTCTGTAACTTTGACCTTAATATAACCACATATCTTTTGAAAAATTGATTTGAAGGCATTTTTCTTCTTTAGTACTGAACATGAATAAAACGTTTTCCGAAAGTTACTTGATACCACTTAAACTCACATTAAACTAAATTGTGTTGAATTTCAGCTTGTTAGATCTTACCTGTTTTACCTATAAAGAGGATCATATCATCAGAGTCACCTGCTTGCGTGACAGAAGGCTGACTGTGGTTGAATTGCTGTCAAGAAACCACTATCAAAGAGGCAAAACAATGTCAAAAAGCTCCAGTGGGCCAAGGCACACAAAGACTGGACAATAGAGCAGTGGAATAAAGTACTTTGGACTGATAAATCAAAGTTTGAAATCTTTGGGTCTAATAGGAGAGTCTATGTGTGCTAAAGAGTTGGTGAAAGAGTTGTAACACACCAACTGTAAAGCATGCTGAAGGCTCTGATATAGTGTGTGTATGGGGTGCTTTTACCAATTGCAAAGTCAGTGATTTGCACCAGGTAAAGAGCAAATTGAATCAGACTATCACAGCATAATGCAGCATCACGCAATCCTATCTGAAATGCGGTTTGTGGCTCAAGGATTTGTACTTATGCAAGATAATGACCCAAAGTATACAAGTAAATTCTGTCAGAGGTACATTAAAAGCAAAGAGTAACAGCATGTCCTTCAACTGATGTCTTGACTCACTCAATCAGCAGACTTAAATCAAATTGAAATGGTGTTTGATGAACTTGACCAAAAAGTCAGAGCTAAGTGCAGCTTACCTCAGGCAACTCTTGCAGGAAAGCTGGGCAGAACTATCTTCAGTCTACCTCTGGTCTTTGGTGGAAAGAATTCTGAGAATCTGAGAGGCTGTGATAGTGGCCAAAGGGGTCATTTTGATGAATCAAAAGTTTTGAAAGTTTTTTGTGGTTTTTTGGTTTAATTTGTATTTGATATGGTTTAGGAAGACTTGTATTTAGTATAACAAATAAGGTCATAGTAGTGCTTAACTTGTTTCATAAAAATAACACTTTTAGGATGAGAAATACAAATTTTTTAGGATAGCCAAATACTTTTGACTGGTAGTATATATATATATATATATATATATATAAGATTTGGCATTGAATAATCCAAAAGGGTTGAGATGTCATGAAATACAACCAAACCAAATCATTGGTTTTTTGATTGGTTTGTATTTTATGGAATATCAACCCTTGTGGGTTATTTAATGGCAAATCCTTTTTTTATATATATTTGTAAGAGAATAGTTTGTTGGTAACTTTTATCAAATGAATAGTTAGAGCTCATTTGTTTGCACACAGTTAAATGGTTGCAAATATTCTTATATAACACTTATATTTCTATTTGATATAAATCATTTGTTTGCACTCAACTAAATGGTTTCAAGTATTGCTATTTAGCATTGATAATTCTTTTTATTACGTATTCCTGTGTAATATAAATGATTTGCATACGACTGTATAGTTTGAAATAACTAATAATAATAATTCTTAGTAAATGATTAAACAGTTCTATTTGACTCATAGATGGGACTCTTACAGGTAGAGCTAATTCAGGCCCAACTAATGGCAATAAAAAGGTACACCTCATTACCCAAAGTCCAAGGACTGGAGCCTCACCCTCAGATGCAGTTTAGTGTACTCACCATGGCACTTGTTGAGGTACAGTCATCATATTTTACAGCCCAGCCAACAGAGCAATTTAAAAATCATTTAATTATTTTAAACTGGTAAATGTTTCATTGCAATATCAATGTTTTAAAAGCCAGTGTATTAATGCCATTCAAGATCATTCCGAATATCATCTCAGACAAATCTAAAAGACCCACAGATAAGATGTCGACTGTTACTACTGTTCTGGGTCAGAATGGACTTGAGGTAATAGCAATGATGCCTTATTTCACAAAGTTTCAGAATTAGAGCCTCACCTCCAGATGTTGTTTAGGGTCATATCCAGGATACCTGTTTTATGATGATTGTAATGATGGTGATTACTGTTTATTCTTAGCTGTATGGGGGGGGGCTCGTGGCGTAATGGTTAAAGTGATGGACTGCAGAATCGTAGTAAGCGAGTTCGTACTCCAGTCACGCTATTACGTTCACTTTCGGGCAAATACCCTTGGGAAAGGTATGAGCCCCCTTATCCTTCCAGCTGTGGGTTAAATAGTACCACTACTGTTCTTCTAGAAGAATAGTTTGGGCATTAAATAACCTACAAAGGTTGATATGCCATTAAACAAAGAAACCAAACCTTAGCTGTATGGCTGAGAAGCTAGACACAAGAAAAATGTTTAATGTTGTAAAAAAATTTTGAAAGTTTCTGATAAAGATAAATCATTAATGAGGGAGGAGTCCCCTTGATGTAAGGGTTAATGTGCTGGTTTGCAACATCATTGTAAGTGAGTTCAAACTTCAGTCATGTTATCATATTCACTTTCAGACTAATACTCTTTAGATAGGTATGAACACCCCTTTCCCACCAGTTATGGGTTAAATAATAGTGGTATTATCTGGGTGAGTGTGGCACAAGGCCTTTTTAAAGGTGGGTCCAGGCGCAGGACTGTAGCCCACACATGCCCAGCATTTTCAAAAATGCCTTTGGCCCTGTTGGCATTCCCCTAAAAAGTAGGTGCCTCAGGTGCCAGGCAATAAACCTAACCCCGCCAAAGAGGGGTTAGGGATGGCCCCCTGAGAGTTGAGGTATGTCCGGTGATGAGACACACTTGACTAGATCTGTGTTGCTAATACCACAGCCGGCTGAAGTATATCCTATCAAGTGAAGCACAACTGTCTCTCTGCAAGGATGGCTTTTGTGACCATGGATGGTTGATATGCCATTAAAGAAAAAAAATCAATCATTTATGAATAAAACTTACCAAATAAAAGATTTTGTCTTTTGTAAGTTGTTTCATAAATTTCAAGCCAAAAAAAAATAACAAAAAAATTCAATTAGTTTTGATGCTCAATGTAAATTTTGAAACTTTCATATAAAGAAGAATCGTCTACAAATAAAACTGGCCAAAATTGTCGATTTTTGTTTTTAATTAAAAAAAAAAACAATGTTTATCTCAAAAGTGAAAATATTGTCTTTTACTGCACCTCCCATTTCTTGATTGGCT
The DNA here is from genome assembly GCA_963585895.1 of Sepioteuthis lessoniana. Classification (NCBI taxonomy): domain Eukaryota; kingdom Metazoa; phylum Mollusca; class Cephalopoda; order Myopsida; family Loliginidae; genus Sepioteuthis; species Sepioteuthis lessoniana. Next base: position 78,450,494 of record OY757909.1, on the reverse strand, counting down.
TACAGGTTTTTTAGTCCCACGAAGACCATGAATACTAACAAGGAACATTCATTAGAGTCTATAAATTTGGCTAAACAGAATGAAACTTGAATTATCATGTTACATATGTTCAATGATTATCTCAAAAGTAAATATATCTTTTGTGCGCTCCTACAGTTCATAAGAAAATTAAAGAGAATATTGATGATGATGACAAACTGCTTTTTCCATTCCTCCTTCCCAAGCAAGAGGGACAAAAAAAGAATTATGATTTTTTTTTATTCTAAATATTTACTAGCAATGACAAAGCATGACTGAATATCTCTGACTTGGAGACTTCTTTTCATTCTTTGATAAACATCATCTCAGACATTAGAACTTGTCAGAGCAGATGCTCAAACTCTACTCAAGAGTCCATCCCGCTGGCCTCTAAATTGGTTCCGTGATTAAAAGCTGTGGGATATCTCAGCCGCTTAAGATTAACAAGGAGAAAAGTTTCATTCTATTTCAACACAGGGGATCTATCTTATGAGCCTGTTGGTCTGATTCTGGCAAAATGAGAGGGTGTGGTCATTTTGAGCCGCATACATGTGGATAATTAATTCTCATATGAAAAAAAAAAGAAATTTTAAAATTAATCCATGATTTGTACAGGGTATCACAAGTCACTTATCATTTTAAAAAATTGGATAACCTTTTTCATTTGAGGGATATTATATTTTATATTCTTAATCAAATTCATCTCCATTGTTTGCATACAAGGAACATTATTGTTATAGATCCACCTATATACACTCTATCAGTCGGGTTTAGAATACACCTTCTATGTCCCCTACTGAGAGATAAGATTCCCTCCGACTAAAAAAAAGGGTGTCCTGGGTATGATATCAAACTATATATGGTATCAAGGCTCCATTTTTGGTGCTTCTTAAGTGTGGAGTCAGTTCTTTATCATATTTACCAACCCCTCCACTCGGGCAGGATATGACACAAGGTCAATTTTTTAAGCGGAGTTTAACAGGTTTGAATTCAGAGTTTTCTTTCTCTTAGACTAGTTGCTTCTCCAAGGCTGAAGAACCTAGTCTTCCCTACTATTTACCCATAGCTGGAGGGAGAATAATTGGATTCATACCTTTCCCAAGGGTATTAGTGCTATGTGAAATGTAATCAGTCTCATCCAGGATTTGAACTCGGGTCACCGTGTCAATTTCCTGCGACGATAACCATTACACCACGGGCACCTAGTTCTTTATTACCATTACTTTCTGGTCCATACCAACTCAGAATGGTAGTACCTGTTATGATCCTATCAAGGGGTCAAATAAATCCATGATATATATATATATATATATATATATATATATTAAATGTTTTGGTTTGGTTTAGTTTTTTGGCATATCATCGTTAGTTATTTAATGCCAAATCTTGTTTTTACATCTTGTGGATACACACAGTTAAATGATCCAACAGTTCTACTTCTAACAATTCAAGTTAGCAAGATTCTGCAAAGTTAAATGGTTCCAATTAACCTCAGTCATTTGTTTACACACAGTTAAATGAGCAAACAATTCTGTTTCTAACAATTCAATTGAGCAAAAGTCATTTGTTTTCTCTCAGTTGATTTGTCAAATAGTTCTATTTTACCCATAGGTGCTACCACTCTGGGACAGAGCAGACCTGGGAGTGATGGCAGTGAATAGGTACACCACATTTCCCAAAGCTCCAGCATTACTGGAGCCTCACCATCAGATTGTTTAATGTCATATACAGGACACTCGTTGGTGTGGGGTATTACCCCTCTGCAGAGATGCATTCAGTATATTCTACAGCCCCAGCTGACTGGGCTGATACATATATATATATATATATATATATATATGTGTGTGTGTGTGTGTGTGTGTGTGTGTAGTGTGTAGTGTATACATCAGTACGTTGACAGCAGAATTATTTTTTCAGATAGACCCCTTCTTAATATTTCTCTTTTAATCATGTGCTTTAAATATTATAAGGTGAAACTTTCAGATCAAAATTCAACTTATAACCATCTCTGGCTATGAACTTATTGATGTACCCTCATATATGTTTCAGAGTAAGTATCCCTGTAAATTGTCCCTGGAGAGATGTGTGGATGAGAATATATTGTTCTGTTTTGACTGTAACTTTGCCAAAAGATGACATGAAAATGTTGACAACAAACACAACTTTGTCTCTGGCTTATCAAAACATTGAGTTTCTTATAGCTGTAAAAACAAAAAGACACACATCAATCAGATAATTTTATGTCATTTATGTTTTCATGTACACATCTATCTATCTATCTAATTCCCATTCAGGTTAATGATGTTTCTTCTTGTCAGTTAGTTCAGATCTTATATCACTGAATTAACACTTTCTTGTTGGAAATTTGGGAATACAACAAAAGAATATATGAAGAGATTGTATTTAATCTGACATTCCCACGATGTAATGGAAAACTAACAAAGTCAGGTGGTATTGTAAGATACTGCTGGGCCACTCTGGTTTGCTTTGCTTTTATGGCATATCAACTATTGTTGGTTATGGAATACTAAATCCTGTTTTTACATATATATTAAATATATGATCTGGAAACACATTTTGTTGATACACACAGTTAAAGGATCAAACGGTTCTATTTCTAACAATTCAATTTAGCATGAGTCAACCAAGTTAAATGGTTCTCAGTATTGCTATGTGTAACTAACAATTAAATTAAACATCAGTCATTTGTTTAATCACAGTTAAAGGATCAAAGAGTTCTATTTCTAACAATTTAGTTTAGCATAAGTCATTTGTTTGCACTCAGTTGAAATGTCAAACGGTTCTATTTAACCCATAAATAGAACCCTTTCAGGTGCTACTACTCTGGGCCAGAGTAGACCTGGGAGCAATGGCAATGAAGGGGTACTCCACATTACTCCAGCATTACTGGAGCCTCATCATCAGATTGTTTAATGTTGTATTCAGGATGCTCATTGCTCTCTGCAAAGATGCAGTCAGTGTATTCTACATCCCCAGCCAACTGGGCTGGTGGCACACTGGGTTAATGGTAATGATACTTTGGCCTTGACAACACACTCAATCTCAGAGTCATCATTTGATGGAGGTTTTGTTGGCCATGACACTGTTGTTTGTCTTGAAGCAGCATGAATATATAAATTCTATCATTAATATTTGAATTAATTATTATCAATACTATCTCTAAGTCAATCTGCTCATTATCAATCTATCATTCAATTATTATTATTATTTCACTCCTTCTTCACACCAATGTTAGTTAGTGGGATTTTACTGGAGGCTGAGTGACAACAAGTCTTCTCGGGTCTCTCGGACTCTTTTAAGTATTCTAGTCAATCTAAACAATGCTGTTGTCTGGATAGTCTTTATTTGTCCTCCAATATCCAACTCTTCAAATCCAATTTTCAAGCCTTTGGGGACTATTCCTAGTGGGCCAGTTGCAAGAGTTATCATCCTCACGTTCCACAGATTTCTCAGTTCTCTGGCAAGATCTAAGTAGTTGTTGTTCTTTTCACTTTTTTTTGTTTTATTGTTAAACATAATATTCAAAATCTATGATAGAAGAAGAAAAAGGATACGTGACATGGGTGAGAGAGAGGGGGGAGGGGAAGTAATAATTCATCAGAAACTTATTGTCTGCTTCAATGGAATGGAAAGAAGGAAGGAAAGAAGGAAGAAAGGATGAAAAAAAAAAAAACGTATGTTGGAAATGGTTAGATTGACAGAGAAAGAAACAGAAAAGATAGATAGATAGATAGATAGAAAAAAATGGAAGAATACTTATTTTGAAAACTCATTTTGGAACTTGATTTATAAATAAACGAATGAATGAAATGATGTTTCGACACGAGCTAACGAAGGCATGGATAGCTATCAATCATATGGAAGTCAGACCTGACCGATAAAATGAAATGCAGTTTCTTCCAAGCAGCGGTCATGTTGATGCTGCTATATGGATGCACTACTTGGATGCTAACAAAACAGCTGGAGAAAAAGCTAGACGGTAATTACACAAGAATGCTACGAGCAATATTGAACAAGTCCTGGAGGCAACACCCCACAAAGCACCAACTATACGGCCACCTACCTCCTATCATGAAAACTATCCAAGTTAGACAAACCAGACATGCAGGACACTGCTGGAGAAGCAGGGATGAGCTCATAAGTGATGTACTCCTATGGACCCCCACATATAGCCAAGCAAAAGCAGGATGATCAGCTCGAACATACATACAGCAGCTATGTGAGTATATGGGATGTAGCCCTGAAGACCAGCCAGAGGCGATGAACGATAGGGAGAAGTGGCCAGAGAGGGTCAGGTATATCTGTGCTGGTGGCACAACATGATGATGATGATGATGATATTTCAATAAAATCTTTCAAAAGTTAAAAATTATTCAGTTTTAATAGATTTTTCAGTAAGGTTTGGTTTGGTTTGTTGTGTTTTATGGCATATCAACCTTTGTAGGTTATTTAACGCCAAATCCATTTTTATGTAAATAATCTGTTCTATTTAAAACAATTCAGTTTAGCATAAGTATACAGTTTAATTGTCAAAAACATTTCCATTTCAAACTATTCAAGCAGTTATATGTAACAATTCAGTTAAGTGTAAATTCGGTTTTAATGTCGAAAAACAGTTCTATTTCAAATAATTCAGTTAAGCATAAGCACGCTGTTTAAATGTAAGTATGGTTCAGTTGTCAGAAATATTTCTATTTCAAGCTATTCAGTTTACTCAAACAATTCATTTTAGCATAAGTATGCTGTTAGTTCTATTTAACCCATAGATAGGGCCCTCTCAGGTGCTACCAGAAATAGAAAGATACAAGTATAGTATATATATATATATATACCAACCTCTTCGCTCAGGCAGGATATGACACAAGGTCAATTTTTAAGTGGAGTTTAACAGGTTTGAATTCAGAGTTTTCCTTCTCCTTGAGTAGTTGCCATACCAAGGCTGAAGAACCAAGTCTGTCCTATTATTTACCCATAGCTGGAGGGAGAATTATTGGATTCATACTTTTCCCAAGGGTGTTAGTGCTATGTGAAATGCAATCAGTCTCGTCCAGGATATATATATATATATATATATATATATATATATATATATTGACTCAACCATAAAGCTAAAACCAATGTCTAAAATGAACATTTATATGTCAACAATAAAAAGAAAAAAAGGAAAATATTTTAGTGAGTCTTCTTTTCCTTCTCTCTTCTCTTTCACTTAAAGTAAAGAATTTTCCTCCCAAGGGAAAAGGTGTTTTTCCCCATTTCTCAACTGTCTTTATGATAAACTTCATTTCTAGTTACTGTTTATGACATTGACAAAAAAAGAAAATAAAAAATTAAAATGAAAATAAAAATAAAAGGTCCCTGCTAATTTATCTCTTGGAAACTTTTAACAGTCAATCTTACTGTTGCATTTTGATTTATTTCTTCCCTGGGATGGTGAATTTGCAGAGTATTAGACCAGCAGTTAGAAGGTCTAAGGTTCAAATCCCAGAAATGGATTGCACATGAGACTCATTATTCTAAAACACTTGACACAAAGTAATTTGAAGAAAGAGAATGTCCAATTTATCAGCTGGCTTGATAGATATGAAACTTTTTAATACCCAAGTGATATATTAAGGTTAATTTAAAAAGAGCTCTTTTTTCCTCTCTCTCTCTCTCTCTCTCTCTCTGTCTCTATTTACATATACATCTGAGAGTAATATATATATATATATATATATATATAAATCTATTTTTTACATTATAGTAAGTAAATTTGGCAACCTTAGTCAAGGGTGACTGAAGGCTCCTTTTTCTATAGCTACACTGAGGTGTACAGGAGAGTGCTTCTCCATTTCCTGGATTGCTCCACTTTACCCTTGATCCTTACCTTATAATGCTGAGTACTAAGTAAAGCGGCATCAAGTACCATTTCTTTTTAGTCTTTGGTATGACTCAACCTGGAATTGAACCCCGGTCTCCTCGAACATTGGCGAACACTCTACTCATAAGGCCAATGATTATATACCGTATGAAATAACAAAGAAACACACACACACACACACATATATATATATATATATATATATATATATATATATATATATATATATATATAAATCCACACTGAAGAGTTGTGATACAATGAAACAGTCTGTCTGTAGATGACAATATATATATATATATATATATATATATATTTATACTGCCTGAAGTTATCAAGCAAATCACATAAACTTCAATGATTAAAATTTGTTTGTCAAATTTTAAGCAATTAATTTAGATGTCAAAATAAACCCTGAATTAAAATTTTTGGTCGTATCAATATGTTTTATTGAAGTTTTTGAAGTTATTTGATGTATTCTAAAATAAACTGCCATCTGAAGTTATTATGCAAAACTAAATAATCACATTTTACTTCAATAAAAAAGAAATAAAATCCTCAAAAATTGATCAACATTTATAATAGAACAACGAACAAACACATATGATAAGTCTTTGAATCCTTTTCATCTTAATCTCAATAACTGTAGCAATCTATTATCAATTAATTTTGTGATTTTTTTTTTTACTTCAGCCGATTCCATTTCCGACATTAATTGCTTCCCATAGGTTGACTTAGCTATTATATTGCTTGCCACTTTCATATAATTCCATCCTTACAAATGATCATAGATTTTCAGTTAGATTGGATTCTGATCAGAACTTCATGGTGGCCATTCTATTATCTCCTCTACTGTAAATATTTTATGCTCAAAGAATTCTCAGTTAAGTTTCAATACATGAGATAGAGCATTGTTGTGCATAAATATACACTTCCTTTTGAAACTGCAAGACTCAGACTTATGCCATGCAAAGAAAGTTTTGTCAATAAATCATAATAGTTATCATGGTTCAGTTTACCTCCTTTGTTAACTTTGAGGGGTACAATAATTGTTTGGTTGATGATTCCAGCCCATATTATCATCCTACTGCCTCTTTATTGCTTTCTTTTGGCCACAGGCACATCTGAATTGGATAAAATCCATCCTTTGGCTCATCCATCAGGTTGATGGAATGTCACTCAAGATTTGTCCAAGAAAATCATTTTAGAATATTCAATTTTCTTGAATTTATTGACCCAATTTGATGTTTTAAAATATTTGCTTTTGTGAGTGGAGGTTGGCGTGGAGATTTTTTTTACAGATTCTACTTCACAAAGAATTCTCCACCTTTTGTCTTTCTTGACTCCCTTCTTTCCAGCCTTTTTAAAGATCTGAGTGCTGGTCAAAAGTGATTGTTTCACTATAACTCTCTTAAATTTTTTGTTTATTTTGAGGAAGCAAGTTCAGAAAGCCTTTTTCTTTGCTTGGAGTTCTCAACTTACTTATATTTTCAACAGCCTTCTTTATCGTTCTATGATCTCTCCAAAATTTCTTTGATATCATCAAAGTGGATATTATCTCACTCAATACTCTATCACTTGGTTATTTTCTATTTTTCAGCAGTTGTTAGACCCTTTACTGTACCCATTTTTCAACATATATTATGGACAAAAAGAAAAAAATAAGTTTTATTTGATTTCAGAGGTCTTGAGCAAATATCACCTTAATCTGTTTACTAACTTCAGTCAGTCCATTTTCATAAATTCCAAACATCTCAAAAGTAACTATTATAAATGTCAGAAAATTCAGTTAAACATTTGACTATGGGATGGAAATAAATAAGTTTAAATTTGACAAAAATTGGTTCAGAACTTTTTATATTATTAAGGTTTATTTGGATTGCATAACTTTAGACAGGCTGTACATATATATATATATATATATATATATATATATATATATATATATATATATATATTATATGGTAGTGTCTGTGACCCTGGGTTTTATGCTTTCCACATTCACCATGAGAGATACTATATATATATATATATATATATATATATATAGTCATCCATAGACAGACTGTTTCGTTGTATCACAGCTCTTCTGTATGGCTAGACATGCAGCATACTTCAAGCTGTGATCAAAACCTGCCTAACTTTACGCTAGACATGGTATCTAATCACTCAGCCATTTGGGTGACATACATCAGTTCAGGAATTATAACGCATATGCATTAACTTTCGTTTGTTTGCATTTTGCGCTATTGGACACCAGGGTGCTCAATTTATTAGGAGAGCTTTGTATTATATATATTTCTATTTGTAAAAGCTCTATCATTGATATTGAGCACGATTTAATAATTCTGCAAAATTTGGTCCTCCACTAATTCACCAAGTGAACTAGTAAGAACCATAAATCGCTTTAATATATATATATATATATATATATATATATATATATATATAGATCAATCAATATAGCTCTATTTTTATATTGTGCCCTGAATGAAATAAAGCAAAAGAAAAAATGAAGTAAAAGAAAAATAATACACATGCGTAAAATTCCTTCGCTTATGTTGAGGCTGTTCATGGCTCTGTGGTAAGATATCAAACTGGCATAAAGTTGACTGGGTTCCAATCCCATCTTACATGTCTAGTCACACTGATGAGTTGGGATACAATGAAACAGTCTATCTGTGGATGACAATATATATATATATATATATATATAAAAGATGAACAAAAGTGATAAGACATATAGGAATATTTCTTCTGTGTTTTTTATTTTTTCTGTTCTTTTCAACCTCAGACTCAGATCATCATCAGGAGAAAAGTTTTTATGAAGTTTATTTTAGAAAGTTTTTAAAATATGTACACATATAAAAATGAAGTTGATATGAAAAAGAGAAATGATATTTCTTTGTAAATCCTTACTTTTTAATTCTTCACAAATATTTTTCATCTTAGGTTAGTCGATTGACATCAACAGAATTGTTTTTGGAAAAATTTGAAAGATATCACACAAAAGAACTAATAAAAAATGAACCAATAATATAACATATCCATGCATTGTATATACATTTATACTTATACATATAGGCTATACACCCTGGAGCAATAAGAAATCTTGTTATGTTAACATGAAATATTTTATTTTTTGTTTGGAATAATTATTTTTTCAGCAGTAATAACTAAGTTGGCTACAATTCCTAGTCTCTCTCACTCTCCCCCTCTCTCTCTCTCTCTTTTTTCATTTTCTTTCTTCTTTTTTCCTCCCTTATCAATAACTCTTTATACACCAGTCTTCTCTCTTTGCATCACTTAATGCTATTTCTCTCTTCAGTTTTTCTTTCCTTCCAAATTATTCTCTTTTCACTTGCTTCCTTGCATGCTTTCTTTCTTTCTTCAGTCTACTGGAATCCAGATAAAAGCAAAAGTGGTGATTCATACATAAATCTTCTTGTCATTTATCATGGGAAATATGCTCCAATATATATATATATATATATATATATATATATATATATATATATATATATATATATATATATATATCAGTTTGTTCTCATATGTCTCAGCTAATATCTTTAAACAGAAGAATGTAATAGTCTTTTTAGTTTATATATATATATATATATATATATATATATATATATATATATATATTACATTCTTCTGTTTAAAGATATTAGCTGAGACATATGAGGACAAACTGAGATATATTGATTGATTGCTTGGTATGTTGGTGGGTATTTAGGAAAAGGCTGGTATAAACTAATTGGTGGATTTTTAAGTTGTTGTTTTGATAGATGAATAGAAAGAAACAAATTAAGACTCAAATAGAGCAAGGTGGACATGATTCAGTAAGGCAAATGTGGATAACGCTTATCTTTATCTATCTCAGTCACTTTTTGCTTTTTAGAACATCAGTTTCAATATATTTACAACCGTTTACATTGGTCTTTTCCTTTCTTCTTATTTCAATTTCTTCACAATTCTCTCATTCATTTATACAGAGTGTCTCAATATACGTTTCATTTCTTTGTTTAATGGCATATCAACTCTTTTTAGGTTATTTAATGCCAAAGCCATTCTCCTAGAAGAACAGTAGTGGAACTATTTAACCCATAGCTGGGAGGATAATGGGGTTCATATCTTTCCCAAGCGTATTTGCCCAAAAGTGAACATAATAGCGCGACTGGAGTACGAACTCGCGTATTACGATTCCACAGTCCATCGCTTTAACCATTACACCATGAGGACACCCCCGTTTCAATATACATGGGACCCATGTGACTGCTAATAACTCTACTACTAATAATAATGTTGTGTTCTTTTTTGTTTCAGATTTGAAAATAGTATACTATAACAACTATTAATCTTTTATCACAATGCCTTGGACAAGAGAGGAAAAAATATTTTGAATCAATGCGTATTTAAAGACAAGATCATTCAAAAATATTTCAAAATAAATGCAACCCATTAATATGATAATGATTTATTACTGAGACAAGAAACTAAAAAAAAAAGGATTGGATGTCTTCAAAGCTGATATAATAACAATTAATATACATTGATTTGATTTTTCTAGCTCAGAGGATGAATTTTTTGCAGGATGTGTTCCAAATGACTGCTATTGTGCTTGTCTCAGTAATAAATCATTATCATATTAATGGGTCGCATCTATTTTGAGAAACCCAGTATATGTCTACCTTTGTTTTCATCAGTTTATATATGTCATTGAATGTATTCTGTTTATATATATATGTATATATATATGGTTTGGTTTCTTTGTTAAATGGTATATCAACTTTAGTGGGTTATTTAATGCCAAAGCCATAATTGTAGAAGAACAACAGTGATACTATTTAACATATAACTGGGAGGGGTGGATAAAGGAGGTCACACTTTTCCCAAGGATATTAGTCTGAAAGTGAATGCAATATCACTATTGGAGTTTGAACGGGCTTACTTCAAGATCGCAGTCCAGCACTTCAGCCATAATGACATGGGACTGCATATATATATATATATATATATATATATATATATATATATATATGCACACTCACACACTCACACACACACCTCCCAGCTATGGGTTAAATAGTACCACTACTGTTCTTCTAGGAGAATGGCTTTGGCATTAAATAACCTAAAAAGAGTTGATATGCCATTAAACAAAAGAAACCAAACCAAATCACACACACACCAGTTCTAGAGTTTAAGGAAGTGTGGAGTCATACCATCATTGCTAGTTTTCATTACTCTCTGATGAACTCTGACCTGGGGTGGGAGTATCGATTATGGGCCAAATAGGTCTATTTGAAAATTATTTGTATTAGAGAGAAATACTTGATACTATATAACTGTATGGAAACAAATTATTATTATTATTATTATTATTATTAAATAGGATAGTTACTTGAAACTATATAATTGCCTACAAATTATTTGTGCTAGATAAGAATACTGGAAACCATATAACTGAGTACAAATTATTTGCATTAGATGGGAATACTTGAAACCTTCTATGTATATGCCAAATATTTATAATGATAGTTACTAGAAGCTGTGAATTACTCATTCAATCCCTCACCATGGGCAGGGTGATCAATTTTTTAAAAGCAATATATTGCTGGTTTGAATTTTCTTTCTTCTAGACTAGTTGCCAGGCCAAAATCAATAGTTTAGTCTGCCCTATTATTTTTACCCAGTGCTGGGAGGAGAACAGGTGGATTCATGCCTTTCTCAAGGGCATTTTTGCAAAGTGAAATGCAAACAACATTATCCAGGTTTTGATGGCCCAGTCAGCTGGGGCTGTAAAATACACCGTCTGCTTCTCTGCTGAGTGGTAAGACTCCCCCAACGAGCGTCCTGAAATGACACTAAACAATCTGATGGTGAGGCTTCCAAGCTACTGGAGTTTTGAGGAATGTGGAGTACCCCTTCAATGTCATCGCTCCCTGGTCCACTCTAGCTGGAAGTGGTAGCAACTGACAGGCTCCTATCTATGGGTCAAATAGGACTAAACTATATAATTATGCTAAACTGAATTGTTTAAAAAGAACTGTTTTTACATTTAACTGTGTATAAACAAAAATGTGTACTTATGCCAAACTGAATTGCTTGAAATAGAACTGTTTATATATATAATAAAAAGGATTTGGTAATGAAAAACCTACAATGGCTGATATGCCATAGAACCCAACCAAATCAAACAGGTTTTAAACATTGCTCATTGAGTCCATTTTCTACAACACATAACCATTAGTCTACCTGTGCCTCCTGATTACTTACAGTACCTACAGTTTCAAAGTTGTCTCTCATCTTGGTATTGAAAAGTTTCATTGATGCTTGATTTTGGTATTTGAGCAGGAACTGGTCCTTTGAGCATGATTTCAACCTTACAGTATTCTTGATTTTGTTAATATTCCCCTGTTTGTTTATGCTGGCCTTACAACATGATTTACAGTATTTGATGGCATATAGGGCACATTTTATTTTTACTAAACATATCCTTTAAAATTCCCCAGCATCTTATATGTCATAAGGCTTAAAATTCACGATAGTCAACTAAAATTAGCTTCCTGGCTACTCCTATTAGCTTAGACTTTAGAGTAACTTTCATATACCTATTATTGTCATTATTTAAAAGGCTATTATGCAGATTAAAAGTGTTATCATTGATAATATTTATTATATTAATTTCATCAGGTTTGATATGAGTATTTTGTTCTCTTTTTTTAACTTGCCCTGCTGAAAGTGGGGTGTGTCTTATACACCCGTATGTCTTACATACCGTCAAATATGGTACATAATGAAAGGGTAAAAGCAACTCTGAGAAACATCCTTTTAATAGGGAAGACTGAGCTCTTTAGTCTTGATATGACAACCAGTCTAGGAGAAGGAAAATTCTGAATTAGCTTTATCAATATTTTATAAACAAAAAGAAATTCAATTTTTCAATAAAAAAATTTGAGTTTTGAATACTGATTTTCAAAGCAAGTAGGATCTCCCGACTTAAAAGATTGATACAATATAATCTTCTTCCTTGGCATTTTACAATGTGTTCAACTAAGATAGGCTTAGTTAAGATTTTTATTCCTCAAAACTGAACAAGCCATCTGGGTTCAATTGAAATCTCTTTAAGGTGCCCAGACTTCTTCCTGAGATTCAGATGAGGGGGAAGATTTGTAAAGATCGAGTTATTTTCTTTCATACCTTGTAGTATTGACAACTTGAAACAATTCTTTTTTGCTAACTCCCAGGAAATTGAGAATGACAAGATTCTTTGACATAAATTCTTTGCTGGAGAGCCAGGAAGGAAAACCATTTGAAAATTTGTGGATTTAACTGCTATTTTCAATTCATTGTACAGTTTAAGGAAATATCAAAAAATTAACAAGGTTTCTCACTTCAGAAATAAGCCTGATGTAGTGTAGGGACAATGATACTGATGTTCACACTTATATCTATGTATATGTCGGTACATCTATAAGTCTGTAGCTTAATGATAAAAAAGCTTTTTTTATACAATAAATACTTATTTTTCAATACAATCTAACATGTCTATGCATATAATATAATGCTGGATAATTATAAAATAGATTAAACAGTATACAATGAAAATCCCTGATCAAAACTAAGCTAATTATTATGTGAGATTTATTGATCCACCATTATATGTAATATATAAGGGGGTGGGGTTGATCCAACATATTTCAGTGGCCATAGTCAATAATAATAATAATAAGTAAATCTCTTCTAATTGCAGCACAAAACAACGCTATCATATTAAATCATATTAAAGTGAAAATTGATAATAAAAATCATATTAATAAATCATATTAAAGTGAAAATTGATAATATGCAACAGAATAGCAAGTATAGGTTATGCAGAGAAAGAGATGAAACAGTTAATCATATAATAAGCAGATGCAACAAACCAGCAAAAAGGAATACAAGTTTAGGCATGACTGGGTGGGAAAGTTGATCCACTGGGAACTGCGCAAGAGATTGATCATATTACCAAATGCTAGATACACAAACCAGAATCCGTCCTAAAGAATGAGACGCATAAAATTCTCGAGAATCTTGAGATAAAAATCCCGTCCCGAAGACCTAACCTATTGTTAATTAACAACAGCAACAATAGTAACAACAACAACAGAAAGAAAGAAATTGCCGTTTAGTTGATTTTGCCGTTCCGACGGACCACACTGTGAAAATAAAAGAAAACGAAAAGATAATCAAATACTTGGACCTTGCTGGAAAACTAAAAAAGCCGTGTAACATGAGGGTGATAGTGATACCAATTATAGTTGGTGCACTTGGAACGATCCTCATAGGCTTGGAGAAAAGGCTGGAAGAAAAGAAAATCAGAGGAAGAATCGAGACCATCCAGAAATCGGATTGTTGAGATCGGCCAGAATACTGGGAAGAGTCCTCGAGACCAGAGGAGTCTTGCTGTCTCAAACTCCAGTGGAAGACCACCAGCTGATGCTAGTTTGAAAACTCACAAGGAGTAAAATAATAATAATAATAATAATGATAATACTGTCTTGGAGATCGAGATTCACGAACTCCTCCAGGATTTTGAGATACAACAGGATCACCTAATCTTGGCCAGAGGAACGGACTTTATAATAATCAACAAAAAAGAGAGAACTTACAGAATCGTGGACTTTGCTGTCCCAGCGAACCACTGAGTAAAATTGAAAGAAAGCGGAAAGAGGGATAAGTACCTGGACCTTGCTAGGGAATTGAAAAAACTGTGGAACATGAACGTGACGGTGATACCAATTGTAATTGGTGCTCTTGGTACAGTCACCAAAGGATTGGTACAAGGACTGGAGGACTTGGAAATAACGGGACGAGTAGAAACCATTCAAACTACAGCATTATTGAGATCGGCCAGAATACCGATAAAAGTCCTGGAGACTTGAGGAGACTTTTTATCACTTAAACTCCAGTGAAAGACTATCAGCTGATGTGAAAAACTCTCAAGGAGTAAAATAATAAGTATAATAAATATTCTATAAAGACATTTTTCAGTTATATTTTTTTTTCATCATACAACGTGTGAAAGCACGTGCGATACCCTAGCCTCAGCAGCCGCCAACCAGGGTGATAACACTTTCGGTAGCTCAAGGCAGTACTGCCACTCCTGGCGCTACCGAGCAGCTTTTGCCACCGGATAGGGTATTTAAAAGAAATATATATCTATGTATACACAAGATCAACTAAAAGCGGACATTACATTGGACATTCGTTCATCTTCATTTTGGTGCAGTTTGTGATTTAAAAATGCGTTTACTTACGGCCGTTAGATGTCATAGCAACCGTTTCTTGATTTTGCGTAATTACACGAGAAAGGTGGTTCCGCGTGTATAACATTCGTGTTGAAATCCTTTCTATATCCGTTATCTATTCGGTTCGTTTTCTTTCATTTATGCGTTACTGCCCAAAAGCATTCGAGACAAACGTCATATATAATTCCGCTAAAAGATCTTATTTGTTGATCAATGGGCCCTCAAGATGGGTGGTGAGTAAAAAGAAAGCTCCTGGTCTAAGTTTGTCCAGGTAGCTATCTGATTACCCTTGGGCCACTAAATTCTTGGCTTGCAAAAAATGTCTCCAGGACGCTGATGGTCAGCAATGGGCTCGTGAATACTATGGGGGTAAACCTGATTCATAGGCCCATCATTCGATTTACATTCTCCGGCAGGAGAATTACGTTCTTCGCACCATAAATCATACACTATATAAACTTTAATAATATTTTATTCATCTCCTTATTTTTCCTAAAAGATTTCTGTACTTTTAGAAGTTACATTTCAAAGTTTATCCTGACCTTATTTATCTAAGATAATGAATGAATCATTTAAGCCATTTATCATTTTGTTTCTTTATAAATATCATGAAAAATATTTTTTAAATATGCGTGTTTGTGTGTGTCTCTGTGTGTGTTTAACTTTATAAAGCTATTGTTTTAATATCAGCAGCGGGGCTGCGAACAGAAATATCTTTTAGATTCATATATACATTCAGCCTACAGATCTCTTTCAACCTTGTTCTTGTCTTTGAGTGAAGTGCAACCCCCCCCCCAAAAAAAACAAGTTGATCCTGGATCTTTTGACATAGGTCATTAGGCCGAGGCCTATTATCAGCCTTGTCTATGCATACAGAACTTATTGAACAGATCATTTATTGTCTTGTGCAACCTATGAGATAAAGTTAAGTCCCACCCCCAACAAAGCCTTCATTAGATTATGACTCAATCTGGATTCTTAAACACTATTACCAATAGCCCAGGGTACCCCAGCATTACCACATGACATTACTAGGCTTTTTTATTTTCTGTTATCGTGTGAGAATGCCAGATTTATTCATGTATATCTATTTCAGAGCTTGGCATATTTTTATGTTGCCATTGCAGATTTATCATGAAATTGTTGCTTTTATTGAATTCAACTTTGTGGATTCAAGACAGGTAATAGATACTGGTATAATATTGTGTACTGAGATACCTTTTGGGAATATAGAAGCAGGCTAACTGAAGAAAATGATTGTATTAATCAATAATGTTTCAAACCACTCACGAGTTTAGGGTTACATTTAAAAAAAATAATATTCTAAATATAAACAAAACAAAAAAATCTTAAAATAAAAGAAAATTTTCGTACGTAAATTCTTAGATTCTTTCATCGTTAATCTTTTTAGGCAATATAAATAAAACTTAGAAACAAGCCAAGTAGTTATAATCACAAGATATTTCTTATAATTTTTACAGTGTACTGAACTGAAGAAGTATATGATGAAGAAGATAATACTAATCTCAAGAAAGTGTGGAAAATTTATTCAGTTTAGAAGTTGAATGATCTCATTAATATGACTTGAGAGGTTCATGAGCAACGTTGGTGTGAATGGTATAAAGAACATTTTCTTAAACCCAGTAACCATTATCCTTATAGAAAAAAGCAGCTTAATGTTTTCTTATTCAAAACCTAAAAGAAGCTCCCGAGACAGGTTTGGAAATTATCAACAACTTCTGTTTTGACGGAAAATGTTTTAGCACCAATTTTTTTCTTAGATACTAAAACTATCGACATTAAACTACATCTGATTGTAATATGCGACACATGGTTTGTTTAATGATAAGCCCTTTGTGTGTATATACGTGCAGGGCCAAAAATAACCCTGGTTCCCATTGCCACATTTACAAGATACAGGATCGCCTTGCTTATTTTATGAGCTTTTCCGTTCGAAAGCTTTCTTTATTTCGTTCATGAATTGATACTATAAAAGTTATATAATGTAGACTGTCCCTTTTTGGGAGGTTTGCAAAACGTACGTGTCATCCTGTGGGCTACCAAGGCACCGAAAGAGGCCAAGTTCTTTTTGACGTCGAAAGTTAAACTTTTAGTGGAAGTGGGATAATTTCATTTCATTTTATCATTTGTTTTATTTTTTTTTATTTTCGTGTTTTATGACTGATAGATTGATTTTGATGCCATGTCAACTCGTCTTGGGTTATTTTATATGTAAAGGTTTGGGAATCACATACATTGTATGTTTATATTTACATTTTTATGTCGTTGTTCCTTAAGAGTTTTGAATACACTTATATATCAAACATTCCCATCAAATACAAATCATTTTCACACTGTAGTATCGCTTCAAGTAATCCTATTAAATACTAATATTTTATACACATTTATATGATATCTAGTAACAACTTCAATTTGATAATAATCATTTGCTTGTATATAGTTATATGGTTTCAATTGGATTGTTTTGGGGGCACGTCTACAGTGATCGGGCTATTTAACGTTAAAGTTAGTTTATAAGTAATTTATAATATGATTTCATTCTAATAATGATAATAATCCTTTGTGAACAAGTATAGCTTCAAGTAACTATTCTTATCATAAACAATTTATTCAGTTGTAGAGAAGAGGAAAATCTCGTATTTTGGTTTGGCGCCCAATTTAATTCAACACTGAATTTCACCCAATCAGGATGACTTATCCTATTCAGCCCGGACCTTCATTTCCGGCTAGCAAAACGGGTGAGCGGCCAAACCCACTCTCTTCGGCTTGAGACGGCGACCAGAACAGACGTTCCTCAAGTCGTTCCTACTTAGCGATGCTTTTTAGCTAGACAAGCCACCCAGTGTGGACATCTCACTGTGGCTTTAACACTAGCAGCAGCAACATGGACACTCAACGAGGGAACCATCTAATTTATTGATTCTTTACGAGGAATCCCAGTTGAACATGAATTAGAAACATTCAGCATGCCTTCCACAGGCACCACTTCATGGCACCCCAAAAATTGGCTATGTCGATCCGAGCGTAACTCCGCTCTCGACACACTAGCTATCATTTCACCTCTGGCCCACATTAATGGAGATAATGCATACTCTCCCCCAAAAACCAGATACAAAACTACACGGTGACTTTAAACACATCCCTCACACGTCCAACAACACGCTGCCATCTCAACATCCCGCTAAGCCATTTCGTCTCCAACACTAACAAGCCTAAACACCACGAGTCTTGCAGCACCAAAGGCAAACCATATTCAAAGCTGTAAATAAAGAACTTTCGTGGTTGTGTTGTTAAAGCAAAGTTTCATAATTCATTTGTGTTGCCTAAAAAATATAGTGTTAGGGAAAATAACTAATTTCCCGAAACCGCTATACAGTTATAAGGTATAAAGTATTTCCATCCAATACTAATAATTTTCAAATAGATCTATTTCACCCATAGATTGGAGTCTAGCAAGTACTACTACTCCGGGTCAGAACGGACCTGGGAGTAATGGCAATGAAAGAGTGACTTCATACTTTAAAGTTTCAGAACTGGAGCCTCACTATCAGATGCAGTTTAGTGTCATACCCAGGACACCCTTTTTGCGGTGGGTCTTACTCCTCTGCAGAGGAACCAGACAGCATATACTAAGACTCACCTATAGGGCAGTATTTTATGATTGGGTTATTTTTTCATTTATATATTTCATTAATTTATTAATTCTCACAATTATGGAGGTGCCCGTGGTGTAATGGTTATCGTCGTATGAATTGACACGGCGACACGAGTTCAAATCCTGATTGCATTTCACATAGCACTAATACCCTTGGGAAAGATATGAATCCAATTATTCTCCCTCCAGCTATGGGTAAATAGTACGGCCGACTGGGTTCTTCCGCCTAGGAGAAGGAAAACTCTGAATTCAAACCTGTTAAACTTCGCTTAAAAAATTGACCTTGTGTCATAACCTGCCCGAGCGGATGGGTTGGTGAATATGTATCAATCCTCACAATTTTGATGCTACCTACCTGTAAGCAAGAATACAGTTAAATAAGATGTCTTACTCTAATCACATCCTGAAAACTTGAAAATACGGTTGTGTATAAGTTTGAAAGTGTTTTAATCTATCGGAACTCCTTTTTATAACCCAACCGAAAGCGTCCATCACGATAGCCATCGATCATATGGCAAAAACAAACTTAAATCGCGATCGGCTCCACACACCCTCTTCCGGGACAAATGTGAGAAAAATATAAAAGGTAATAAAATATTCCGTAACCAATCGGCAACAGTTACGCGACTTTCAAGCAAGTTGAATACTGAACCGATTCAAGCTAGTATATTTAAGAAGACTGGTTTTACTCGGCAGAATAAGACGTCAATCAAAGCAACAATAGCAGCAGCAGCAACTCTGAAAAGATCTCGAACGATTACTAAGAAGCAGCAGCAGCCACCTTAACGAAAGTCGCGACAACAGAATTACATTATGCGATGACAACTAATCCCTTTACGTCAACCGATAATAAAATCTTTCCTTTATTGATATCTCATACAGGGGAAGTACCCGTGGTGTAATGGCTAACGTGGTGGATTGCAACATCGTAGTACCCGAGTTCGAGCTCCAGTCACGCTATTACGTTCACTTTCGGACAAATATTCTTGAGATAGGTTTGAACCCTCTTATTCCGGCAGTTATGAGTTAAATTGTATCTGCTGTTTTTCTACATAGATGGCTGTGGCATTAGATAACCATTGAAGGTTGATATGCCATAAATAAAGAAACCAACCCATTATCTCATATATTTCGTTTGTTACTTCTCTTTTACTGTTAGTGTCAGATATTGTGCTCAAAGGCGACGACAAGAAACTAACAAGATCTAGCCTCACTCTCATAGCAAAAGTAATTGTTTTGATTCTATCATTGTGTAAAATCTACCTTTGACATTTGACTTCCAGTTTTCGATGATTAAGGACGATCTCTCTGCATACATTAAGAGATGAAAAGTTTTTTGTTTCTTTTTTAACACTGTCCAACCATTGTAAACGGGAGTAGCTAAAGTTAATTCAGTATTATTACTCTCAACATTGATTAAAAGAAGAAAAAAAAAGAAATACAAATGAAAGAAAAAAGAAATACAAATGAAAGAAAAAAGAAAGGAAATTGAAGTAAATTGCTTATGTTATCAAAGGAATTCTTCCATGAATGAATAAACAAACACACACACAGTCTTTACCGTTCACATAGGCTGTTCTTATCAAGTTGCTCGGATTGCCGGTCGAGCAGAACTTATCTCACATTTAAGAAAATAATTAGATATGCAGCCATCGTCCGACTTGAAACAATAGCATTTATGAAGCTGGAGTTTCTTCGACATTCATGTATTATATAACTGAAGTTGTTTTTAACTTGATCTTTCCTCTGACCCTAGCGAACCCACACCTACTAGCTAAACGCAACTCATTTCTACTCTGACCCTTCTACACTCACTATTTCCCCCTAATTATCTTGGGTTGGGAATTCTGGTTCTCGATTCACACTAAGCAGGCAAAAACCAAACCCAAAAACATAACTGTTGAATAATTCCTCTTTTCATTTCTAACTTGCTTAAAGACCGCTTTCTGGGGCACTTAAGCTTGATGTAGATTCACATGCTATGAAATGTTCTCAGTCCAAACAAGATTTCTATTTCCATTGATTTTTCTTTTGAAGGATTCCAGAAACAATGTGCCAAGTGCAGGATGACTATGTGGAATATCACGGATATTTCATGTTTATAGGTTATTTTCTTCTTGGTTTGGCCGAGTGCTTTTTAGCATTTCTTTGTAGATTTTATATTTAGCTTACTGGCAACCAAGAAGTGAATGATTTTGAAAATAAATAATAAACAGGTCTCACTCATTCTATGAAGGGCTGATGAAAAGTTCTTGATCTTACCAAGAAGTAAATCGTACAAAGTTTCTTATGATAGTATTTATCAATTATTGTTATATCTCTCAGTGTTCTGTTTATAATTTATCACATGACTCGTGAACTGATTGTTTTTTTTTGTGTGTGTGTGTGTGTGTGTGTGTGTGTGTGTGTGTGTGTTTGCAATAGCTGTTTATAATGATATTGATGCTATGGGTAAATAGTAGGGCAGACTAGGTTCTTCAGCCTTGGTGAGGCAACTAGTCTAGGAGAAGGAAAACTCTGAATTCAAACCTGTTAAACTCCGCTTAAAAAATTGACCTTGTGTCATATCCTGCCCGAGCGGAGGGGTTGGGTAAATATGATAATGATATTGATGCTTCTATTTAGGAAAGAGTAAAGGATTCTAATTAGCCTTTCACAGTTAACATTGGTTCATGATGATATTGATACTTTTATTAAGGAAAAAGTGAAGAATTATCTCCGTTATATCGAGAATTTGGATGATATAAAAAAAAAAGATGTTCACCGAGAATGCTAACCTATAAAATTATCATTTAGCTGCAGCTTGGGTTGGAATGTACTTTATTCTCAAAGAATATCTTAAGTGCATTTCTCTACTAAAATGCGTTGTTTTTTGCAGCGTTACAATTTAGATATATTTGGTGCCTCACATGGTGTATGTATATATACAACCCCTCCATCACAGGTCGGATGCAACACAAGGACGATTTGTTAAGTGGAGTACAGTTGGTTTCAATTCAGTTTTCCTTTTCCTAGACTAGTTGTCTGCCCTGCTATTTATTCATAGCCGAAGGGAGAAAAGATAGACTCATGCCTTTCCCAAAAGCATTTGTGTGAAGTGAAACGCAAATGGGCTCGTCCAGGATTTGAACTCGAGTCGCCGATTCCATTTCCAACCACAGCACTATTTACCAACCCCTCCGCTCGGGCAGGATATGACACAAGGTCAATTTTTAAGCGGAGTTTAACAGGTTGGAATTAAGAGTTTTCCTTCTCCTAGACTAGTTGCCTAACCATGGCTAAAGAACCTAGTCTGTCCTACTATTTACCCATAGCTGGAGGGAGAATTATTGGATTCATACCTTTCCCAAGGTTATTAGTGCTATGTGAAATGCAATCAGTCTCGTCCAGTATTTGAACTCGTATCGCCGTGTTCATTTCCTACGGCGATAACGACTACACCACGGGCACCTCCATTTCCAACCACGGTAACCGTTACACTAAGCGCGGGCGTTATAGTCAGCAATCGAGGTAAGTAAACTATTCCTAATTTGAACTTTACTAATAAATGATTATCGCCATGAAGAAATTGTAATAATCAGAGTGAGTGCGGCCTATTAGCATTAAGTTGGATATTAGACGGAAATTTTCTTTATCCTTGTTTAAATAAACTTTCAGTATTATCCCTCTTTAACTGAACTCTTAAAAGACCTCTGATAACTCCCAAACGGCTGCCTTGCATCCTACAGTATCCATAATAATACAAGCACTGTAATGTTTAATAAAATCGCAATCATGTGGTAATTCTTGTTGTTGTCAATTCATCAGAATCCTCACAGACCAGTTTAATATCATTGCTCGAACAAAAATCTCGATACAATGTGCCAGTCTTCGGTGTTACAGTAATAAGCGTTCAAAAATCAGATAAATCTTTTATGGATTTTATCTCGTTTTTCTTCTTTTGATTTTTGTTGCTTTTTTATCTCAGCAATCTCGGTCGATACATTCTACGACCGTTCAAGAAAGCAATGTAACCACTGGAAATTACGAGGATCATTAAATAAGTTTCAAAACTTTTTTCGTTTGGGCACTTTTATTGATAGTACACACATGAAACACTAGTTTCCTTCGAAGTAATCTCCTCAGGCTGCAATGCACTTGTTCTACCGTTCCAACAACTTCTGAAGGGCCCCATCGAAGTCCTCTTGAGTGAGCGTGTCAATGACTTTCGTCACAGCCTCTTTCATCTCCTCAATTGTCTCATAACGACAGCCTCTGAGCTTAGGGAATAAGCAAAATCACAGGGAGCAAGGTCTGGACTGTTGGGGGGCTGAGGAAGTGTCTTGATGCCGATCTTGGTCAAATAGTCTGTGACAAGGATGGAGTTGTGGACTGGTGCATTGTCCTGGTGGAAATCCCACTGACCCGATTTGAAGAGTGCTGGCCTCTTCCGACGGAATCTCTTCCTGTACTCCCTTAAAACCTCAACATAGTAACCCTAAGCCTATCCCTTTGGCCAAAATACCCTATACAGACTTTAAAAGGAAAATAAATAAATACATACTACAGCAAAGACAACAACGCTGGAACAATAAAGAAAATAATAAATTATTAGAAATTAAACTCACACTGGGAGAATGGAAGCAACGCTTAAATAAAAAAAACCGAAAAGAGGAAATTACATTGTCCAGATTCCGGATAGGTCATACAGACTCTTATTTACTCGAAGGAAAACAACAACCAATGTGTTATGCATGTCAGACCTAATACAACGTGAAACACATTCTCATCGAATGTACTGACCTAGCCCATATAAGAAAAACCTTCTATAGTGCAAACAGTATGAAGGAACTGTTCCAAAACACTGAAATAAATAATGTGATATCATTTCTCAAAACTGAAGTTATACACAAAAATCTAAAATTTACAATAAGACCAAATTACTTCTATTAATCCTTTCTTTACTTGATATATTCTATCAAACTGATCTCTTCCCCAACCTGTTTCACAGGGTTTTTTATGATTATGATTCCCAACAAATAAACTCCTAATAAAAAAACTAATAACCAACTAATTATCTAAAGTTTATCATTAATTCCTAAGACCTCTCCTTTGAATTTCTTTTCAGACTTATTTTCCTCAACTCGATTCGGCATTAAATGACTGATGAGGTTGATGCCGTAAAACAAAACAAAACAAACAAAAAACACGTCTTCGCTTGAAAATGCGACAGCAAAATGTTTACTAATAAGGTAAAGTTAGATGTAAAGTCATATAGCTACTCAGTTAAGGCAGATTTATTATAATGGTTACTATCATAGAAAAGGAGTCAGGAGATCAGAGTTCAAATCCTGAACGAAGCTGTTTACTTTTCACTTCGTGCTAATAACCTTCGGAATGGCATGAATCGATATATTATCCACCCCAACTCTGGGTAAATAGTAGAGCAGACTGGGTTCTTTAGCCTTGGTTAAGTAACCAGTCTAGTAGATTAATTTTAAACAGATCTATTTAACCTATAGTTAAGACATAAGAGGTACAACCAATCTGGGTCAGAACTGGAGCCTCACTCTCAGATGCAGTTTAATGTCATAATCAGGACCCCACTTTTTTGTGGGTGAATCACCCCTCTGCAGACGATATAGTTGGCATATTCTAAGCCTCGCTAACGGGACGTAATATTTCTCTTGCCAAAATATCAAACTCGAAATGTTTTGTTAAATAGTCTTCAGTCTGAAATATCTGGGCTGTGTATTCAAAGAGTTAAGACTGTTTTATATATATATATATATATATTTGTTTTGTTTCAGAAACAATCCTGTATGGGAGAATCCTAATTTAGACCGACCGCTTTGCAGGCACTGTGCTTTAATAGTAGCAATTGTTGTTTGAAATTCAGAATAACGGTTAAAACAGATGGGATGATGGCAGAGCTATATCTCATATCCATTTTTCCAGTCTTTGGTCCCTATGGAGAGATCGGAGAATGTTTGTGAAACCAGCAGGGCGAGTATATTTAAAAGGCGGCATTTCAAACAGACATAGATAGGCCTCCTAATGAGAAGCTGGACATGTCTGCTAATTAACTCAAGGTTATTTTCTTGTGCATGATGGAGTTGCAGACTGGTAGCCCCAAAATTTCAAGTGTTAAGACTTTGTATCGGAAACTCGATCCACCATTTCAAATGATCAATCTTATTGATAATTGTTCTGTGATGGCCGCTTTAATTGGTATTTAAGTGATTTATTGTATATATTAGAGGTTAGATTATTTGATTTAATGGCATATCAACTTTTGCGGGTTATTTAATGCTAGATCCTGTTTATATATATATATATATATATATATATATATATATATATATATATATATATATATCCAAGATGAGATAGGAATGATTCGTTTTGAGAATGTTCAAGATGATTCTTATAAATCTCCTGGAGTGCTCACTGTATAATGATTAATGTGTGTGTGTGTGTGTGTGTGTGTGTGTGTGTGTGTGTGTGTGTGTGTGTGTGTGTGTGTGTGTGTGTGTGTGATTTGTAAGTGAATAGTTTGTAGGTAATATTATTTTTAAACGAGTCAGAGCTCATTTGTTTGCGAATTGTTAAATGGTTTCAAGTAGAGTAAATGATTAAACAGTTGTATTTGACCTATAGATGGGACCCTAATGAGTACTACCTCTACGGGTCAAAGTTGACCAGTGACTAATTGCAATAAGTTGGTACTCCACATTCTTCAAGGCTACAGAACTGGAACCTCACAATCGGATGGTTTAGTGTCATATCTTGAAAACTCGTTAGGTGGAGTTTTACCCCTCAGCAGAAGTGATGTCCGCGTTTTCTACAGCCCCAACAAGGCTTATATATATATATATATATATATATATATATATATATATATATATATATATATATATTTAAAGCAAATTATTTTAATATTTTGTCCAATGATAAACGAATAAATGATATTCTCAAAGTTAAGCAGAGCTTCTCAGTTTTTGAAACATATATTTGCCTTGAATAAATATCTGATAGATCTAATAATTGAATTCAACAGCATAACAACCAGTCGAGAGTTTTTTTTATGTTTAGAGGTTAGGGAATCGCATACATTGTACGTTTATACATACATTTTTGTGTTGCTGTCTAAAAGTTTTTTTGTCTCATTCTATCCTTAGAAGAGGGTTTGGGTAAACACACACACACACCTAGTAGATAATTCAACTAAATTCTCATTTATTATCAATAATAATAAAAATAATACAATGAGTTACAAATGGAAAAACTTTCATTTCATTCTTACTTGATGATCATGAAAACATTATATATATATATATATATATATATATATATATATATATATATATATATATATATATATATATATATATATATAAGCTGTATTCAGAAATGTTACGATTGAAGTTGTATTTACCAAAACAGAAAAAAAATTTTCTTGGCATTCAACACATTTATCCCGCCGAGTTTTCAATTGGTCGAAGCACTTCTGCAACCATCTTTTGATATAGTGTGAAACTGTACCAGCTTATTTCTTGAAATGTCCCCAAGTCTTCAAATTTTATCCTTTAGATGAACTGTCAGTTAAGGAAGTAAGAAAAAAATTGCATTGAGTTAGGTCTGGTGAGTAGGGGAGGAGCTACGCTTGCATAGTCCCGTACTTCGTCAAAAAACATTTTAATCAAAATGTATCGAAATTGGCGATGAAAAAGTATCGAGAATTGGCATTGATAAAGTCTTGATGTCTCGACACCACTTTATTATATCTTGTTCAGCTTTGTGTACGTCTTCATTTAATTTTTTAACTAGATTCATCAAGACTGGGCATCTAGACAGCAATCTAGTCGTCTAGACATCGTAACTTAGTTATATAAGTTGCCCGGTTACCCGTACATCTTTATTCAAATTTTGAGTTTTAAAATAAAATTTAAAAAATTCAGTCTTGATATCTTTTGATCACATCTCGTATTTCATTTGTTACTTTTGAACAGCAAATATTACAGAAGTAGGTATATTATGAAGTATCTTGTGCTCACACGTTTACTAAGTACGACAAAAATTTAGCTGCCTTATGTCAGATTTGTTGTGTTGTAATAAAAAAAAAAAAAAAACAAGCAAGTCTTTTTCTTATCTATTCCCCTGATCTTCGTGTTTTGATGCAGAAATCGACAGAATTTAGATAATACATAATTTTTAATATACGAGGTGTTTAAAAAATGTTAACATCTCTATGTGATTTTCTTTATGATCTTATGATTTTTATTTTTTTTAATTATCCACCTGTTCTTCATCGCTGTCAACACATTGTTGGAATCTTTCCCTAGGAGTCTCCGTAATGTCAGTTCTGATTTTTTAATAAAGATACTTCGATAGAAATATTAACATTTTTTAATCACCGGTGAGAAATTCCAAGAATGTATTGACAAGGACTGTGAACATGTAGAGACTGTTTGAAATTATGTCGTAAAGGTGCTCCTATAAAGGTGTAAGCATTTTAAAAACCACTCTGAATTATAATTATTATATAATATATTCCTTTATGAATACACGTGTATATATTTACCCAACCCCAACACAAGGTCAATTTTTTAAGCTTAGTTTAACAGGTTTGAATTCAGAGTTTTCCTTTTCCTAGACCGGTTGCCATATCAGGGTTAAAGAGACAGTCTACCCTACTATTTACGCATGGCTGGAGGAAGAATAATTGGTTTGGTTTGTTTTGGTTTGGTTTTATGACATATCAACAATTGTAGGTTATTAAATGTCATATCCATTTTCATACATACAAACAGTTTTATTTCAAGCAGCTCAGTTTAGCATAAGTACAGTTTCTTGCTTCACACAGTTAAATGTAAAAACACTTTTTCAAACAATTCAATTTACTTCTATTTAACACATAGTACTTATTAGGCACTACCATCCCGGGCCAGAGTGGACCTGAGAGCGATAGCAATGAAGTGGTACTATGCATTTGCCAAAGCTCCAGCATTACTGAAGACTCACCATCAGATTGTTTAGTGTCATATCAGGACACTCAATGGGGTCGGGGAGAGCTTACCCGTCTGCAGAAAAGCAGTCGGTGTATTTTACAACTCCAGCTGACTGGGCCAAAGAATAATTGGATTCCTACCTTTCCTAAGCGTATTAGCGCTATGTGAAATGCAAACAGCCCCGTCTGGGATTTAAACCCGAGTCGTCGTCTCCATTTCCAACGACTATAACCTTTACACCACATTCATTTAAAGAAAAGAATACGGAACTGACTGATTTTATTTTATTTTTACTATTATCAGTTAACTTTTTTTAATGCAAACTTATTTTTGTAAATGACTGAAAAATCGAAACCATGCACTTTAATCGTTTAGAAACAAAGTTTAGTTGCATTCCTCTCCGAGCCAAATGATTATTTTTCTTGTCAGTGACGCAGTCAAGGTTCTTGAAGAAAGACATGCTTGCAAGGAATGATGAGGCTTTGTCTAAATGGCAGAGTCTGAGAAGGAAGTCTTAGATTGATGGTACATTTGCTCTGGAAGATTGACTTAACCCATTAAGCTTCTGGCACCGGCCCAGCTGGCGTGGATTCTTGAAGTCTGGGAAATTTTTCTTTTACTGAAGTCTATACATCAATTTCAAGCTCAAACCTCTTGCGTTAACAAGATACAAGTGCCGTGACCCATCTGATCAAGACATTCTTAAAATTTGTTAAGCAAGAATAGATTTGTTTTTCTTTATACTTGGTAGATGCAACATTTTCCAGCAATTTTTGAGAAAATCTTTTATTCACTTGAAATCATAGCATCATCATTCAGCCATCAAAGTATTTTTCCTTGCTTTCTATGAGCTTATATCCCTTTTCAGCAAAATTGTGTACTCCATCAGCGAAAAAAAAAGAAATCAGTTTTGATCTGATATTTGATATATATATATATATATATATATATATATATATATATATATATTACGCGCTATTACGTTCACTTTGGGACAAATACTCTTGGGGGAGGTATGAACCCCCTTATCCTCCCAGCAATGGTTTTAATAACAACACTGCTGTTCTAGAAGGATGGATTTGGCATTAAATAACCTGCAAAGGTTGATATACCATTAAACAAGGAACTGAAACTCCGAAAGTAATGTCATCTATTTATTACCACGGAAACGGCAACAATATATTGGGCACAATGACGTTATTGGATAGAACAAGTTTTCAGCTTTAAAACATATTTTCTACATGAACATTACGATTGTCTATGCATTTTCGCCAGCGATAAACCTGAGCATGCCGAGGTTATAAAAATCTGTACTAGTGGAGGCAAGTAACTTTTTTTACAGGAGTGATGACGATGGCGTCATTGACAGGAAAATGTTCTTTCCGTTGTCCATCTTTCACCGGTCCGATTCGTATGATTGAAGCACTCTTCATTTCGTGAGGTGACGACTGTATTGTACGTGGATTGTTTGCTGGTTTCATCCAGTCTGACTGTGAGTCGCTATAAGCTCTTCTGTTCCTGAGTACACATATTTAGGTATTATAATGCATATGTATATTGGTTTGAGCATATCTGTATGAATATGTATAAGCATACGTGTAAGGTATGTGTATGTTCATGTATATACTTGGATAGGTGTATGTAATATTATTAAAAGGGAAAATGAACAAGCTGTGTCGACAAATTCAAAAGATAATAAAAAAGAAAGAGGATTTCTCGATGGAAACGAAAGGATTATTTTTTTTAAATGTCAATAGTAAACGGTCAGAGATCAGTAGACATGAATCTCATTTTCTTTTAAACTTTTAGTACTTGATGGTCGAAGCGGGAAAAGCAGTAGTGGTCAGAGAAAGATAAATTATACACAACATTGAAATAACACTTAATTAAAACTGTATAAAAATTAAAATACGACTTTACTCTTTATTTCCCTTATTTCTTACTGTGCTGGACAGCAGTATCGTAGCCAGTAAGTTCGAATTCTAGTCGTGCTATGAGGTTCACTTTCAGACAAATAACTTTGTGAATTGTATAAATCCCTTTATCTTTCCGGCTATGGGTTAAAAATTTCCGCTGCTATCCTTTTATAAGAAGACTTTGACATTAAATAACCCATGAAAGTTGATATGATATTAAAGAAGAGACCAGTTTTTTTATAACTATTCAGGGTTTTCAAACTATTGTCTTCATTTTTATTGTTATATTCACAACGTTTAGGTCGATGTGTCCGGCTTTCTCCAGGTGTTTCTTGTCGAACTCGGGAGCTTATACGGAACGACGTAACCAAAGCCTATAACTAACACCTATAACCGTTACGTCATGTGTCCAGCAGGACACATGTTGTAACGGTTATAGGCGCTAGTTCCCTAAACTTATAAGTGACAATCATTATGAGGATGCGGGTTCAATCCTGACGGCAGGAGAGTAACAATACAGGAATACTTAACACTTGTACCCGGTTATGGTTAACGGAGTCAGAGGATGTAGATCGAAGTTCTGTGTAGGCTCCTGAGTTCAACAAGAAACACCTAAAGAAGGCCGGAGGACACATCGACCGAAACGTTGTGAATATAACGATAAAGATGAAGACAATAGTCCGAAAACCCTAAATGATAAAAATCATCAAGCTTCGTCTCAGAAATTGAGACAACTAAGAAACCAGTGGTTATTGTTTTTTTTAAACTCCCACCTCACGCCCTAATTGTTGGTTATGAATGATTGGCTGAAAGGTCGAAATTGTTTATAGCAATGAATTTTTGACGATTACGTCGCTTAGTCTTGAGTCATTCAAACGAACCTTGCCCAGTCGGCTGGAGCTGTAGAATACACCGACTGCTTCGCTACAGAGGGGTAAGACCCCCCCCAACGAGTGTCCTGAATATGACACTAAACAATCTGATGGTGAGGTTCCAGTAATGCTGGAACTTTAGGGGATGCGGAGTACCCCTTCATTGCCATCACTCCCGAGTTCACTCTGGCCCTGAGTGGTAGCACCTGAGAGGGCCCTATCTATGGGCCAGATTGAACTAAACTGCGTACTTATGCTTAACTGAATTTTTTGTGACATTGAAACTGTATTTACGCGAAACTGAATTACTTGAAATAGAACTGTTTTTACATCTAATTGCGTTTAAACAAAAACTATACTTGAAATATATAGCTTGAAATAGAAATGTTTTTGACGATTAAACAGTATGCTTATGCTAAATTGAATTGTTTGAAATAGAACTGATTTTTGTATAAAAATGGATTTGACATTAGATAACCTACAAAGGTTGATATGCCATAAAACCCAAACAAAAAAATAAACAAATCAAACGAACCAGTTGCTTACACTAACTTTTCACAATGTCTATAGCTTTCAACAATTTGTAGTAAAAAAAAAATAGTAGCATAATGGTTATCGTCGAAGAAAAGGGACTCGACGAGCCAAATCTAAATTTTGGATGAGACAGCATTTTACTTTGTGCTTATAACCTCTGTTGAGGCATATATTTATCTCTTCTCTGCCCTCATCCCCAGATATGAGTAAAATAGTACCGCAGACTGGGTTCACTGGCCATAGTAGGGCAACCGATCTAGGAGAGGTAAATACTCTTAATTGAAAATCTGATCAATATTGTTCAGCGAATTTTAGTGGACCATTCTTCTGTTATAATCTCATCCAAAAAGTGTGGCTGGTTCAACACAAGTTTTCACCACTATAAACAAATCACTTTTGTTATTTATTTACTAAGCTTTTGCTTGGTTAATGGACCTAAATTTAGAAAAAAAAATCAAAACACATTTCAATAATCACATTAATTTTTTTTTCTTTCAAATTAATTACTACTCAAATCCGATAAGGTTTTTAAAAATAATCTACTTTGAAGATTTTGGTTTGGTTTGGTTTAATGGCATATCAACTCTTTTTAGGTTATTTAATGCAAAAGCAATTCTCCTAGAATAGTGGTACTATTTAACCCATAGCTGGGAGGATTAGAGAGTTCATACCTTTCCCAAGGGTATTTGCCCGAAAGTGAAAGTAATAGCGCGACTGGAGTACGAACTCGTGTACTACGATTCCGCAGTCCATCGCTTTAACCATTACACCACGAGGACACCCCCTGTTGAAGATTTTGTAAAAGATTAAAATACTAATGTTACATTATTAGCTGCAGTACGTTCTATCTGATTTCGATTTCGTTACTAACTGAACTATGAAATAATCATATATTTTAGAAGTGGATGTTTTGTTGTAAGGTGTTTTGTCACTGGATGTGGAACTGTCTGGACCGATTATGATACACTCTATGACAGTAACCACCATACGCTTCAACTCTTATTTCAGCCATATTTTTATTTATTTATTTATCTATCATTACCTGTAATCTGTTCACTGATCTGACTTTTTCTTTGTTCTCTTTAAGAAATGTAATTCCTCCTTTTTTGCCTCAAACGTTAGTCTGTGTGTGGTCCCGACGAAGATTTAAAAACAAATCCTTCGCTTATTTTTTTTTTAACTCATCACTGTAAAGACATAAGTAATCCTTTTTTCTTCTTCAACTTCCGTTTTCTTGCGAACCAAACAAGAAAAAAATTCTGAAAAGTTTTCACCATCACAGATGTTGGCGATCTGCCTTGGATTCATAAAATTATACCTTAGTACCAAATTCCTGAAGACCCCACAAAAACCGTAAATGGTTTTCCTTAAATATACGAGAAAAAGTTAAAATAGATAAGCTGACGGTGAAAACTTGCCTCATTGTTTTAAAATAAGGGCACTCTAGTTTATTCTTGGTATTTTTAAAAGCTTGGCTTAATCTGACACAAGATTCCGACATCCAATGAGAATCCAATTCATTGCTCAAACTATAAACCAACTATAGGGGCGGAATTTTTAACTAGTAACATGGAACTATGGTTCTTTGAGGACCTAAAGGTTAATACACGCCGTTAGGAGATTAATGTTTGTGGCTCTTTTGAATCCATTGTTCGTACAACAAATGTACAAGCAGGACCTTTTGGTCAGTAATGGCCAGGAATACATTAACTGGCTCAAATTCAGAAATCTGCCCCAATTAGAACCTCCTCCATTGTTCTGAAATAACTAGACTCCGAGTTAATCACTGATGCTTGAAGCGTCCCGAAATTGCTTACAAAGTTGAGCTGTTAATGACACTATTTAGCTATATTGCAAAAAGAACTGCAGGACAATCGTAAAATGTCAATTCTCTATATTTTTTATCTATCTGTCTATCTATCTATCTAACAGAAATTCTTCCGGACCGTAGCCACATCAGTACTATTATTCTATGGTTGCACCACTTGAACTTTAACAAAATGCCTGGAGAAAAGGCTTAATGGGAACTACTCAAGGATGCTGCATGCCGTTTTGAAAAAATCCTGGAAGCAGCACCTTACAAAATAGCTGCTGTACGTCCACTTACTTCCCATCCTACAAACCATCCAAGTGAAACGAACAAGACATGCTGGGCACAACTGGTGAAGTAAGGATGAACTCATAAGTGATGTTCTCTTGTGGACATACCATTGTTGACCGACCAACAAAAACTTACATTCATCAGTTCTATGCGGACACTTGATACCGTCATCACGTCTCGGTCATATATATATATATATATATATATATATATATATATATATATATATATATATATAATCTGTTTAGCGCAGAAGCTTGAACGGTTTACAGTTTACAAATCAGATGCCTAAAGACTTCATGACTTTATCATATTTACCAACCCCTCCGCTCGGGCAGGATATGACACAAGGTCAATTTTTAAGCGGGGTTTAACATGTTTTAATTCAGAGTTTTCCTTCTCCGAGACTAGTTGCCACACCAAGGTGGAAGAACCTAGTCTGTCCTAATATTTACCCATAGCTGGAGGGAGAATAATTGGATTCATACCTTTCCCAAGGATATTAATGCAATCAGTCTGGTCCAGGATTTGAACTCGTGTCGCCGTGTCCATTTCCTACGACGATAACCATTACACCACGACTTCATGACTTTATAATACGTCACTTGAGCAAAATAATAAATGTCAAGTGGTGTCAGCATATGCCAAATAAATTCATCCTAGAGAAACCTAAACTCCTTGGCATTTAATATTTACTGGCCCAACGTAACCTAAGATGGGTTGGCCACTTGAACAGATTTGGGGATAGTAGACTGCCAAAACATATCCTGTGCGCTCAACTTAGTGAAGAGTCACGTAAAACAGTTTGACCAGAACTCAAGCATAAGGACATTATTAAAAAAACCTGGTGCTATAAACCTTCAGACAATAGGAATTACCCACCCAAAAATCGAAAACGCGGGAAGAAAACATCACCAGGACGTGATGATTGGATACAATGGACGCCTAGTAGTATATGTATATAGACAAATTGATAGAGAGGCAGATGAAATTATTGCCTAAAATAATTCTCTTTTACTTTGTTTCTGCAAACAATAACCTAAGCTTTCCGCCAAGATTTTTCTTTTAGTTTTAGATAATTCTTTCTGCTAATGTTTACAGAATATTTGAAGACAAAAATTTGTTTTACCAATTCCATTATCCAATTTAAGCTCGCAAAGTTGATTATGTGTCTTGACTTTAGCTTCACTTGTTGCTGGAACTTTCTCATTATTTTCTAAGTCGTCTTTTTCTGCTAACGAAGATTTATTTATTCTTTAAAGCAATTCTACATATGTGAATCGGTATCGGTAGATCCGTTTTTATTTTGTTTGTCTTATTTTCCTCTCTGTGTTTGACTCTGTGGAACTTTGGGAAACGCCTTTAGTTGTTTCTCAAAATTGTAGCTGTTATGATTGAAAGCTTGTCTCACTTCATTTATAAGCAGGATCCCCCCTCTCTCTCTCTCATTCTCTCTAAAACAGAAACCTTCACACCACCACTATCATAAAAAATGCAAATAATAACAAAGTTAAGTGTTATTTACAGTATTGCCAATAAATAAGTACACGGGTAGTCCCCGTGGAGCAGTGGTTAACGTGCCGCATTGTGACATCGTAGTAAGCGAGTTCGAACTCCGGTCGCGCTATTACATTCATTTTTGGACTAATAACTTTGGGAAGGGATGAACCCCTTTATCCTCCAGCTATAGGTTAAACAGTACCACTGCTCTCCAATAAGAATGGCTTTGTCATTAAATAACCCACTAAGGTTGATATGCCATTAAACAAAGAAACCAAACCAAATAAGTCCACTTCTTTTTTCATCAAAAAGTTATTATTCTCCAAAATAAGCTAAGACATAAATAGATGGCGCCCTTTTATTTGTTTTTAAATTCGAAATGATGTAATATTATGGAAATTAAATGACTTATCACAAAAAACACGGTTAAAAATATTTCGTTCAGTAAGTCGAATGTAGAAATAATATAGGATGAGTAATATATATATATATATATATATATATATATATATATATATATATATATATATATATACGTGTATGTGTGTGAGAGTGATCTCACCCTCACTGATCTCTTAACTTGGTTTGGTCGTAGTGTCACTACTTATGTAGTATATCTTCGGCAGATCAGTCTCCAGATCTACAACTGGATTACATTCAGAGTTTTTCTTCTCCTAGACTGGTTGCGATACTAAGGTTAAAGAGTCCAGTTTTTCCTACTTGTTATTCCTACCTGCTGAGAGAACAGTTCGATTCATACTTTTTCCCAAGGTGATTAGCGCTATATGAAATACAAACGGCCTCGTTCAGGTTTTGAATTCGGTTGAGCTGTACTAGGCTGTTTGTAAACCAAAGATACCAGGGTTTTATTATTGCTAGTTGAATATACAATTAAAACGAATATAATTAGGTATTATTTATTACCCGATGACATTGAAACTCTGTAACCAAAAATAAGTACACAACAACGCAAAATTCTCTATATTAAGTATATTTTCATGCAAAACTTTATTTTATAAGTTTAGGCCGACGATCACTTTTAATTTCCATTATGTCCTCGGAAAAGGCATAAAATAAGTAAGACGAACACGTATTAAGGGAGAAGAATAAAGGTTATATATTACTATAAAACAAGTAATACAATGTCACTACTTTAGCTCTTGATACCTATTCCCTGAGTGGATTATAGTTGAATATTATATCCTATTTGGAAGAGTCAATTGTGTATCGAAAATAGGGATGATACCACAACAGTTTATATTCTGGAAGTATTGGGCGTAAAGTAGAAAATATAGAGTAATGACATATATTTAATAGTTTTACTTAATTTTACTTTTAATTTCATAATTCCCTGTCGGCGGAGCTGGAGATACGCTGACAATCTCATACAAAAAAGTAAGCCCTCTCACCACTACCAAAAAAAAAAAGATGATGTCCTGTTTATGACACTGAACTGCATCGGAGTGGTAGTATCCGCGAGATTTCCATCTATGAGTCAAATATATCTGTCTTAAAAATATTCGTATTCTATTGGACCGTGTGAAAAAACAAAATAAAAATAAAATTTGAGCTACGTCTACTCAAAAAAATGTAAATATGAACGTACAATGAACACGGTTCCGTAACCCCTAGGCATAGAATAACCCTGATGGGTTGACATGCCATTAAAATCTAACAATCATGCAATCAATCAAAGTTTACGCAGAGAATCATTTTTTAAAACTTTGCTTCATTTTTATCTTTGGTTTCCTTTTCTGGGGTGGGAGGTGAATCCCCGTGGCGTTGAGGTTAGCGTGCTCGACTGTGACATCGTAGTAAGCGATTTCGAACTCCAGTCACGCTATTACGTTTACTTTCGCTTTAATACCATTAAAAAAGGTATGAACTTCCTTATCCCCTCAGCAATAAATTTAATGGTATCAGTGCTGTTCTTCTACGATGATGGCTTTGGCATTAAATAACCCACGAAAGTTGATATACCTTTAAAACAAAGATGCCAAACCATGTTTTGGAAGTACTGGCCGTAAACTATGAAATGCATAATAACAGGGTATATTTGACATAAAATGAGATGCAACTGCACAGTTATTCATATATTGCTGTCGTTTTTATGGCATGAGTAAAATAGTTTTAAAATAAATGTTAAACAAATTGACCTCAATTTGGTGGAAAATGCTCCCATCAAGTCCCGAGCGAAGAAAAATAGATTTCGAAGTTATGTCTTTAATCTCCTCCTCCAAGGAATCGACTTGAAACCAAAGAATGTTTTGAATTGCCAGGCGAACAGCAGGTGTCCCGTGGGTAAAAAAGGGGTCCAGAAAATCTGAAACTGTACGATATGTAAACGAGTGCTTGTCACCCAAGCCGGGGGTAGAATGCGGAATTGAATTACACCGGTTGTTGCAGTGGGGTTGACCAAACATCCTGTTTTTCTTCCGATACGTTGCATATGAACACGTGTAAAAGGATTACGTTTTTTTTATCAAGGCAGAATTTGAGGGGTAGAAGGTTGGGGGTTATTTAAAGCAATGAGAGGTTTTTCGGTGTTGTGTCTCTTGGTGACAGTGAATTTCAACAACACCCAATGGGAATCAAAACTTACAGATATTTGCTCTATACTTTATATAACAGTATATTGTGGAAGGCACTCACGGTTTAATGGTTATCGTCGTAGGAAATAGATTCAGCGACCCGATTTCAAATCCTGGACGAGGTTGAATGCATTTTCCCATCGCACTAATACCCTTGGGAAAGGTATGAATCTAACTATTCTCCCTCCAGCAATAGGTAAATAGGAGAGCAGACTATGCTCTTTAATATGGCAACTGGTCTAGAAGAAGAAAAACTGTGAATTCAAACCTGTCCAACTTCGCTTAAAAATTGACCTTGTGTCACATCCTGTAAGTTCAGAGTGGTACTAAATTCATATACAGGGTCTCTCAAAATAAATGTAACCCATTGATATGATAATGATTTTTTTTTTACTGACACAAGTGTAATGTCGGTCATTTGGAACACGTCCTGAGAAAATGCATCCTTTAAGCTAGAGACATCAAATCAATGTTTTTTTTTAATTGTTATTATATCAGCTTCCTGAACATGCAATATATTTTTTGAGTTTCTTGTCTCAGTAATAAATCATTATCATATTAATGGGTTGTATCTATTTTGAGGCTGTTTTGAATTATTTTATCTCCAAATAAGAAGTGACGCAAAATATTTTCCTCTCTTGTCCAAGATCAAGGATTAATAGTTGTTATAGTATACTATTTTCAAATCTTAAACAAAAAAGAAGACAACATTATTTTTAGTAGAGTTATTAGCAGTCATATGGGTCCCATGATAATTGAGACACTCTGTATATCAGCACATTGTGTCTGCTTTAATCTTCACAACGTTAATACAGTGGCTATTAAAACACAGATACTTTAATGAAGTCTTTACTTGTTTAAAACAATTGAACTATATTTTAATTGCTTGCAAATTATTAGTATTAGATGGGAATATCTGAAACCATATCATTGTATAAAAATTAATAGTATTAAATGAGAATATTCAATTGAGTTGATTAAATAATTTTAACGGCATGTCAACTCGCCTAGGGCTATTTTATGCCTGGAAATTAAGGAATCACGTTTATTGTACGTTCATATTTACATTTTTTGTGTGGTTATTTTTTTTTCACACAATCCTATTGAATATGAATAATTTTGGAACAGATCTATTTGACTCAGGGTTGAGACCCTAGCAAGTACTCCCACTCTGAATCTGAGTGGACCTGGAAGTAATGACAATGAAGAACTATTTTACACTCGTCAGATCTGCAGAACTGGAGCCTCACCATCAGATGCAATTTTGTGTCATACGCAAGACAACCCTTTTTGGGGGGAGGAGGTTACACTTTTGCTGGGATACAGTCAGCGTATCTTAAACCCCACCTACGAGACGAGATAGTTAATTGAGTATAATAGTTTGCAAACGATTACTCAGAGGAATCCCTTTGAGGTAATGGCTTAAGTGCTAGACTGCGGCCACGAAGAAAGTGAGTTCGAACTCCAGTTCCGCTATTACGTTCATTTTCGGGAAAGTTATGAAACCTATTATCCTCCCCAGCTATAGGTTGAATAGTATCACTATTGTTCTTCTATAAGGATGGCTTTGGGATTAAATAACCCACGAAGATTGCTATGCTATTAAACAAAGAAATCAAACCAAACCAAATGATTACTCATACATAAGAATAGTTATCAGAGACCAGATAATTGCATTCAAGACCAAAAAAAGCTTGCCCAGTCGGCTGGGGCTGTACAATACACTGACTGCACCTCTGCAGAGGGGTAAGACCCCCCCCTAACGAGTGTCCTGGATATGACACTAAACAATCTGATGGTGAGATTCCAGCAGTGCTGGAGCTTTGGGGAATACGGAGTACCCCTTCATTGCCATCGTTCCCAGGTCCACTTTGGCCCGGAGTGGTAGCACCTGATAGGGCCCTATCTATGGGTTAAATAAAACTAACAGCATACTTATGCTAAACTGAATTGTTTGAGTAAACTGAATAGCTTGAAATAGGATTGTTTTTGACAATTAAACAGTACCTACATTTAAACTGCGTGCTTATGCTTAACTGAATTATTCGAAATAGAATTGTTTTTCGACATTAAAACTGTATTTACACTTGACTGAATTGTTACTGCTTGAATAGTTTGAAATAGAAAGGTTTTTGACAATTAAACTGTGTACAAGTGTTAAACTGAATTGTTTTAAATAGAACAGATTATTTACATAAAAATGGATTTGGCGTTAAATAACCTACAAAGGTTGATATGCCATAAAACCCAACCAACCAACCAAAAAAAGCATCAGCATCAAATAATCTAACAAACGTTGACATGACATAAAACTGACCAAAAAAAAAATCATTGAAGAGATAAGAAATAATCTTGATACGTTTAATAAGAATGAAGTGGAAAAAGAAATAATTTCAAGGACTATGAAGAATAGACCAGTACTTATCAAAACCTCCAAATGTGATACATTTATGACCAATGGTACCCTCCTGGTCTCAGGGGAGGCCGCACTCCCCAATCAATACCTGTTTGTACAGTTGACTTCATCGTTTGGCGCCTGAGGCGCACCAAAAAGTTAATGTCGACGGGATCAATCATTTTTTTGTGATGGTCGCACATTAGTTTCAGTTCCTGCAATAAAAATAACCTTGTGTTAAATATGACCAAGCGGGAGGTCGGATAAATAATCCAATGATATTTAACCATCACTGCATTAATTGAATAGGAATGAGTCCCTGAAGAGTTATGGTTAAAGTGTCACTAAAATCGAAAACAAGCTGATTAAATTTTTGCTCACTAACACACAAATACTGAGTTAAATTGTTAAAATAGGCTGAAATGGATATGCGAAGTTATGTACTCAAAAAATAACTAAATTGGATTTTTTTTTCAATATTAATCATTCATTATATTCAAATATACCTTGGTTCACATACAGTCAAGTATTTTCGCATTGCCCAAATAGTCTCTAAACTCAACATTGTAATGGAATTATATTCTTAGAGTCAAACCCTTTAAATTCGCTGTCAGAATCAATATTACCGTGGTTACAAATCGATGAAATTACCTTCTAGCATTTTGCTTTGTTGCAGAAATTTCTCGTTCTAAAATTAGAAATATGCTCCACAATCAAAACACACACACAGACACACACACACACACACCGCCACCACCATCATAAGAAATACAATTAATAACAAAAATTGATTTAGTTTGGTTTGGCTTTATGGCATATCAACCATTGTTGGTTATTTAATGCCAAATCCTGATTGTACAAATATATTAGATAAATATACAATTTGTAAACACATTTGTAGGTAACATTCGTAAACGAGCCTGAACTCTCTTATTTTGCACACAGTTAAATAGTTCCAAGTATTGTTATGTAACAGTCACAGTTTAACATTTGTTTGATCAGCATTCTTCTGCTGATATCCATGATTCCATCTTGTATTGCCTTCAAAACCCTGCTGACAATCGCTTGAGAGAATCAGACTTTCTCAGTTCTCTTTTGTTGTGTCAAGTCAACATTGGCAAAACAATGAACAGCCATTTTTACATTTTTCGAAATATCTGGTTTTCATACCATGCTATCGTAGCATGCACTTAAGATCACTGTATTTTCTATTTTGAAATGAGTTTTATTCCTCTGGGATAAATATCCACTCAAACGTAACCTCTAACGTCATATTCTCAGTTTTTGGTGTTGTTTTTTAGTTTTGATAACTTTACTCCATTTCATTATGGATATGAATTAGAAATATTCTAAATTTTTGCTCCGTAACGTATATCATTCTCTTTTGGGGAGTGGGTACGGGACACACTATTCTGATTTTTGTAGGTAACATGGCTACTTTACAGAAACGCTATTGAAAAATAATAGTAAACATAATTTCACATTTTTTAACAAAAATATACTAACATTTGGTTTGGTTTATTTAGTGGTATATCAATCTTCGTGGGCTATTTAATGCCAAAGCCATCCTTGTAGAAGAAAGGCAGTAATATTATTTAGCCCATAGTTAGGTAGGATTAGGGGGATTATAACCTTCTCAAAAGTATTAGTCTGAAAGTGAATGTAATAGCACGACTAGAGTTCGAACACGTTTACAACTATGCGGCAGTTCAGCACTTTAGCCATTAGCCACGGGCACTTATCCCTGTAAAGAGACAATGTTAATTGTCTATCTTGTATAAAGGGTGTTTCTGTGAGAGGTCACGTCTCGATCCCGTAATCTTTATCAGCCTCTTTCGTTCTCGGTTTTTGAACTGATTTAGACGTGCCTTTTGATCGCTGTTCAGTGACGATGTCTCTCACGACGGCATTTCAACGTAAAGTTTGCATGGCTTTACCGTATGAATTATTGTCCAACAAACTCAACAAGAATTTTACTATTTTGTACCCCTTTCATATACTGCTTGTTCCTGAAACAATATATGCCCATTTCATCCGTTGAGACACGTTTGGTTTGATCTGATTTGTTTTCTTTGCTTAATAGTATATCAACCTTCGTAGGTTATTCAATTTCAAAGCTATCGTTTTAGAAGAACAGCAGTGGTACTATTTAACCCATAGCTTGGGGGATTAGGGGATTCATACCTTTCCCCTGAGTATCAATCTGAAAGTGAACGTAATGGCGCGACTAAAGATCGACATTGTTTACAACAAGGCCGCAGTCCAGTAGGTTAGCCTCTACACTCGAGACACCTCTTCGAGATACGTTTGAGTTTTCTTGTTCATATTTCTTTTATGTACATTATGAATATATTAAATGTTCCTATATGGGTAGATAGAAGGACAGACTAGGTTCTTCAGCCTTGGTGAGGCAACTAGTCCAGGAGAAGGAAAACTCTGAATTCAAACCTATTAAACTCCGCTTAAAAATTGACCTTGTGTCATATCCTGCCCGAGCGGAGGGTTTGGTAAATATGTATATGTGTAAATAAGGTCTTGTTTTTCCTACCGTTTATTCAGTATTGGCCGAGTGAGTTGAGTGTTCGACAATGGCCCGGGAGACCGGAGTTCAATCCCAGATCGTGTCATACCAAAGACTTTAAAAATGGTACTTGATACCTCCTTGCTTAACACTCAGCATTATAAGGTACGTATCAAGAGTAAAGTGGAGCAATCCAGGGAAAAGAGTAGCGCCTTCCCCAATACCTTGGTGTTGTAGCTATTGAATAGGGAGCCTTCGGGTCGCCCTCGACTTCGATCGGCCAACTTACTATATCAGAGATATAGTAGTGGTAATATTAGCCCTTGGTGAGTTGGTACTCGATTTAATATCCTCCTTAGCATCAACACATCCAAATACCTCATTACAAAATGAACGGTCAAATCCGTTTTATCAGTTCTCTTCTTTGACCGATATTCTGATATTTTGGTACGTGTTTGTATATATGACGACACTCCATACATAATATATGAGGTGTTTGTGATGAAATGATTTCCGTCGTAGGAAATGGACGCAGCCACGCGAGTTCAAATCCTCGACGAGACTGTTTACATTTCACGTAGCGCCTAAACCCTTGGGAAAGGTATGAGTCCAATTATTTTCCCTCCAGCTATGGGTAAAATACTAGGGCAGATTGGCCGTTTTAAATTTGGTGTGACAACCAGTATAGTAGAAGGAAAAAAAATCAATTCAAACCTGTTAAACTCTGCTTAAAGTTGACTTAGTGTTGTATCCCCCTCGTGCGGAGAGGCAGGTATATATAGTAAAAAAAAGTAAAGTTGGTGATCATAGTCGAGGGCGACCAGAAAGCTCCCTTTTCAATAGCTACTACACCGAGATGTAGGGGAGGATGCACCTCTTTTCTGTG
The DNA here is from genome assembly GCA_963585895.1 of Sepioteuthis lessoniana. Taxonomy (NCBI): domain Eukaryota; kingdom Metazoa; phylum Mollusca; class Cephalopoda; order Myopsida; family Loliginidae; genus Sepioteuthis; species Sepioteuthis lessoniana. The sequence continues at coordinate 78,407,311 of OY757909.1, read as the reverse complement.
GATTGCCCCACTTTACTCTTGATACGTACCTTATATGGCAGAATGTTAAGCAAGGAAATATCAAGTACTATTTTTAAAGTCTTTAGTGTGACGCGACCTGGGAATGAACCCAGGTTCCCGGACCATTGGCGAACACTCTACCCACTTGACCAATGAACCGGTTATATACATGAAATTTTAAAAACATGATTTTTCTTTTTCTTATTATTTTGTAGTTTATTTATTGACTGTACTTTATTTATAAATTCTTTATAAGGAAAATATAACATTAATTATATAGTGTGATTAAAAAGTAATTCCCTACATTAAAATTCTTATAATTTATTTCCTAACTATGATTTTTATAAGAAACGAATCATAAGTATTTTAAAATAGAGAATTACTTATTAATTATGCTGTTTTAGGATTTCAATAATTTTTGGATTTCAATTAAATTTTCAGTGTATTTTGTAACAAAAATTAGTAGAACTAATTTAAAAGTTATAAAATCTCTATAAAATATAATTTGAGTACTTGAAATATTTATCTTTTTATATAAAGACAATGTTAATTACTAATAACCAAATTAAAGATACAACTATTAATTAGTTAATTTTTTGAATTATTTTTTCAAGAGGATTTTGTTATACATTGCATTTTAGTCGACAATAACGGTTAATTATTTATCACGTGTTACTCGGTTGGTTGGTTGGTTGGTTTTGTGGTATATCAACCTTTGTAGGTTATTTAACGCCAAATTCATTTTAAAACAAAAATGAGTTCTATTTCAAACAATTCAGTTTAGCATAAGTGCACAGTTTAATAGTCAAAAACATTTATATTTCAAGCTATTCAGTTTATTCAAACAGTTCTAATTCAGCTAATTCAGTTTAGTATAAGTATAGATTTTGTTTACACAGATGTAGAATACACCGACTGCACCTCTGCAGAGGAGTAAGACTCCCCCAACGAGTGTCCTGGATATGACAGTAAACAATTTGATGGTGAAGATCCATACTGAAGCTTTGGGGAATGCTGGAGCTTTGGGGAATGCAGAGCACCTCTTCATTGCCATTGCTCACAGGTCCACCCTGGCCTGGAGTGGTAGCACCTGATAGAGCCCTATCTATAGATCAAATAGAACTAAACTGCGTACTTATGTTAAACTAGATTGTTTGAAATAGAACGGTTTGACTAAACTGAATAGCTTGCAATAGAAATGTTTTTGACAATTAAACTGTGTACTTATGCTAAACTGAATTGTTTGAAATAGAACTGATTGTTTGTATAAAAATGGATTTGGCGTTAAATAACCTTCAAAGGTTGATATGCCATAAACACCAACCAACCAACCAACCAACCAACCTAACTCATACTACCACTCTTGGTCGGAGCGGCGTTAAGAATAACAGCAATGAAGGGATGCTCTACACCCCCCAAAAAAAATCACCAGAACTGGAGGCTCAACACCAGATGCAGTTTAGTATCCAACGCAGGACACCCCCTTTTTTAGAGGGTCTTACATCTCTGTAGAGGATCCAATCGGTTTATTCTAAGCCCTACCGACAGGAAGTAAGTCATATTGAAATTTATTGTTTACTGAAAATTCGTACCCAATACATTTTTGTAGGTTTACAATAAAATCTAAAGTTTAAACATTTCGTTAATAACTTAGTCCAAATTTAATTAATATATCCTACTTAAAAGAAACGAAAAACTATTAAGCTTTTAATGGCTTTTTTTAGATTGCTTTTTTTGCGAGAAAGCAGTGGGATATTAGGTTCTCAAGTTAAAGTGTGCAACTTTAATTGGTCTTTCGACAAGACCGTGGAAAGCGCCATACTTGATAGGTTAGAATGTTGCAGGTTCCCTGACCCCTAATCTAGACTGACGCATAAAAGTAGATTAATTAATCAGTCACGATTCGATTGGCGGGGCGTAAACATGGCCGTTACAACTGACCAATCAATTCAATGTTCGCTAAATCAACAGGAAGTTTTGTCTGGAGCCATTTTTCTCCACCGAAAACGGAAAACGAACTAATTTGGTTGTCGCAAACAAACTCGTTTAGATCTTTACATGACCGACTCAAAACTCATATCACTTGTCAATACAAATTATTTCTTATGCGAAATTATTCCTACATATTTTTTTTTACAAAATACACTGAAAATTTTACACAATAATCGTTTAAAACTAGATGATATAACTGTCTACGCTGGTAAACGAGATTTCCTTGTCTTTTTCTACGTACATGCAACATGTTGTCTATTTATCAGTCCACACTTTACCTTTAACATGTGTTGCATGAAATAAACCTACAACTTGTTCATAACGAGTAATTACCCTTCCTAGTGTCTTTCGGGTTTGCTTGGCGGTGCCTATTTCCTCTCCAAATAACGCGTGACAGCTTGTACTGGGTTACGTAGTACCAGCAGCTCTGAACTATCCCTGAGCTGGCTTAAACAATTCTCGACCAATGACCTGATCCAACGCAGCACATTACCCTGCCATGCTGACAGGGGGTTTGGATTCTGGGTTTTTTCTTCAATTGCCTATCTACAAGGCTAGAGAGCCTAGTCTGGCCAACTATTTATCCATTGCTAGAAGAAGAAAGGGGTTCGGGCCTCTCGCAAATAGAATTTAAATGCTAACAGCTGTATCCAGGATTTGAAGTCAGTTCCCCGAATTCATTTTCGAAGACGATAATCGTTATGTCACGAGCGCCTCCTAAATAGGAATAAAACACTTAGTTGGTCGGATCAAAGGAAGGTTGGATTATGACACCGTATTACATATTTATTTTAAGTCCTCCAATATAAAATATAACCCCAATTTTTTTCCTTACATATCATTCTGTCGGCTTGGTTAGCATCTCTGCAGAGAGGTAAGACTCCCTCCCTCTCAACGAGGCTACCTGTTGGTCATGGGTGGCAATCTGTAATGCTTGAGGACATGATCCTGGTTGACCCGACAACCGAAATGGCCCTTCGGAGAGGTTCGGTACGATCAATCAACAAGTCGGCCAAACCCTCGTCGCTATATTATTGTCCAGACCATATTCTTCAAATTGCTCTTATGGCAAACAAGTACCCAAACCTATTTTATCTTAGAGGTGCTAGAAGGTGGTGGTGGAGGGTCATTTGTGCTGAGATAGCAATATTTGAAACCATTCAAACTCTATGCAAACAAATGATTAATATTAAAGAGAATTATTAGAGTTAAATGGCAATACTTAAAACTGTGTCCTGGATATGACACTAAACTGCATCTGATGGTGAGCCTGTACTCCTAGAGCTTGGGTTATGTGAAGTACTCCTTCATTACCATTACTCTCAGGTCCACTTTAACCCGGAGTAGTAGTACTTGTTAAGGTCTCATGTATGGGTCGAATAGAAGTGTTCAATCTTTTACTTAGGATTTATTATTATTAGTAGTAGAAATAGTAGTAGAAGTAGTTATTTGAAACTATACAGCTGTAAGCAAATTATTGTATTAGATAGGAATACTTGATAAATAGAATTACAAATCTTAAATAACAATACTTAAAACCATTTAACTGTGTGCAAACAAATGATTAATACTAAATAGAATTATTATTAGTAGGATTAGATTGCTATATTTGAGACCATCTAACTGTGAGCAAACGAATGAGCTCTAACTCATTTGAAAATAAAGTTACTTACATGGCAACCTGAGTTCAAATCCTCGACGAGACAACTGGCAATTTTACAAAGCGCTTATACTTTTGGGAAAGTTATGCATCCAACTATTTTCTCTTCAGCCATTGATAATAAGTAGAGCAGACTAGGTTCTTTCATCTTGCTAGGGCAACTGTTATATTCTGAGTTGTTGATATCTGTGATATGAATGTTGTGGGTGAGAAATGCGTATGGTTGCAAAACAAAGAACGTATAGATACTCACAATAACACAGTAATGATGTTATAGAAAATTTTTATAAATAGATTAAGTACAGAGAATAGAGTGGAGAAATATGTTCACAGTTAAAGAATGAATTCAGTGGTAGTAGTTACAAAGTTCATGTACTGACCTTGTCTCGTGGTGAAGGGATGGTTTTCTCGGAATTAGGGCAGCGTTCCTAGTGGCGGCGATCGTTTGATGTATCGGATGGCAGGCGCCGGACGGTGGCGAAGAATCTTTAACACGAGTCGTGTGAAAGAACAAGTCTGGTGATAATTATTTGGTCCGTCTATTTATATATTTTCTGTAAGCTCAGAAACGGCAATTTTTGTGCCCCGCGGGAAGCGTTCCGATTGGATATTTATTAATGTATTTTTTTTTTTTTGTTAATTTATCGCAAACGGAAGTTCTGCGCGGAGCCCATGCGTGAGCGACTAACTTTTCATTTTGAGTTGAGAACTCGAAGTGGTAACTTCCGTTTTTTTTCTTTTCTTCTTTTCTTTCTTTTTGTTTTTTCAAATCAAGGCAAGATCTCGTCTTGTAACTGCTCCCCTAGATCTTACCATGATTTGAGGTTGCTATGTTGTTAGTGCTTGCTTGCGTGCGTGTTTTTGTTTTGTTTGTTGGTGTGTGTATTATTTATTTTGTTTTTTGGCACATAACGAAGTCTTTAAGCGTGCTGGGAGTTACCTGCGTGTTGTTCGTTTCGTTGGGTTTTGGGTATTGTCTCCGGAACTGCAGTCATTTGCGACAAGATGCTCCCCTGACGAAAGTGTAGGGAGTCGTGACAACGGGTGATGGGTAGGTTGCCGGGGTGGACAAGGAGGTAGGAGTGGTCGTGTCGACGGGTGATTGGGAATTTGGTGAGGTGGGGATAGAGCTGGAGGTGGGGATGGACGATGCATGTGTTGCAGGTCATTTGGTCGCGTTACGAGTCGACGGACGTGTCCGCGGTGAACCCAGTGCGTTTCACAGTTTTCGTTTTTCACTTGGACCACCAAACCGTTCGTTTTGGTGACCTCAAAGTCACCTATCCAAGGCAGGTGAGACAAGTGGGCTGTTGCGGACTGCGGTCGGTGGAGTAGCACCTTGTCACCGACTTGTATCGGGTCTTTGAAGATGCTGCGGTTCAGTTTGGCTTCCATTTTGTGGTCAGCCTCGTTGTTCGCCAAGGCGACTCTTTGATGCACCTGTCGGAGCAGAGCGTTTATCTGCATACCGTAAGCACCTGGGTTGTTGTTAACGATGTCTTGGCAGGGGATCTTCGGTAGACCAATGTTTGGTTGGCGGCCGGTGATAATGTAATGCGGGGATGCACCAGTGGCGGTGTTGGCTGTGGCATTCATTGAGGAAACTGCCGATTCGAGAACGTCCGTCCATTCACAGTTTCTGTCTTCGCAGATCATGTAAAGGGCGTTTTTTAAGGTCCGGTGTTGCCTCTCAATGTTCCCCGAGCTTTGTGGTCGCCACGGGCAGTGAAGTTCCCGGGTGATCGAGGTTAGGTCACAAAATTCCTTGTAGACCTCACCAGTGAAGTGGGTTCCTCGGTCGGAGGAGACAATGCGGGGAATCTTGCGGTGACGAAGAAAGAACTGGTAGAGTCCGCGGGCTGCGTCGATTGCGCGGTCTCTGGCACATGGTATGGCCATGAGGTGGTGGCTGAAGCTGTCTAGAATAGTAAGGATGTACCGCTTGCCCTTTGAGAGGGGCATTGAGACAAAATCTATGTAGACAACCTCGAATGGTTTTCCGCCTCTCTTGCAATGGCCTGTGGACCAGTTTCGGCGCATGCCGTAATTTCCCTTGCGTTTAGCGCAGGTTTGGCATGACTGAACATACGCCCTGATATCGCGATTTTTGAACTCCCACCAGTAGCTGGATAGGTGTTCCTGCATGCGGGAGATCCCTGAGTGGTTGACACAGTCATGGGCTTGGTGGAGATATTTTGTCCGGAGCTTGTAGGGTACTACCAGTTTTGGTGTGTTTGTAGTATCCCTGATCATCAATACAGATGTACCAGGTTCCAAGTAGAATTGGTGCATGTGCTTGTTATATAGCCCGGTACGATGATCTTTGGGGTCGAGTAGGGTAGCGTCCGGTCTTGGGGTTGCCAACTGAAGAGCTCTGATGATTTTTGAAAGTGTGTCATCAGAGGCTTGTTCCGCTGCAATACCCATGTGGTCAGCTATCTCTTCAACCGGGATGGTCGATGTGGCATGAAACGCGAGGAATGCGTCGATGGCCTGCAGATGATGCTGAATGTTCCGTGTTGTGTGAGTCCCAGGGAGCAGCTGGGAGCTCTTGATTTCGCCAAGGCACCAGGATGGAACGTAGATGTTTAGACTGGAGCCTTGGAGTTTGAAGCGCTTCCCTGCAGGTGTCGGGTCTGCCGTAAGCTTGTCCTTGCTGTGGCCATATCTCCGACTGAGCATGTCTGCCCAGACATTCGATTCCCCTTCTACATATTCCAAGACGAATTTGTTGCACGATATTTCCTCCTGCCATCGTCGTATCTTCGCATTGTTGAATTCACGTTGATCCAAGTATGTGAGAGATCGATGATCTGTGAGGACGACGAAGGGACGACTACGCAAGAAGTAATCGAATTTGGTGATGGCCCATTTTATCGCATATGCCTCGCGTTCAGTTGTTGACCAGTTGCGCTCTGTCGCGTTAAAGGTGTGTGAGGCCACTGCTATTATTTTCTTTTGGCCGTGTTTATCCTCTTGCATGAGAATGGCCCCACATGCGATATCGCTGGCGTCGGTGGTGAGGGTAAAGAGTCCGGTGAAGTCGGGGAATGAAATGATTGGTGGTGAAGCGAGGCGCTTCTTAATTTTATTGAAAGCCTTGTTGGCCCCTTCGGTCCAGACGAATGTCCGTCCGGGCTTGTTTAGTTCGTTTATGGGGGCCATTAGATTGGAGAACATGTCGGTTCTGATGCTCTCGTTAAGGCGTGTCTCGATGAATTGCCGAATCCATACGAGACGTCCGATGAGACTTTGTAGTTCTTTTCTCGTTGTCGGGGGTTTCATGTCGATAATGGCGCGGACATATTCGGGGTCGGCCTTGAACCCGTCGCTATTCACGATGCGACCGAGAAATTTAGCTTCGGACGCAAGAAAAATGCATTTTTCCGGGTTTAATTTTCATCCGAACTTGCGTAGGGCAATAAATAATTGCTCCAGCGCTGTCACATATTCCTCGAAGGTTTTGGCGTGGACAAGATTATCGTCGATATATGACGATATGTTCGAGCGTGAGGCCACTGTGTCGAGAGCCTCAGCTATGCATCGCGAGAAGATTTGTCCAGCGGATGTTAGACCAAAGGCCAGACGGGTGTATTGGAAACAGCGTCCTTTCCAAGTAAAGGTCGTTTTATGGCGGTCAAGTTCGTCAATGACGATTTGCCAATAGCCATTGCGGAGGTCGAGTGTTGAGAAGTACTTGTTACCTTCGCCAATCTTGTTGAATGTCGAGTCAATGGTAGGTATTGGGTATGGGTCGAGATCGACTAACACCTTGTTGAGGGTTCTCTTGAAATTTGCGACCACTCGAATCTTTCAGTTTTTCTTACGGACGGCAAAAACGGGACTGTTAAATCCTTTAGGGTCGTTGCAAGGTTCGATAACGCCCTCACTTGCCATGCGGGCAATTTCCGCGTCAACGTCACCCTCCAGTGCTTGGGCTATAGGGTGCTGTTTTTTGGCTCCTGGAATGGCCGTTGGTTGGTATGTGTATGGGCTTGATGAAAGTGCCCCTTCTATTGTCGTCGGTGCCGAGAATGTCCGCATAGCTGATGAGTAAATCGGCGGTAGCTTCTAATTCACTACGGCTATGATGGTCTGGAAGCGATAGGCCTACGGTTTGCTTAAGCCAATGGAGCTTTTGTTTGAGAGTCAACCCGTTAGGCGATGATCTGGCTGTGGCTCGTGGTTCCTCATTGGAAATGGTTAGGGCGCCGTGTGAAAGGTTGTGGGTCGGTTTTATCCTTGGATGGAAGGTTGTAGAGAGCGGAACAGTATGTTTTAGCTTGCCAGATGGGAGTGTGCGCGCAAGTTCTACAGTAGCTTTCTGGTTATCGATAGTATAGGATAACAGTGTGTGGTGGCCGAGTATGTTCTGACCGATCAAGATGGGAATGTTTGATGTCGTGATCAGTGTGTCGACGTTGCAGAAAGCGGGGGAAGTATCGTCACCCAAGGTAATGTCGCAGGTGAGCTTGCCCAGAATAGAGATGTTCCCTCCGATTCCCTTGACTCGGATGTTGGATTTGGACGTGTGTCTTCTTGCATCTTCGGGTAAGCGAGAAATGGGAATGATGCAAGTCGTGCATCCGGAATCCAACATGCCTACACCGGAGAATGTGATGCCGTTGTTGCGGAGGTTGATCTGAACCAGGGGCGATCGGAGATCAGGTCGGATTTGAAAGTTAAATGTGTGATGATGCTGAGTGGATACATGGACCTGGGAACGAGTCATCACATCTCGTTCGGTCCCAACTGAAAATCCAGTTCGTCGAAGCCCGTCGCGTATTCATGGTTGTGCTGATCGCTATCTGTTCCAGGTAAACCGGTGTCAGTGGTCGCTATGTGTGCTTGAGCATGAGGGGGGTGAAAATATGGGCACCTGTTGCCCTTAAAGCATGCGCGGCCTCGTAAAAGGTTTTTGCATATTGCTTGTTAGCTGAGTTGGCCAGCGCTTCTTTGTGCCCGGTTGTGCTTCATGTTGGAGGCGGGGGCGGTTCGATTTTTCCAGTCAACAATGGATGAGTTCCGCCTGTAGGTTTGCCGCAGTTGCTTGTTCAGATCAAGCAACTTTAGCTGTACGTCGGCTAGTATCTTGTCACTTTCAAGGCTACGAGATTTGTCAGAGTGTGTAGGTTGGCTCGCCATTAGCGCAGTGGTTTCAGCGGCGGTGGTGATGTCCGTTTTGATACCACGATCAAGATAGCGTTGCGCATCGCTGGCAATACCACCCGCTGAGTAGTGTCTGTCCATGGTTTTGACGAGGTGTGGATAGATGTTAGGTGCCCATGCCTTGATCTTTTCACTCATGAGCATAGCCCCCATTAGGGAAAACGCAGTTTCGGCCGTCATCTCAGCATTTTGTCTGTCCGACTTGAATTTAGCCGTGATGTGGACTGTGGCTTCTCGGATTGTGTTTTCAAGTTGGCCTGCAAAATCAGTGAGTTTCTCTCCCTCATGTCGCTGAAGGTCCCATGCTCGGCTTAGATACTGAAAGTTTGTCATTTGGCTCCCGTGGGTGGATGTAAGGTAAGCCTTTAGTTCCTCGAACGTGGACGTGGGCTGTCTAGAGTCCTCCATCTGCTGGAAGATGCCTTCGTTCAGTAGTTGCTTTGCCAACTTGACAAACTCCTTCTCCATTGCAGGATATTCCCTTAATTCTGGCTTAACATGTATGGTGTAAGCCTTATTAAGGTCGGTAATGAAGCGGTTTACATCGCTGCCCGGTTCAAAGGTCCGGATGGATTTTGTGGCGTCCCAAAGTGACTGCTGTCGCAATAGAAGCTCATAGTTTGTGGTGTGTTGTTGCAATGTGTGCGATCGATCGTGCGCGGTAGTTTGCAAAGCAGTTAAAAGTTCGTGAAGGTCTGTTTTCAGTTCACTAATGATTAATTGTGCTTGCGGGTTATCTGCAGGCTCCATGTCAATTTTCGTTTGGAGAATCGCTGCTTTTTGCTGTTTTATAAGTTCCAAGATTTCTGATCGAGAAAGGCCGGAGTAATCCATCCTTGTTTTGCTGCACGCTTGACACCAGTGTTATATTCTGAGTTGGTGATATCTGTGATATGAATGTTGTGGGCGAGAAATGCGTATGGTTGCAAAACAAAGAACGTATGGATACTCACAATAACACAGTAATGATGTTATAGAAAATTTTTATAAATAGATTAAGTACAGAGAATAGAGTGGAGAAATATGTTCACAGTTAAAGAATGAATTCAGTGGTAGTAGTTACAAAGTTCATGTACTGACCTTGTCTCGTGGTGAAGGGATGGTTTTCTCGGAATTAGGGCAGCGTTCCTAGCGGCGGCGATCGTTTGATGTATCGGATGACAGGCGCCGGACGGTGGCGAAGAATCTTTAACACGAGTCGTGTGAAAGAACTAATCTGGTGATAATTATTTGGTCCGTCTATTCATATATTTTCTGTAGGCTCAGAAACGGCAATTTTTGTGCCCCGCGGGAAGCGTTCCGATTGGATATTTATTAATGTATTTTTTTTGTTAATTTATCGCAAACGGAAGTTCTGCGCGGAGCCCATGCGTGAGCGACTAACTTTTCATTTTGAGTTGAGAACTCGAAGTGGTAACTTCAGTTTTTTTTTCTTTTCTTCTTTTCTTTCTTTTTGTTTTTTCAAATCAAGGCAAGATCTCGTCTTGTAACACAACTAAACTTGGAGAAGGAAAACTGAATTCAGACCAGTTTTACTCTGCTTGAAAATTGATCTTGTGTTGCATTCTGTTGTTGACGGATGGTTGAGCAAATACAAAGCATCCTTTTAACGCGACTGAGGCAGAATTTGTCGAATACATTAAGGGTGTACTTCTGGCCCTACCCATATTAGTGCAACGGATAGGTGTTATATTGTCGGTTTCAGTCGTCCCACCATTTTCTTTTCTTTTTTTTCCGATTTAGGCCGATAGATAAGTTACAATGTTTCCAAAAAGAAAAAGGAGAAAAAAATCAAAAGTCCAGTTAAATAAAAAGTTTCTTCTGGCGATTCAGTTGTCACGAAAAAACATTGAGCCAGTTTTGTATCAACGGACGGACGCTGGTGGAATCTACTCTTTGAAAAGAACGCCCCCTAGTGTCGATAGAAGTGGGCGGGGGGAATGACAAGTTATCAGTTGTGCCAACAAAAACTGAAAAGTGTTTCCCGTGTTCTATTTGTTTTCTCTTGTAGCATAACAAGATCAACTATAGCGACCACCCACCAATGTCGCCAAGCATCCATTACAATGATATGTCAAAATTAAAAGATTATTGGCACTTGAATGTAGACAGATTTAATCACATGGAAGAAACCCTTGGAGTTTGGTAATTTCTTAGTTTACGGGTGCGGTTAATAAACTTCTTACAATTAATCATAGAATTATGCATACCTTATAGTGCTGTTTCACTGGTCCCGTAAACTGATTCGATCGTGAGGGTGCTGCTCATATAACGTGAGTGGACAGGGATAGCTTGACGGAACTCATCCCTCTCCACGTTAACAACTGGTTTGAATTCAGAGTTCTCCTCCTAGAACAGTTGCTATACGAGGGTTAAAGAGCATAGTCTGCCTTGCTGTTTTACTCATAGTTGGGTGGTGAATACTTGAATGGAGAATAGTAAAGTAAAATTGGCGACCGTAGTCGAGGGCGACCCGAAGGCTCCCTTTTCGATAGCAACTACACCGAGGTGTAGGGGATGGCGCTACTCCTTTCCCTGGATTGCTCCACTTTACCCTTGATACGTACCTTATATTGCTAATTGTTAAGCAAGGAAGAATCAAGTACCATTTTTTGAGTCTTTGGTATGACTCGACCTGGCATTGAACCCAGGTCTCCCGGGCCATTGGCGAACACTCTAACCATCATACCAATGTCCAGTTGAATGGAGAATAATTGGATTCACTCTTTTCCTTAGGCGGTGCAATGTAAAATGCAAACAGCTTTGTTCAAGATTTGAACTCGTGAGGCCGGATCTACTTGTTACGACGATAAACACTACGCCATGAGTACCTACACCAGTAATTCCTAACGTGGTGCTCGTATAAAGACCAAGTTAATGGCCTTTTGAGTTTCCTTCACGTGAATTGCAGTAAAATTTTGAATATGTAAGAAATGAATATCACAGTGGGGTGGGGCATCAGAATTTTTGACATACCAAAGCAGGGTATGCCTCAAAATCGATTGGGAACCACTGATCTACAATCTTTAAAGACGCGGTTCTAAAGATTAAAAAAAAAAGAAAAGATTCCATCGCCTGGTTTATAACGGCATATTAACTCCTTATGGGTTATTTAATGCCAATACTTTATTCATATCAAAATGTTTAATTGTAATGACTCTATTTTCAATGTTCCGTTGCATTTTCTTTTAATTGCCTTTTTTTTTAATATTTGTCTATAATCATTTGTTTGCACACATATCTATGGTTTCAGATATTCCGATCTAATCCTCATAATATATAAACACTATGATTTTAAGTATACATTTACCCAATCCTTCTGTTACGAGAAGGATGTGAAATCGAATTAATTATAAAGAAAAGTACTGATAGTTTGAATTAAAAGTTTTCTTCCTCCAAAACTGATTACATTAACTGGGCTAAAGAGCCAAGTCTTCCTTACTATTGACTCACACCGAGAAGAGTTGCATTCATACCTTTCCTAATGACTTAAGCGCGTAGTGAAACACAATTAACCGCGCCTAAGATTTCAATTCGTGTCACCGATTCCATTTCCCATGACGATAACCGTTACGCAAAACTCACCTTATAAAAATTTATTTCTGAGAAAAAAATCGAGCCGAATACGTGTGGCACTTGATTTGGCCAGAGTGGGAAAGGAAGAAGTAATCCCAGACAGTGCGGCACCAAAAAGTGATTTCCTTTTTTTGAACTACTGTCGAACCCTCAGTACGAATTCGGAGACCCAAACTGTAGGCAGGAAAAATTAGCCAGCAGATGGGTATCGTCACTAGCTTCTTGAATGGAGTTTCCCAAGAAATAAAAGTAAAATTAGAGTCGGCTACTGAAATTCAACCAAGTTAAACAACTGAAAGAAAATTCAACTGAGGATTCTGCTGAAAAGAACTTTAAAGAAGACTCGCAATTTAATGAACTCTAAAACATTTCGACAAAACAAACAAAAAAAAAAAAAAAAAAGAAAACAAAAATACTCAAATTCGAAGAACTTTGTTTTCCGGACACTCTCTCAGATAAGTTCCAGCAAATTGTACAAAAATTTGCAACACTTTATCTTTTCTATCTGTTTCTTTCTCGTTTCTATTGTATAAAATTCTCTTTTAAAAACTTTATTGTCTGTGTTATCTTTTCGAATCAGTATCCGAACTACAAAGCTGTGGAACTTGTCAATCTTACCATTTGAATTTACCGTTTAATATTGCACACTAAAGCCTCCTAAAACATTACCCAGTAAAATACAAAATTTGCCTCTAGTGTCACTCACTTCATTTCAAATTTTATTTCTCAAAATCTCTTTAACCTATGGTTTCAATGGTTGATTGATTGAGTTTTATAGCATCTCAACTCTTGTAGATTATTCAATGCCAAATTTTATTTATACATATATATAAATATTCAATATATATGATTTGAAAATGAACAGTTTGTTGGTAAAATTTTTAAACAAGCCAGAGCTCATTCGTTTTACACATAGTTAATTGGTTCCAAGACTTTGCTAATTAATACTAATATTTCAATTTAATATCAGTATTTTATTTGCACACACTTAAATGGTTTCAAAAAATGATTAAACAGTTCTGTTTGACCCATAGATGGAACCCTAACAAGTACAACTACACCGGATCAGAGTGGACCTGAGAGTAATAGCAAGTACTTTACATTACCCAATGCTCCAGAACTTGATCCTCACCATCAGATAGCTTGGTGTTATATCCAATACACTCGGGCGGGATGGGGTCTTACCTCTCTGCATAGATGCCGTCACCGTATTCAACGGATGCAGCCGACTGGGCTGTTATGGTTTCAAATATTCCTATTTAATATTAATTTATACACAATTATATATAGTATCAAGTATTCTTATCTAATACTAATAATTTATACACAATTATGTTTTAAAGTAATAATTCCTATTCAATAATATCATTTGTTTACACAGGTATATGGTTTCTTGTCTTCCTATCAAATATTAATAATTCTATTTAATGATAATAATCATGTTTTCACACAGTTATGGTCTCACATAATCCTATCCAATTCTAATGATTTTTAAACAATTCTGATTACCCCATGGATGGGACTCAAACATGTACTACCACTCCGGGTCAGAGTGAACATAGGAGCAATGTCAATGAAGGGTTGCTCCGTACTCCCCAGAGCTCCACCAGAAACAGTTTATTGCCATACTATGAACACCCTTTTTCTGGAGGGGTTCTTGCTTCTCTGTTGAGGATGAAGTCGTTATATTCTAAGCCCCACCGACAAAAGATTCCGTTAATACCATGCATGGGGTTAGATTTATTGTGGTTTTAGGAATCATTGAGTTAGTATCGTATTTGACGTCTTATGAGGCTCCCTTTTCTTTTAGAAAAATATCTTTTAAAATTCCCCCTGCGTCTTATATGCCATATGTAGGGTAACAATTCGCGATAGTTGGCCGATATTAGCTAGCTGGTAACTCCCATAAGCTTAGATTTTAGAGTAATTTTCATATATCTATTGTCATCTAAAAGGCTATTATGCAGATTAAAAGTGTTATTATTGATAATATTCATTATATTAATTTCATCACGTTTAATATTAGAACTTTGTTTTTGTTTTTCTCAATTTGCTCTACTGAAATTGGGGTGCATCTAATACACCCGTGCGTTTTATATGCCGCCAAATAGAGTGATTTCTTAGAACTAACAGAAGTACATGTCTACGCTGTTAAGACTTTGATTAGAGATTACTTGTGGTCAAATCTCGTTTAAAACACAGGTTCTCACTAGATCACCGAAGTTAAGCATCGAGGGTCCTGCTCGGAACTTAAATGGTTGCCCCCATCAAGAACAGTAGGTACTGTGAGCTTACGTTCAGAACTTAGCAAAACTTTGTGAACGCTGTCATTTTTCCTCGTTCCCCGCGAGATCACCGAAGTTAAGTATCGATGAACCTGCTCAGGACATAGATAGCTGACCACTAAGAATAGTAGATATATGGGGCTAAGTGAATTTGTTGGTGTTATTCGTTTCAGTTGGTTGGTAGTAGTCAGTTTGGGGTTTTGATATCTGACTCCATTTTTTCTCTTCTCATTTAATTCATTGGCTCCTTCTGTCTGTAGAAAGCTGCAAAATAATTTCTGAACAAAGGAAGAAAAGAGACTTTATTTTGGGGTTTCATACGGCTACTCTACAGCGAGGAATATCTTCCTGGACTATTAGAGAACAGTTGCGTCTCCCAAATAAGGCGTTAAAATGTGCTAGTCGTTTTCTATAGTTAATAAATCCAAATTCGGTGTGGTCATGTCCAGGGAATGTTTTTATAATGTTTGTTTTGGCGGTGTTGGCTCGCTAGCAGCAGACATAGCTAGGTATCAGGCTACAAAACCTAATCAATACATGTCTTCGCAGCTAGCAGTCGCGTGAAAGAGGGTCCGTTCTGTGTTACAGTAGAGGTGAAGTGAGGTCGAATTTCTCTTTTGCGCAGGGATGAATCTCTCCGGACATGTGCCACCCCTATTTTCTTTCAGACGCTTCTGGGAGTTTCTACCCTTTTGAATTTATTTTCTTTTTCTTTTTTCTAACCCCTACAGGTACTAGGTGATCCTTAGTCTTTGGTTGTAGCTGGTTAATTAATTAATTTATTTTTGTAGTTTAAAAATTTACATCCAACGGTGATAAATCTTTATTGTTACCATATAAATCCACACAAAAAAAGAGATTTACCAATTAAATTTTCTTATATTCTTATAAGTGGATATTATTTTTTGAAGAATTTCGTAGATTTTAGTGAAGAATAAAAAAGTTATACATAAGAGATTGGTTGATTTAAACATTATTGTTAGTCCTTATGAATAAACCCATGCAATTATTTTACATCTCTAAGCTTGACGAACAACCAATCAATGTTTAATTCAACTCGTTAACTTGCAGAAAAATTAGAGAATGAATAATCCAGACGGTAAGAAAATGAGTCTCACATTAACTTCTGGAAACAAACTTCGGTTATCGTTAAAACATTTCTCTTTCTTCACTTGCTCCACGAAGAAAAAGTCATTTTGTAGATTAGATGGTCACTAGCGATGAATAATAGATTTATATGGAGAATCCGAAACGGAAAAAGTCTTCGCCAGATCCAGAGCTAGTTTTATTGCTTCTGTAACCAGTCAACCGAATTACGTTGTTTACAAGCCTCAAATAATAAAGAAGAGGAGGAGGAGGAGGAGGAGGAGGAGGATTATTATTATTATTATTATTATTATTATTATTATTATTATTATTATTATTATTATTATTAGTAGTAGTAGTAGTAGTAGTAGTAGTAGTAGTAGTAGTAGTAGTAGTAGTAGTAGTAGTAAATATATGAGCAAAGAAAATGGTTTCTCCATTAACTTACTAAGTCTGAGTTTTTTAGAACGTATCTCGGACTTTAAGCGACACACGACTGTATATTTACAAATTCTTTTCAAGCACAAAGGGTAGATGTTTACCGTTTCAGTTGTCAATCTTCTAATATTGGCAGGCTTTCTTGTAAGGTTTACAAAATCGACTGATGGCCTCATTACATCATAACATTTTTTCTTCACATCATTGCATACTTTCGTTGTACTATATATATATATGATAGCGATGGCATCTTATGCATATATATATCATCATCATAATCAAATGTTGGAAGCACAGAGTCCCTTAACTCTCTCTCTCTGCAATCGCTCCCGATAGCTCCTCAAGACAGCACCCGGTGTTTACACAGAGCTGATGTATGTAAGCCTTTGCTGGTCTGTCAGCACTCGTGTGTCCAGGTGTAGGAGTGCATAGGAAGACGTCGCTTATAAGTTCGTCCTTCGTTCTCCAGTAGTGTCTCGCATGTATTCTCTGTTTTGCTTGGATGATTTGTAAGATGAGAGGCAGGCAGTGATACAGTATTTTGAGGGGTCTTTATATATATATATATATAACGAACTGAACCATTGACATTGTGGTTAGAGAATTCACAAATAGCCCAGAAGACTGAGGTTCAATCGTAGGACAAGTCATACCAAAAACTCAAAAAATGATACTTAATGCCTCCTTGCTTAACACTAGGCCTTATAAATTATGGATCAAAGGGGAAGTGAAGCAATTCAGTGAAATGAGTAGTGTCCTCCCCTACACCTCGGTGTAGTAGCTATTGAAAGAAGAGCTATTGAAACGGTCGGCCAACTTGTATATATATATCCGAGGATCATTAAATAAGTTTCCAGACTTTTTTCGTATGAGCACTTTTATTGATAGTACACACATAAAACTCTAGTCCCCTTCGAAGTAATCTCCTCCGGCTGCAATGCACTTGAACAACAACTTCTAGAAGGCTCCATGGAACTCCTCTTGTGTGAGCGTGTCAATGACCTTCGTCATAGCCTCTTTCATCTCCTCAGTTGTCTCAACCTCTGAGCTTAGGGAAAAACCAAAAGTCACAGGGAGCAAGGTCTGGACAATAAGAAGGGTGAGGAACTGTCTTGATGCCCATCTGGCTCAAATAGTCTGTGACAAGGATGGAGTTGTGGACTAGTGCATTGTCCTGGGGGAAATGCCACTGACCCGATTTGAAGAGTATTTGAATCTCTTCCTGAACTCCCTTAAAACCACAACATAGTAACCCTAACCTTAACCCTTTGGCCAATTAACTCTGGTGTATTGATTTCTTTACTCCTCTCACACCTCTCATCACCCCTCACAGACTCCATGTCTTCCTTGAATCTCTTATGCCACTCAAAAACTGATGCTCAATTCATGCAAGATGGTCGAAAAGCATTCCATACGTTTCTGTGGCATTTTTTCCAAGTTTAAAACACAATTCTATTGCATATCGTTCTTCTAAAGTGTCCCCACGTCCAGATTGCATTTTTGAAATTCACCAGCTGCGACAATCAGGCTTTAGTTGGGTGTATTCAAATTCCTGCTGTAGCTGTTCATTTGAATCTGAAATCATAAAAAAATGGTCAGTCATCTCATAAGACGTATAGCAATAACATGGTGAGTTTTCAGGAGTCTACAACAATTTTAAATGCCTGTACAAGATAAGTCTGGAAACGTATTGAATGCACTATATATATAGAGAGAGAGTATATCACAAAAGTGAGTACACCCCTCACATTTCTGCAGATATCTAAGTATATCTCTCCATGAGACAACACTGACAAAATAACACTTTGACTCAATGAAAAGTAGTCTGTGTGCAGCTTATATAACAGAGTTAATTTATTTTCCCCTCAAAATAACTCAAAATATAACCAATAAAAACTAAACCCCTGCCAACAAAAGTGAGTACACCCCTTAGGGAAAGTTGTCAATATTAACATACACCATGTCTATTGTCAATATTTTGTGTGGCCACCATCATTATCCAGAACTCCCTCTACTCTCCTGGGCATCGAGTTTACCAGAGCTTCACAAGTAGTCAAATGGAATGCTCTTCCACTTCTCCATGACGATGTCGCGGAGCTGGCAGATATTTGAGACTTTGCACACCTCCACCTTCCGCTTGAGAATCCCCCAAAGATGTTCTATTGGGTTCAAGTCAGGAGACATGCTTGGCCAGCTTTACCCTCAGCCTCTTCAATAAAGTAATGGTCATCTTGGAGGTGTGTTTGGGGTCATTGTCATGCTGGAACACTACCCTGCGACCTAGTTTCTGGATGGAGAGGATCTGCTCTGCTGCAGTATTTCACAGTACATGCTGGAGTTCATGTTTCCCTCGATGAAATATAACTCTCCAACACCTGCAGCACTTTTTTAGTATATGTACCGCCGAAGCTAGCACTCATGACATTCCTACCACCATGCTTGACTGTAGGCATGACACACTTATCTTTGTACTCCTCACCTGGTCGCCGCCACACATGCTTGAAGCCATCAGAACCAAACAAATTAATCTTCATCTCATCAGACCATAGGGCATGGTTCCAGTAATCCATGTGCTTTGTTGACATGTCTTCAGCAAACTGTTTGGAGGTTTTCTTGTGTATCGTCTTCAGAAGAGGCTTCCTCCTGGGGTGACAGCCATGCACACCAATTTGATGTAGAGTGCGGCTTATGGGCTGAGCACTAACAGGCTGAACCCCCACCTCTTCAATCTCTGCAGCAATGCTGACATGACTCCTACGCCGATCTTTCAAAGAAAGCATTTGAATGTGACGCTCAGTACGTGTGCTCAGCTTCTTTGGACGACCTACTCTAGGCCTGTACTGAGTGGACCCCGCTCTTTTAAAACGCTGGATGATCTTAGCCACTGTGCTGCAGCTCAATTTCAGAGTGTTGGCAATCTTCTTGTAGCCTTGGTCATCTTCATGGAGCACAACAATACGTCTTTTAAGATCCTCAGAGAGTTCTTTGCCATGTGGTGCTATGTTGGAACTTTCAGTGACCAGTATGAGAGAGTGTGAGAGCTGCACTACAAATTTGAACACACCTGCTCCCTATGCACATGGGCCTAGTAACACTAATGACTCACATGACAGTACTCAATTTGGACATTTAGGGGTGTAGTTTCTTAGGGGTATACTCACTTTTGTTGGCAGGGGTTTAGCTTTTAATGGTTATATTTTGAGTTATTTTGAGGGGAAAATAAATTAACTCTGTTATATAAGCTGCACACAGACTACTTTTCATTGTGTCAAAGTGTCATTTTGTCAGTGTTGTCTCATGAAGAGATATACTTAGATATCTACAGCAATGTGAGGAGTGTACTCACTTTTGTGATACACTGTGTGTATATATATATATATATATATATATATGTACTAATTTTAGTAATTCATAGATTTTGTCAAAAATGTGGAAGCTACTGCATTAAAGTATAATTTATGATTATGTATACTTTAATATTTTAGTGCATTAAATTTGGGCAAATTTTTTGTAATAAAGATACTTATATGAAGCAATGGGTTTTTTTTATACTAAGGGTTGTTTCTTAAATCCATATAATTACTTGTTGATTTTTAATGTTAAATAGGAATAGTTGAAACCAAATGACTGTGCAAACAAATGATTATTATTAGACAGGAATAGTTACTTTCGTAACTGAGTATAAATGATTAGCATTAAACGGAAATACTTTGAAACCATACAACTAGGTCTTTGTATTAGATAGGAATACTTTATATCATATAACTGTGCAAACGAATGATTATTGACAAATAAAAAAGGGTGATAAAAATTCAGTGGAATATTGAAAATAGAAATTGTTATGATTACAATCAAACATTTCCAGATGAATCAAATTTCAGCATTAAATAACCAGTTCTGGAGATCAGGGGAATGTGGAGTACTTCTTCATTGCTATTACACCCAGGTCCACTCTGACTAGTAGTAGTAGTACTACCTGTTAGGGTTCCGTCTATTGGTTAAATAGATCTGTTTGAAAATGATTCGTATTCGATCGGATCATGTACAAAAAAAACAACTACACACAAAAAATGAAAATATGAACCAACAATGAACGCGTTTCCATAACCCCGAGGCATAAAATAGCCAAGACGGGTTGACATGCTATTAAAATCAATCAATATTACTTCTATTAATTGAAAAATATTAAACAATATTTAGATATAAGCATCAAATAGACTGAATGAATTAGATAAATTAAACCACAAAAATGATATTTTACTCATTTAAAACTTCATGATAAACTACATTTCATAAAAGTACCGTATTTGACGGCATATAAGACTCACGGGTGTATAAGACGTACCCCAATTTCAGCCGGGCAAATCAAGAAAAAATTAGTAATTAGTAAAATTATTAGTAAATGGTACAGCCTGGGCCATATTTATGTGTGATTTTGGTTAAACAAACCATGATTACAATTAAACAAAAAATAATAGAAAAAAAGAACCTATAAAAACTTTATTATATTTAAAGGTAAGAAAACAAAATAACAATTAAAAAAAAAACTTATATATAGCATATAAAACGTAGGGGGATTTTAAAAGATATTTTCATTTTTAAAAAAAGTGCGCCTTATATGTCGTCAAAAACGGTAAATTATATTTAGTCGGAGAGAATCTCGGTGGAGTAATGGTTAATGTGCTGGACAGTGACATCGTAATAAACGAGTTTGAACTCGAATCGCATTTTTGCATTCACTTTGAGAATGTTATGGACTCTCCCTTATCCTACGTCAGCAAGGGGTTAGATAGTACCACTAGTGTACTTCTACAAGGATAGCTTTGGTTTATTTACGTCGGTTGATATGCCGTTAAACGAAGAAAGCAAACCAAACCACTTTTCGTCCTCTTTCTTTAAAGATAGATTGCACAACATTTATATTAGAATATATCAAAATTTCTTAAAAATTGAAACAACAGAAAATCTCGAAAACAGGCTGTCACAGCATTTTATCATCTTTAACTGTATCAATATGATGTCTAATGGTGGAAACTTGGTAGTTTTTAAGTATAGATAATTTTTGGGGAATTAAAAATAATGAAGTATGTATTTACCATCCCCCTCCACATGGGCAGGATCTGACAAGAAGGTTAATTTTTTAAGCGCGGTTAAACAGGTCTGAATTCAGAGTTTTCCTCCTAGACTGGTTGCCTAACACTAAGGAACACAGTCATCCCTATTATTCAACCATAGCTGGAGGAAGAATTATTGGATTCATACTTCTCCCAAAGTGATTAGTGCTATGTGAAATGCAATCAACCTCGTGCAAGATTTGAACTCGTGTCGACGTGTCCATTCCCTACGACGGTAACCATCACTCAACGGGCACCTGAAGTAATTATAAGTTACAATACCAATACTAGTGTAGCTCAGCGAAGAAAGGCAGCGAGGGGTTGACTGGGACAGATATCTCGCGCGAAGTTCTTACACGGAGAGCTGGTGTGTAAATAATTCATTTTGTAACCCGGTTCGCCTTCACTTTTTACTGAAGGGAAGGGGAGGTTTTACTTAGCTTAGTCAATTTCATTTTCTCCTCACCACCTCACGTGACGCACGCCAAATCCCTATAAGAAGGTAGGTCTGTAAGTAGTTACAACGGCATTAATGTATAGATTAGACTTATTGTCATTAAAAAAAAATCATTCGTTTTAAAGGCACTTGTTATCAGGGATTCGACCGTTTACTGTAGTCAGTCGTTTCGTAAATGAGAGAACTGAACTCAGATATTGGTTACTGATGTGCATTTCCGCTGTAATTTTCTTTGGAAAGGCATGAATCCAACTTTCCTTGTATCCAGGCTGCTTCATTACCTTTTTTTCCTTAATTTATTCATTTTCTTTTTATCTGACGTTTTTAGCGTTTTTTTTAATTATTTTTTCCTCAATTCTAGTTTGTTTTTTTATTTTTTTCGCTTTGTCTTTTCAGTTTGTACTTTTTCGTTTCCGTCTTTTCCTTTGACAGTTTGTCTATTTTCTTGTATTATTAAATCTTTGTATTTCATTTTGTTTGAATTATTCATTTTTGTTTTCGGTTTCTCTTTCTTTCTTTCTTTCTTTATTTATTTACTGTATCCTCTATCTACCGATAATTTTAATCCTTTTTTTCTTTCCTTTCATTCTATGTTTCTGTTTTTTTTTTCTTTTTGTTTCTCCTGTTCAACTTTTTGTATGTTCTATTCCGCTCGTATTCAATAATTTTTTCCTGCGTTCTTTCTTTCTGTTTTCTTTCTTTCTTGTATTCTATATCTTTATTCATTCTTTCTTTCATTCGGTATTTTCCTTTCTTTCTCTCTTTCTGTTGTAATGGTTTCAAGTATTATAGTTTTAACCGAAAACAGATAAACAAAACCTTTTTTCTAAAAATTTTCTATCAATAAAAACAAAATACATTTCATATTTTCTAAAAATCAAAGTCTAAGTTAGATTAACCGACACAAGACTCTGATTTTAAAAAATTCCATTTCTAACGGACACATCACCTAACTCTTTAAAGATAGGATTTACCAATAGAATTAGAGAAAAAATGTAACTTCAGCAACAACTTCGAATCCTAGGGATATATATAAAGGAGCGATAGTTTGAAGGGAGTTAAAAGAAGGAGAAAAGAAAAGCTTATTTAGAAGAACTCATCTGTTTAATAGACCCTAAAGTATTTAAAAGCATAAGAAACCAGCTCCACCAAAAAACTTTAAAAAAAAATTAAAATAAAAAATAAAAAAAGAGAAAATATTCCTTTTCTTCACCAACAAGCACCTTTACACTCTAAGAAGTGTATCGGAGAGTTTCTTCCGACGCCAAAATAATTGCAAACCTGGGACTCTCTCCACCATTGCACACAGAATTCAAAATAAAAGTCACTATTATTATTTGTTTCCAGTGTTCTGTGTTCCTGTTAGTTCTTATTTGCCGAATTTCTTTGTCCATTTCATTCCCCAGACCAAGTTTACTAACACCCACTTAGTTCAAGCAACATTTTCTTTCTTTCTTTCTTTCTTTCTTTCTTTCTTTCTTCATTAGTCTTTCTTTCTTTTTCGTATTCTACATCTTTCTTTCTTTCTTTCTTTTTTTCTTTCCTCCTTTTCATGTTCTTTTAACCACTTATTTTACAGCTTAATTTTCTTCTTCTTCTTCTTCTTCTTCTTCTTCTTCTTCTTCTTCTTCTTCTTCTTCTTCTTCTTCTTCTTCTTCTTCTTCAACCAACTCAATCCTTACAGAGGACAGCTAGTACAATAGTAGGCCGCGCCGGATCTTCTTCATCTGCCCGTGCTCTTTCCGCCCCACCTAAATGTCTTGCTAAATTTGAGTCAATAATTGTTTTCATTGCCAAAATCCCCTTCTCATCATTCTCTCTGCCTTTTAACCCGCATCCAATGGGCGAACCATCGCTTTCCTTTCAAAGACCGGATGAGAACCGCCTTGACTGGGAGAATAATAATAATCCCTACTCGAACGCTTACGCACCTACACTCGTCTACTCACATACATAGAGACAAAAAGAAAGCCATAAAGATATACAAGTACACACATCCAGAGATGCAAGTTCGCACATACATGCACATGCACTTTCAAGCGCACTTGAGAACACATACAAGAGTAATAAGCATAGAAACATTTAGGCACACAGAGGAATACAAGAGCAAGTGTAAACGTGCAAACATGTGTTCAATCAGGCACGCACACAAGCCCACACAGGAAGACATAAGACATTGATAAAGACAACTTCATCGGAGCACAAATGATTAGGAGTTATGCTAAAAAAAAAAAAGCCTTGCTTAACACCTAGTTTTCACCATCTCTTTCGAAGTAGACACGGTAGACAGCAGTCTCAAACAATTTACTTGGAACGGAAGGCAGTAAATGTTTATACAGTGTAACCAGGATATAAGATAGTTGGCTGTACTGGAGAAAAAATCTCTTATGTCCGGGTTTGGTCTATTTTGTTTGGGTAACACAGGCTCTATTTTGGGACCAGAGAATCTCTCTTATATTCAGGTTTATCTTATATCAGGGTTACTCTGTATTATGTTCCGTTCGCGCACACTATCCAGATTCCTTAAGATTTTAGAAGTACCTTATATATATATATATATATATATATATATATGCGTGCGTGTGTTGATGGTTATATTTATAAAGAAATGGTGGTCAGTATTCGTGATAGATCATACGTAGATTTAAGTTTAAATTGCGTATGATGAACGCAAAGGCGAGAAACTGACAGACACCAAGTGTCGTTGACTCTGTATCTACGTCATTAAAACTTATACACACACACACACACACACACACTAAGGTATTCTCTCTCTCTCTCTCTCTCTATATATATATATATATATATTTGTTTGGTTTGGTATCTTTGTTTAATGGCAGATCAACCTTCACGGGGTCATTTGATGCTAAATTCATCTTAGTACGATGTCGCAGTCCAATGCGTTAGCCAGTACGCTGCTGTGACTTCCCCTCAACGAATAGGGCTATATATATGAGTGCGTGTGTGTGATAACAAACAATCATTGTTTATTAAGTTTTTTCTTGTCAGCGAGTAAAATACTGCAAATAGGAATCAATAATATACATATATATAAGATGTTTCTAGATCGAGTACTTTTGACCATTATTGATCATTATCAAGAACGTAATTTGAAGCTGTATTGAATAAGAAATCAACAAAATTGAGTCATTATTTGAGGATATTGTAATTTTTCAAATGAGCCTTTCCATCACGGGATAACAAAGCCACGTGTCATATTAAATGAGACATATCTAAAAGATTAGTTGCTACTTAAATACACATTATATATGTACAAGATGTTATCAAGAGTATCGAATCTGAATATTCAAAGTTTGGAAATCCGGAAATGTTAAATTTAAATGAAGACACACATACAACTGGGTAATTTATTTTATAAAGTAATGATGTTGTTGGGGAACTAAACATAGAAGTCTTCGTTTTGGGGAGTTATGGGTGGAGCTTCCGATAATCACGTGATGGTTGGTCATGTGACATTTCAAGAAACAAGTTCTATATCGTTTTAGTTTCGGACACATCCGTCGAAGAAGACCCCTCTCTTTCGTTTACGTTTGTTCGAGCAGTACGTACGTGCAAATTATACTATGTGAACCTTTTCCCTATACCAGAAGAAATGTAAGTTTTTAACCGTTGCTATCAACACTGCTTGTTCAGTGGAACAACTTTTATACCTTTTTATAGTTTGGGACTGTTTGTCATGGTTTCTAATTTTGTGTATAATATATGTGTATAAAATATGTCACTTTTTGTAAATGGACTATGATTTCCTAACCGAAATATCCTGTATTAGGTTCCTATTTAGAAAACCTAGTGCATTATAAGAAAAAGCCGGTGGTAGTCTTCATGAATACCACACACACTATAAATTCCGATAATGTCTAGACTTTTAGATAAGTCAATGCCAATTCTTGATTCTTTTTAATCAACCGTCTCGATACTTTTTGATCACCAATTTTTAGCATACTCAAAGGACGTAGCTCTGTGTAACGTCTTGTTTCCTGAACAGAAACTTTTCAATATTAATAGTGGAAGACATGGATGATATTAAAGGAAACACAATAGCGCAGTTTCACCTAATATCAAAAGAGAAGATTCAGAAGTGATTCGACCAATGAAAAACTCGGGGGAAGAAGTGAGTTAAAGCTTCATTCATGGTTCCTTTCTGTCTTGGTAAATAAGCTTCAATCTCGATACTTTTCGAACGCCCTCCGCCGCAGGCAGGATGCAACACAAGGTCAATTTCAAGCGAGGTAAAGCTGGTTTAATTCAGATCTTTCATTTTCCTTGATTAGTTGCCGTACCAAAGCGAAAGAAACCCGTAAACTCATAGTAGAATGTACCGGGCTCATTGATCCCCCCACCATATCTGAGGGGCGAGCAGAAGAGATTTATATTTACTTTTCCAAAGGGCATAAGCGCGGAAATATAAACAACCTCGTGTACGATTTGAACTCGAGTCATCGAGTCTTTATCCTCGTACGATAACCATTACGCTACGAGCATCTAATACACACACACACATACACACACACACACACATATATATATAACGCCCAAACTTACATACAAGGTTCATTAAATAGGTTTCCAGACTTTTTTCGTATGGGCACTTTTATTGATAGTACACACATAAAACACTAGTTCCCTTCGAAGTAATCTCCGGCTGCAATGCACTTGTTCTACCGTTCCAACAACTTCTGCAAGGCCCCATGGAAATCCTCTTCTGCGAGCGTGTCAATGACCTTCGTCACAGCCTCTTTCATCTCCTCAATTGTCTCATAACGACAACCCCTGAGCTTAGGGAATAGCCAAAAGTCACAGGGAGCAAGGTCTGGACTATTGGGAGGCTGAGGAACTGTCTTCATGCTCATCTTGGTCAAATAGTCTGTGACAAGGATGGAGTTGTGGACTGGTGCATTGTCCTGGGGTAAATGCCTCTGACCCGATTTGAAGAGTGCTCGCCTCTTCCGACGGAATATCTTCCTGAACTCCCTTAAAACCTCAACATAGTAACCCTAACCCTAACCCTTTGGCCAGTCAACTCAGGTGTATTGACTTCCTTACTACTCCCACACCTCTCATCATCCCTCACAGACTCCCTGCCTTTCTTGAATCTCTTATGCCACTCAAAAACTGATGCTTGATTTATGTAAGATGGTCTAAAACCAGTCTGAAGCATTCCATACGTTTCTGTGGCATTTTTTCCAAGTTTAAAACTCAATTTTATTGCATATCGTTTTTCTAAAGTGTCCTCACGTCCAGATTACATTTTTTGAAATTCACCAGCTGTGACAATCAGACTTTAGTAGGGTGTATTCCAGTTGCTGCTGTAGCTTTTAATTTGAACCTGAAATCATTAAAAATTGGTAAGTCATCTCATAATATGTATAGCAATAACATAGTGAATTTTCAAGAGTCTACAACAATTTTAAATGCCTATACAAAAAAAGTCTGGAAACTTATTGAAGGCACCACGTATGTCGCTTGGTAACTGAGCGGTAAGATACTGAGTCTAACGTAAAGTTGGACGGGTTTCGATCCCAGCTTTAAGTGTCCTGCATGTCTACCCTCATTGAAGACTTGTGATACAACGAAACTGTCTGTCTGTGGATAACAATATTTATATATGAGGTAGATATGAAATTTAATCAGACACACATGTCATAAAAAGAAGAAAATTGAAAGGAAAATATATAAAACGGATGAGAAAATTCATTCATAATATTGGTAAAAGATGCTTAAAAATGTAAACATTTTTATGAAGTATCTTCATTGAAAAACAGAATTGATGCCTTAAAAAGTCTCTATCTATTCTCTGTTCCTGTCAACCCATTCTGGGAATTTTCTGCAGGTGTTTTCCAGAACCCTTTGGCGCATTTCTTTAGTTATTGTTAGAATAACACCTGCAATTCTCTCAACGTTTTTGAAGCCTCTTATATATATATATATATATATATATATATATAGAGAGAGAGAGAGATAATGAAACGAAAGGAGTATAGATCTTAAATGTTCTTCAACTAAGTGATTTTTTCATTCTGACTCTCGGTAGATGCATTGTTTTTGTTTTTTTTTTTTGTTTTGTTTTTGTTTTTTGGGGGTTTTTTTGTTTGTTTGTTTTTGTTTTTTTTTGGTGGAAGGTTCTTTTTGCACGCAGTGTTTTCTTTTTTCTTTTTTCCTTTTGTAATTTTGTGCCAATTGTTCTTTCTTTTCCCACTGAGGCCGGTCAAATTGGTTTTAAGCATTTGTTGCTTGTGACTATGGAGCATCGTTATCCCCTTTTGTTGTAGCTCTTTGTTTGGTGTTTTTTGAAAGCAAACAAAGGCTAATGCCAAGTAAAAGAATGACAATCGTGTGTATTTAAAGCATTTCAACTTGATTTTCAGGTCTGAAACTAAAGCTTGATTCGCATTCTGAATTCCACTCTTCCTTAATCCCACGGTCGCTGCGTTTGTCAGGTGGGTGCCGTCTGGTCTACTCGGGTTACCTGTATTTTCTTTTGCTCCTTTTTTAAAACCGCGCATTTTTTCTACGATTCAAGTATCTTTTCACACGTTTTATGGGGAAGAGATCAGCAGATGGGCACCTTACTGAAGTCATAGGGAACATGACTCGGAAACGATTACTTTTATAATAAGTTTGAGCCTTGCTGGGTGTCCAAGCCGATGGGGTATTGTACCAGCAAAGAATATACGATGGAGTGCTGAAAAGTTCTCAGTCGGACTAAGAATAGAATGACCTGAGAAGCATGGAAAAAATATGCTATTTCACGTATTTAACTGGTAATACAAATCACTTGGCATATCGGTATTCAAGTTGTTTACATTCTTTTCCCGGTAAAAATTCAGACTTAAAAATGGGGAGAAAACTTTTCAGCCCACCTCGTCTGTCGGTCTGTCTCTCTGACTCTGTCTCTGTGAATGGGTATATATATATATATATATATATATATATATATATATATAACAACCCCTCTGCACGAGCAGGACTGAGTTAAATTGGTTTGAATTCAGAGTTTTCCTTCAATTAGACCGACTGCTACACCAAAGCTGAAGAGCCCAATCTGCCCTTCTATTTACTCATAGCTGGAAAGAGAATAGTTGGATGCATACCTTTCCCAAGAGTACTTGCACAATGTGAAATCCAAACAACCTCCCCCAGTATTTGAACTGATGTTACCGTGTTCATTTTTTACGACGATAACCATTACACCACGAGCGCCTTCTAAAAAAAGAACCTCAAATATATATATGAAGTTCTTTTTAACAGTTTTTTTCGTGTCAAGATTTTACGAGTTTGTTTCAGTTTTATCAACGAATTGTCAATTATTTTCGTGTCAAGTGCTTCTCACCGTCATTGATCATTTTCAAGTCTTAATCCAACTATTTTTTAAAATTCCATTGGAACCTTTGCTTTTCATATCTGAATTTCTATTATTTATTTATTATTTATTTATTTTTTTTTTTGTGATTTGAACTCGTCGCAATTTAAAAAAGCTATCAATTATTTTACATTTTATAAGGTGGTGGGGTACCTTTCACATTTTAATTCAATCCAGAATTATTACTTATTTCCAGTAACAGTTAGCGTCGGAAAAAACAAGTAACTAGAGTGGTCGAAACTGAAAGAGTAAAATATACTTGATTGCTAAGGTTTCTTCTTAATAATAGGAATAGCTGAATTTAGTAACTACGTTCTTGTAAAATTTCATGACAACGTTGTGTGTGCCTTTTTTTTTGTATCTCAGCTAAAAAGGTGTCAATTTTGTAGAAAAAAAGTTTTTTTTATATATAACAGCACAACACAAGATTTCTATCATACTTACCTTGCGTAGGGTTTATTACCTCTTTCAGAGTGGATAAGAATTCAAATTTGCTTAGTTTCAGGGAGCCCTTCCACTAGGCAGCACCTAACCCTTCGTTTAAAAAGGATGAGGGCTAGTTTTATTGCACGGCACGTGGGATGTCCCTTAAAGGGAATGTACACGGATTATAAGCAGTGTTTTAGAAAAAACACCCCGCGGGAGGTTCGCTTTATGCTTGGTACCCCCACATTAAATAGACCTTGTGTTACATTTTGGTATCGTGGGGAGTTCAACAAATACACTTGTATCGACCATCATTTTCTTGCGATTGCGTTTGTATTACAACATTGATGAATTAGTAAATTTAATATTCTGGAAAACTGCCAAGCGGGTTAGAGGCCGTAGAATACGCGATTGCACACCTGCAACGACTGACCTGCATATGGCACTAAACTCCTTCGTTGTCATTACTCGCTGGTCTACTCTGATCCAGATTGGTGATACCTGCCCAGGTCCCATCTCTGAGTCAAATAGAACTGTTCAATCATTTATTAAGGATTATGATTATTAGTTACTTGAAACCATACGGCTGTGTACAAATTTTTCATATTGCATAGGAATTCTTGATAAATAGAATTACTTATGTTAAATAGCAATAGTTGAAACCATTTAACTATGGTTAATGGTTAATATCAAGTAGAATTATTTGTGTTAAATAGCAATGTTTGAAATCATTCAACTGTGTACATACAGCTCATTTAGAAATAAAGTTACCTACAAACTGTTCGCTGACAAATCATATATTTATAAACAGGGTTTGGCATTAGATAACTAAAAAATGTTGGTATGTCATAAAACACCAACCAACCAACCAACAATTCTAAGTTATTAAATATTATAAATACCAGTGGAAGGCTGTTGAGTAAAGTGACTGGAACTCTCTCTCTCTCTCTCTCTCTCTCTCTCTCTCTCTCTCTCTCTCTCTCTCTCAAATTAAAATGAAGTCTTGGAGTTTGGGGAATGCGGAGTACCCCTTCATTTACATTACAGGTCTACTCTGACTTGCATTTGTCGTACCTATTAGGGTTCCATCAATAGGTCAAATAGAACTGTTCAGTTATCTCCTAGAAATTATTATTGCTATCAAATAAAATTATTTGTGCTAAATAGCAATACTTGAAACCATTTAACAGTGTGCAAATAGAATTCTTAGCGTAAGATAGCAATATATGAAATCTTTTAGAATTATTAGAGCTAGCAGTCTTAACATTTTAACTGTATGCAAACAAAGATTAATATTTAATAGAATTATAAGTGTTTGACAGAAATACTTGAAAATGAGTAGAATTATTGATGTTAGATAACAATACTTGAAACTATTTAACTGTTTACAAACAAATGAGCTCTGCTTCGTTTAAAAATGTTACCTACAAACTATTCACTTACAAATCATATGTATAATATATAATTATATATGTATGAACAGAATTTGACATTATTTAAATCGCAAGTGTTAATATGCCTTAAAACACAACCAAACCAAACCATATAACCATCCGTTGGAAATTTACGAATCTAATTCCACATAAAAATAAGACATACCTTTTTAAGTGGATGTATTCATCTTCATATATTCCAGGCAGGATACTTTAACTTAATAAACTAGGCAAAAACATGAGGACGACTTTTTAAAACACGCACGGTGTTCTTTTTATTTACAGAATGACGAAAAACTCAGGACAGATAACTCTGACCCGACAATTCTATTATCAATAGTTCTAACAAGTACTGATTCCAGTGATAATTTCAACACCATCAAGTGTTGATATGTCATTAAACCAAAAACCTAACCAAATCTTATTTTCATTCACCCCTAAATAAATTAATTGAATATTCAATTATCAAACATAACTAATTTACCAATGTTTAATACAAGAGAAAAGAATCAGTAAACTATAAATGCAAACGAACCTTTAATTCTTGAACAATTTCTAAATAAGAAAAATGGGTTTGGTGAACACTGAGGTTGCAGATTAGTGAGTTTGAGCCGCAAATTACCTTCTATGTTCAAAGAGCGTCATGGCTAAATCCAAATTCCACCACACCTAACTTAGAAAAGCTAGTACAATTGTACCATAGCCAGATACGGCCATGTGTGAAATGGACAAATAATGTTCATAAAGACAGAACATAAGAATCTCGAAACACGAAAAACACTTACGACTTCTCAGTTCAGGTACGAAACTTTTTATTACCTTTGAATTTAAAGGTTTTTCGACATTAGGAGAGAGAGGCACAATCTTTCTATTCTGGCTTTTTTATCTGCACCCCAATCTCGTGCGACACCTGCACAAGGCCTCCGCGAGCAAGCGAAAGTCAACCCTTCTCGTCCGGTGTCTAGTTTTCAACTCTACTAACTGACTTTTTCAAAATCTCCCAAAATCCTCCGCGCACTTCCGGTGCGTGACGTCATTCGCACTCTGTAACCCCGTTTCCCATCTCGGGCTATTGTGACATCTCTGAGTGATACGTCCGCTCCGCGTGCACGCGCTTGAACACCTGTGTTAATGTTGCACCTAAGTAGCCCATGCACTGAGCCGAAAGGTTCTCAGCCTAAATAAACCCAAAGGCATGAAATGAAATCCCTCGGCCATTATATTACAAAATAGGCTCAACGGTAGCACAAAACTTGTAATATTTTCCCACAGTTTTTGGTTCATCCCGTAAAATTCTATTTCTTTAAATGCGTACCGCCTCGAGATGGAAAGGGGAGTTCCCGTGGCATAATGGTTAGAGTGCTTGGACTGTGGTCTCGAAGTAAACGAGTTCGAACTTCACTCGCGCTAATATGTTCACTTTCGGACAAATACCCTTAGGAAAGATATGAAACTTCTTATCCTCCCAGCTATGAGTCAAATTGTATCACTGCTATTCTCAGACATGGATGACTTTGGAATTAAATAACCAACCAAGGTTGATATGCCATCAAGTCAAGATCGAAAGTCATTTCAATTAATTTTTCTAGGTATCTAAATTTGTACTTTCCACTTCAACATCGTTCGTTCCTTTAAATTACCCGTATATTTTGAACGGATCGTATGTAAACGACACCGCACTGGTAGCCATCACATCCAATCGGGCATTCTGACGGGTGTATGATATCTAGCAACAAGTGCGCATGATCCCCAAGGATTTATTTTTCTATAATAAACTGATTTATAAATTGAAGCTATTAAACTCACCCCTTATGAACCCCCGATTTTTTATTCGTCCATTCAAAATTTTATTCACCCCAGAGATCTATATGAACCACTTTGAGAAGACCTGATTTAGGCCATCCACAAGAACTAGTTTCGAATCCTTCCGGTTGAGTATTTTTTTCATATAATACATGCCATATTTAGTCATTAGATGAATACAATAAATAATTTTACCCGGGGATTTTGTCTCCTCACTCACTAGAAGGAACGGTCGACTAGTTCAAGAACAAAAAATAATTTCGTTCACTTTTATTCAATAGTTCAGGAAGTTCAGTTTTCTGAAAAAGATGTTTTGTTTTTTCGTGAGAGCGGAAAACAAATGTTAAAATGATATCGATAAGCGTCTGAATGAGTTAAAAAAAAAACCAACCAAGTGAATTCGTGTGTGACGCTTTGGATTTAAAGGTTCATTAACTTCTGAGACGCACGTCGAATACTCTATCCATGTCTCTTAGGCTGATTTGTTGATATAATTCACCGCATCCAATTAGAATGCGTAATGAAAACAACTTACCCTACAAATGCCTACACCTCGCACATACTAATCACACACGAGCGTACCGCTCTTTTTCTACCCCATATACAGTGATATGTGTTTGTTGGTTTGTTTTTTTTTTTGGTTTTTTTGTTTAATGGCATTTCAACCTTCTTGTGTTATTTTAATACCAAAGCTATCTTTGCAGAAGAGAAGTAGTGGTACTATTTTGCCCATAACTAGGTAATTAAGAAGTTCCTAAGATTATTAATTCGAAAGTGAACGTAATAACTCACTTACTATGATGTACCATCCCAACACTTTAGCCAGTACGCCACAGGGACTCTCCCATATATGTTTCTGGAAAGATTAACATATGTATATGTGAGCTATTCACACCCAACATTTATGAACAGACTGAGATAGATAGAGAGATAGATAATATGTAAAAAATTTCGTTATAAAAAGAGTCTTTCTAAACCAATGATACCGATAATTTATTATTTCTGCTGGAACAGCATCCAATCGAAACGGATATTATTCAGTGATATATATATAAATATATATATATATATATATATATATATATATATATGTGTGTGTGTGTGTGTGTGTGTGTATATGTGTGTGTGTGTGTTTTAATATTGCCGTTTTCGAGCACTTAAATATTGTTAGTAATTATTAATAAAAACTTAAGGTTTATATATATATATATATATATATATATATATATATAAACATGTTCTGTTGAAGAACGTGGAATATTTTCTTTTTGAGATCTTTAAATGAAGACGTTCGAATGTTTTTGTTATTTTTAATATGTCTGAGTCGAGGTGGTGAAGAAAGTGTCCCAAACAAGCCCAAGCACTTTCGACAATTTCGCTGGTCGTCCTCAGGGGTTGAGTTTGATCGTTAGTTGCTGATAGTGGCAGTGAGTGTTTATATTTATTTGGAGTGTTTTTTTTTTTTTTTGTTTTTTTTTTTTTAAATATTTGGAATGGGTTTTTCGACTCCGACATTAAGAAATGTCAACTGAATTTTCTTAAGAGTTTGTATATACAATTAACCTCCGATCATAATTATCTTATTTTGCCCAGTCAACTGGGGCTGTAGAATACGATGACTGCGTTTCTATAGAGAGGTAGGACCTCCCACCAACAAGTGTTTCAGATATGACACAAAACTGCATCTGATGGTGAGGCTTGCACGTTTCTACTTGAAGATCCTAAAAACAAAATACTCCACGGTCTTCAACAGAACATGGTTAAATAATAACTTGCTGTCTAAATACACATACAGTAGCGGCTATAAGTTAAGGAACGGAACAACA
The DNA here is from genome assembly GCA_963585895.1 of Sepioteuthis lessoniana. Lineage (NCBI taxonomy): Eukaryota > Metazoa > Mollusca > Cephalopoda > Myopsida > Loliginidae > Sepioteuthis > Sepioteuthis lessoniana. The sequence goes on along the minus strand of OY757909.1, from coordinate 78,372,665 downwards.
ACAGATATTTAAATGATTTTTACTTGAAAAAATTTGCATGTACGTTTTATGAAATTTTCACAAAATATACTTGGAACATATATGCATTTATTACATATAAAGTTTTCTAAATTTTATTTTACAAGAAATCAATAGTCAACTGAAAAAACAAAAATATACATTTTGCCCTAGTCAAAAGTTAAGAAACGCGTCATAAATTCTTGTTAGATTGATATATAAACTAAAGAAAAATTCAATATTTAGTGAATTTTCCTTTACATTGGATTACCTCATTGCATCTTCGACTCTATGAGCCAATTAAATTCTTACAAAAGGTGGTAGTGATACTTTCCCATTCTTCTTTCAGAAACTCCAATAAATCATCAATATTTTGAGGATTTCTGCTCTGAGCTTTCTCTCCTATGATTTTCCATACATTCTCTATAGGATTCATATCTGGACTGTGTGGTGGTCACTTCATAACAGCTATTCCTTCCACTTTAAGAAAGCTTAACACAGTTTTAGCTTTATGGCAAGGCGCGTTGTCTTTCATAAATATTGGAGTTTCAACTGTCCCTTTGCTTAAATGAGGAAGAGCAAGCTAAGTGTATTCAAACTGAGAGGTCGAAAGTTTTGGTTTGGTTTGGTTTTATGGCATATTAACCATTGTAGGCTATTTAATGCCAAATCAATTTTCATACATATAAACAGTTCTTTTTCAAACAATTCAGTTTAGCATAAGCATACTGTTTAGTTCTATTTGACCCATAGATAGGACCCTATCAGGTGCTACCACTCCGGGACAGCGTGAACTTGGGAGCGATGACAATAAAGGAGTACTCCACATTCCCCAAAGCTCCAGCATTACAGGAGCCTTATCATCAGATTGTTTTGTGTCGTATCCAGGACACTCGTTGGGGGAGTCTTACTCCTCTGCAGAGATGCAGTCGGTGTATTCTACAGCTCCAGCCGACTGGGCCTAGGCCAAAAGGAATTTTCAGGCAAAAATATATTATATATTAAGTTTACTATTAATTAGTTAATTAAACATTCAGTTTACTAAAATATTAATGAGAAAGTTGTATATGTGATTTCTTCAGTTACTTGAAATAATTAATGATGGAATTAAAAATAATTAAACGCAATTAAAGATAAATGTATCATATTACCTCTGAAATGTCAACTGAATTTTCTTAAAAGAGTTTGTATATACAATTAACCTCCGATCATAATTATCTTATTTTGCCCAGTCAACTGGGGCTGTAGAATACGATGACTGCGTTTCTATAGAGAGGTAGGACCTCCCACCAACAAGTGTTTCAGATATGACACTAAACTGCATCTGATGGTGAGGCTCCAGTCCTGGAGCTTTGGAAAATGTGGAGTACTCCTTAAATGACATTACTCTCTGGTCCTCTCTGATCCAGGGTGTTCGAAATTTTTAAAGTCCCATCTATTGGTAAAATATAACTTTTTTACTATATGTGAAACCATTTAGCCGTGTGCAAACAAACGAGCTATGTTCAATTTTTTTTTTTTTTTGTATTAGAGAGCAACGCTTGAAAGCATTTAAATGTGTGCAAATAGAATTATTAGATTAAGATAGCAATACTTGAATCCACGTAAATGTTTGCAAACAGTAAATAGCAATAATTAAAACCATTTAACTATGTGTACACCAATGAATAATATTGACTAGAATATTTATTGTTGTATAGCAATACTCGAAACCATTTAACTGTGTGCAAATAAAACTATTTGTGTAAGCAATACTTGAAACCACTTCACTGTATGCAAGCAAGTGATAAATATTAAATAGAATAATTTGTGTTCGAGAACAATACTTGAGACCATTTAACTGTGTACAAACTAATAGCAATACTTGTATGCAAACAAATTAACTCTAACTCATTTGAAAATAAAAGTACCAAAAACTATTCAAACATACAAATCATGAATGTATAAACAGGATTAGGCATTAAATAACCATCAAGGGTTGATATACCATAAAACCAAATCACTTAAACCAAATCGAACAGATTCGAAAAAGTTTATAGCATTGAATTATGATATCTATTATGAAGTTATTTACGTTAAGAATATATATAACAATGAAATTATTAATGTCAATATCATCATTCAAGAACTATGATAAAAAGTCATGAATTCAAACGAAACAGAGTTTAAAATATTTCTAGTGTCATAAAGTCCCCGTGGTGCAATGGCTAAAGGACTAGACTGTGCCCTCGGTATAAGCGAGTTCGAATTCCAGTCGCGCTATTACGTTCAATTTCGGACTAATACTCTTGGGTAAGGTAGAAAGTAATGAACCCCTTTAGCTATGGGTTAAATAGCATCAGTGCCGTTTTTTACAAGGATGTATTTGGCATTAAATGACTGTTTTATAGTGGCTCGTACCACGTGACTTCCGATATCGTGGAAGTATAAAAGACGCCGTGTCTCTTAAGCTGGTGAAACAGAAAGAGAAGCAGAGAGACAGCCCTGAAAGGATATCAGTCAGGAGTAAGACCAACTTCGGACGTAACACCAACAGCGCAAGACTTATAATACTAGTCGGTCTGTAACACTTGAGTTAATAAACAATTAACTTTATTTCACTGTGTATCTTTTCCTGGCCGCGATACAACAATAATCCAAGAAGGTTGATATGCCATTAAACAACCAAATCTTGTTTTAATTTACCACGAACAAAAAATATCGAAAGACGCAGGGCATTCTGCTGTCAGGAACTATTGACTTTTCGACTTAAAGGCAAGTTTTGACATAAATAAGAGCTGTTGGTGATTCTGGACACACTGCTCACTTCTGACTCGTATTTCCTGTAATTAACTCCATGTTTCACCTGGAAGTTTTATGTGTATTTATTTTTTGCGGAAAGAAATTAATACGAACTGATATTTGCCTCTTAGTGGTACCGATTTTCAAAGGCGAATGTCTTTTTAAGTTTTCAAGTGTTCATTACTAAAGATTTAAATTCACGGACTCTTAGATCAGTCAGCTGGGGCTGTAGAATACGCCGACTGCATTTCTACTGAGGAGTAAGATACTACTCCCCTACACAACGAGTGACGTGGATATGATACCAAACTGCATCTGATGGTGAGGCTATAGTCCTGGAGCTTTGGAGAATGTTGAGTACCCTTTCATTGCCATTACTTCCAGGTCCACTCTGACCTGAAGTGGCAGTACCTGTTAGAGTCCCATATATGGATCAAATACAACTTTTTAATCATTTATAATTCTTGATTAATATTAAATTGAATTGTTAGTTTTAGAAAGCAATTCTTAAACCATTTGTCTGTGTACAAATAGAACTACTTGTGTTAAATAACACAATACTGTAAGCGCCGAGAGTAAACGCGTTTTTTAAAAATCACAAACCGCACTAAAATGAAGATGAACGTATAATGTATCTCTGCTTTTAGCTGATCTGGCGTATATATTTCATCATCATCATGTCGCACTGGTAGCACAGATATCCCTGACCCTCTCTCGCCACTTTTCCCTATCGTTCATCGCCTCAGGCAGGTCTTCTGGACAACATCCCGTATCCTCACATAGTTGCTGAATGTATGTTCGTGCTGGTCGTCCTGCTTTTGCACGGCCATGTGTGTTGGGTCCACAAGAGTACATCACTTATGAGTTCGTCCCTGCTTTTCCGGCAGTGTCCTGCATGTCTGGTTCGTCTAACTTGAATAGTTTTCGTGATGGGGGGCAGGTGGCCGTACAGTTGGTGTCTTGTGGGGTGTTGCCGCCAGGACTTGTTCAAGATTGCTCGTAGCATTCTTGTGTAATTGCCGTCTAGCTTCTTCTCCAGCCGTTTTGTTAGAGTCCATGTAGTGCATCCATATAGCAGTATCGATGCGACCGCTGCCTGGAAGAAACAGCGTTTCATTTTATCAGTTAGGTCTGATTTCCATATAATCGATAGCTTATTGATAGCTGTCCATGCTTTCGTTAACCTCGTGTTGATGTCCTTTTCGGTTGATGCGACGCTGCTTCCTAGGTAAGCGAATTTGTCTACTAGTTTAAGAGGGGTTCCGTCTAGAGTGGAGATGTCACCCGTTTGATTATAGCACATATATTCCGTTTTGTGTGCATTGACATAGAGGCCTATGCCTGCGGCTGCTCGTTCCAAACTATGCAGTAGTGTTTCGGCTTGGTTAATTCTTTTAAATACCATTTCCGGAGGCAAAAACTGCTAGGTAGCACCAGGAGTGGCAGTACCGCCTTGAGCTACCGAAACTGTGTTATCACCCCTGGTTGGCAGCTGATGAGGGCAGGGTATCGCACGTGCTTTCACACGTTGTATGATGAAATATATATATATATATATAAAGAAAAATAATATTAAAGAATGAAGTTTTGTAGAGAGCACTCAGCTAGTGTAAAGAAAAGTGAAGTATGTAGGCAACAAGAGAGACGGGCGGCTTCAGAATTCATTTAGTAATTTACTAAACTTTTTTCTTTGATATGGCACAAGGCCGTATGAATGGAGTACCCAATAAGACTCGAACTCGTATATGTTTGCTAGTCTAGCTTGCTAAACGTTACACCACTCGAGGTGCCCTTTCAGAATTCATTAATATTCAATTAAAATTTTGGATATCTTGTATTTCCTTGCTTATAACTGTCTAACTGTGCCTGTTGTAATTATGCGTAATGCTTTTAAAAGAAACTGTTTGGCTGCTTTGATGCCTCTTTCCGGTACGTAATGCCCCGTTTCTATTTAGAAAGGTAGCTTTACATTCAGAAGAAAACTCGAACACACATTATGCTGATGTTGTATGTCAAAAAATTCAACCAGCCTTGAAAATCTCGTAGAAAGAACTCGTCATGCACAACAGAAATTATGATATGTTTATGAAATTATGGAAACGGAATAATTCGAGTTGACAACTCTTTGCTGTTGATCTCTCTTATTTGGCGTCCGCCTCCTCTGCTTCTTGAGGAATATGTTAAACTTTGAATGCGGACGTATCCTTAAATGGACCTTACTATGCACACGTTCCATGTTTTATGTGTGTGAGTGTGTAAGAGTGTGTATAGAAGGTCATGTATATATATATATATATATATATATACCAACCACACTGCATGGGCAGGATGAGACACAAGGTCAATTTTCAAGCAGAGTTTAACAGGTTTGATTTGAGAGTTTTCCTTCTAAACTGGTTGCCTAAAAAAGGCTAACGAACCCAGTCTGCCCAACTATTTACTCATAGCTGGAGGGAGAATAATTGGCTGCATAACTTTTCCAATTATATTAATGCTGTGGGAAATGCAAAAGTCCTTGTTCAGGGTTTCAACTCGGGTCACCACTTCCATCCATTTCCTACGACAGTAATCATTACGCTACGAAAGTGCAATATATATATATAACCGTCTGATGTAGCCTGTTTCACCCTGTTGGAGTTGTTTAAAATATGCTGACATACAATAAAAATAAAGCGTGTCATGAGTATGACATTAAACCGTATCTGGAGGTGAGACTCCGGTTCTGGAGCTCTAGGGAGTATGGAATCATCCCTTCGCAGTCATTTCTCCCAGATCCACTCTAACTCGGCTTAGGTAGATCTGTTTGAATATCATTACTATTAGATAGGAATACTTGAAACCATAAAACTGTGAATTTGTATTAAGAATAATTGAATCTATAATTCTTTACTAAGGATAATCATTTTATATTTTGAAACTATAATTTTGTGCAAATTATTAGTATTAGATAGAAATACTTGAACCCATATTACAAATAAATAATTGTTAATAAATTGGAATAGTTACTCGAAAAATAACTATAACTATAAATTATTAATATTAAGACTAGTTGCTTGAATTATTAGTTGCCTACAAACAATTGTCATTAGTCACTGAAAACCATAGAAAAGTAAAGTTGGTGACCTTAGTCAAAGGTAACCCGAAAGCTCCCTTTTCAATAGCAACTACACCGAGGTGTAGGGGGCGCTACTCCATTCCCTGGATTGCTCCACTTTACCCTTGATCCTTGCCTTATAATGCTGAGTGTTATGCAAGGGAATAAGAGGGAAAAGGGCGGAATCAAGTATCATTTTTTGAGTCTTTGGTATGACTCGACCTGGGATTGAACCCCGGTCTCCCAGACCATTGTCAAACACTCGAGGATTCACTTCGGCAGTAAATAACCCAACAAAAGATGACATGCCATAAAATAAACCAACCACACAAACACGCGCGCGCACACACACACACACACACACACACACACATATATATATATATATATGAATAGAGAAAATGAAAAACCAAGTATGGTATTTGACGGCATATAAGGCGCACTTTTTTTTTACTAAAATATCTTTTAAAATTCCCATGCGTTTTATATACTATATGTTGGTTTAAAATTCGCAACAGTCGGCCGAAATTAGTTTCCTAGCAACTCCTATTACCTTAGATTTTAGAGTAACTTTCATATGCATACTGTCATTATTTAAAAGGCTATCATGCAGATTGAAAGCGTTATGATTGATAATATTCTTAATATTAATTTCATCATGTTTAGTATTTTGTTTCACTTTAAAATTCTCTTAATTTGCCTCGCTGAAATTCGGGTGCGTCTTATACACCGTCAAATACGTTAATCCAAAAGTGATGAATTTATTATGGAGGAAAGTCGACGTTTTTTAAAACGCTTCGGCTTTAATAAACCTTCATCAGGACTTTAAGATGGCGAAACAAGTGTTGATAGAACAACAATGGATGTTTAATAAAATAGAATAACAGGGAAAATATATTTATACAAAGAAAGATCATATAACAATTCAATCATTCAATCAGCCTTCTTTAAAAAAAAACTATCACGAGATTGGCACATGCAATGATGTTTAAATATATGGGACTTCTATAAGATACAACAGAAGAAGAAGAAGAAGAAGAAGAAGAAGAAGAAGAAGAAGAAGAAGAAGAAGAAGAAGAAGAAGAAATAGACAAACAAATATACTATATTTAAATAAACAAATTGGGTTAAATCAGATAGATATCGGCTGTATATAAATTGTTATATCTATTTGTGAAATAGTAAAATATACTGTGGCTAAGGATGAGATACTCCATGAAAGTTTTAAATACATAATGTACCTATCATAGACAAATATATACCAAAGAAAAGGGAAAGAAATTGAAAAAAAAAAACAGCACGTAAGATTATATGTATAAACAAAGGGATCGTAAAGAATACGTAAAAGGATAAAATTTTGAGTAAATTTAGTTCACGGTGCTAAAAGAAGAATAGAATATGTATGGAAAGATAATTAAAGTTTGATATGTTGTTGCTATTCAAGGTTAGTTTACCTAAGAAAAGGGATAGATTGAAAAATCCGGGTCGCGTATTAACGAAGGGTAAAAGCGAAATTGCACCGGCTTCAAAAATTTGTCTTAATCTTTTCTAATGGATATTAACGTCGAAAAATAATTCAATAAATAAAACCATTCCCTGAAAACACTATGTTTTTTCATTTTTGTACATTTTCATACTTTCGGGTTTATTTCCAGTTTTTTCGCAAACACACACACACACACACACACACACACACACACACACACACACACACACACGAATATATATGTTTATATATATTGTATGTTGGGCTTAGTTTTTGCATAAGCGTAGAAGTATGGAACACCCTGTGAGATTCGAACTCACTAGCATCAATCTGCTAGTCTAGAGTTTCATCTTTACACTGTCTCAGGCGCCTGAAAAAAAAAATCTGTGTATGAATTCCACTGGTGTGTCCATGTGTAGGAGTCCATTGGAGAACGTCGCTTATGAGTTCATTGTTTATGACTACTTCACTAGCTGTGCCTAGCCTGTCTTTATCGTCTTCCTTGGATTGTTTGTGAGATGAAAGATAAGTGGCTGTAGAGATGCAGTTTTGTAGGGCGCTGCTCCAGGATTTGTTCAAAATAGCACACAGCATCGTTGTTTAGTTCCTATTTATTTTATTTTCCAGGCGTTTCGTTAAATTCCGAGTGGTGCAACCGTATATATTGAACCTCTCCACCACAGGCTGGACGCGACACGAGTTTAGTTTTTAAGTGAAATTAATACAGCTGGTTTGAATTCAATTTTTTTTCTTTCTTCGAGTCTTGATTATCGTACCAAGGCTAAAGCACCCAGTCTCTTCTACTATATACCAAATATCTGAGGAGAGAAGAGATGGATTCATGTTTTATCCCAAGGGTATTAGCGCGAAGTTAAAGGCAAACAACCAAGTCCAGGATTTGAACTCAGCTCCTTGTCTCTATTTCCAACTATGAAATATATATATAAAATTCCTTTAGTCAACGTGGTCCGCTTGGTGGCCGAGTGGTCAGAATCATAGTCTAACGTTAAGTTGGACGGGTTTCGATCCCGGCTTCGAGCGTCCTACGTGTCTAGCCTGAAGAGTTCTGATAGAACGAAACAGTCTGTCTGTGGATGACTATATATATATATATGTGTGTGTGTGTGTGCACGCGAGTGTTTCTTTATGTGAGTCCTGTTTTCACATTTCATTTGAGGTAAGAATATCAGGTTACTCGCGTACAGTTAGACCGCAGTTTTACCGAACATTAAAATTTCTTATGAGCCTCAATTTCACTCCCAGCTCTTGCCTCCATATTTTACGGAGAAGGAGGGAGAAAATGAGGCTAGGGATCAGTCATGAATATTATTTCTAAGGGATTGCTAAACCAGAGCTGCTAGTATGGAAAAAACAGCCCCAAAACGTGAAGTTGCGTCGAAGAAGCGAGGAATTATCAGAAGGCTTTGGCATTTGATCCTTTTTTAACGAATTGAAATAATCGTTTGGCATCGAACCGGAACAGAATTCAAAGCCCAGTAAAAAATTCTACTTTACACATATTTCTTCCCCGACTCTAGCCCCACAAAAAATAGAGTCACTCCTAAAATCCACTTCATTTTAAGTCTTTATTCACTTAATTACACGAATTAACATCCTTACTTTGCGGGGGAGGGTAGATGAGGGTGGGGACGTGGACATCAAAACAACAACAACAATGATCACTATCAATTCTGACGTGTGTTTTTTCCACATCATATAAATCTTAATTGCTTATTCAAAAAAAAATATTAGAGTTCTATTATACGCCAGCTTCACCCTCAGTGAAAAAAAAAGTATACACCAGAAAAATGGAGGTTCTGGTTTGAAAACTTAACTGCATCAAGTGATAAGGTTAGTTGGCTGGTTGATGTTTTATGATATCTCAACCCTTGTGGGTTATTTAATATCAAATTTTTTATATAGAGAGATTTGCAAGCGAACGGCTTGTGGGTAAGCTTACTTTTAAATGAGTTGTTAGAGCTAGTTGGCACTCATTTAAATAGTTTCAAGTATTGCAATTAAATACTAATAATTCTGTTTGATATTAATTATTTATTTGCACATAGTAAAATCATTGCAAGTATTTCTACCAAACAGTAATAATTCTATCAAATGTTAATCATTTATTTTCACACAGTCAAATGGTTTAAAGTGTTCCAATCTATCACTAATAATTCTCTTTGGTATTAATCATAGTTTGCGCACAGTGGTTTCAAATATTCTTATCTAACACTACTAATTCTTTTCAGTATTGATAATTTGTTTTCACACTGTTGAATGGTTTCAAGTATTCCTATCTAACACTAATATCTATATTTGATATTAATCATTTGTTTGCACACAGTTAATCATTTCAAGTATTTCTATTTAACACAAAAATTCCATTTGATATTACCATATTTGACGGCATATAAGACGCATGAGTGCATAAGACGCACTCCGATTTCAGTTGGGCAAATCAATAAAAAAAATTAAGTAGACGTGATGAAATGATAATAATAGATATTATCAAAGATAACATCTTTAATCTGCATAATAGCCTTTTAAATAATGACGGTAGATATATGAAAGTTGCTCGAAAGTCTAAGCAAATAGGAGTCGCCAGGTAGTTAATTTCGACCGACTATCTCAAATTTTAAACCTACATATGGCATATAAGATGCAGGAGAATTTTAAAAGATATCTTTAGAAAAAAAATAAAGGGCGCCTTATGTTCCGTCAAATACGGTAATCATTTGTTTGCACACTATTAAATGGTTTCAAGTACTGCTATATATTTCTCAAGTATTCCTATATGATATAAATTATTTACATATAGCTGTATAGTTTTAGATAATTGATAATCATAAATCTTAGTAAATGATTGGAGCCACAGATAGAACCCTAAAAGGTACTAATGCTACGAGACAGAATGGAACTAGAAGTAATGGAATGAAGGGGTACTCCTCAATCCCCAAAGCTCTTAGACTATAGCCTCAACATCAAATGCAGTTTAATGTCTATCCAGGACAATCGTAGGGCGAGTATTACTCCTCTACAGAGGTCCAGTCGGCGTATTCTACATCCACAACCAAAAGAACTTTGATCTGGTGATGAGACGCTAATTCTAAGGTTCTGGAGATTGTGGAATCATCTCTTCGTTGGCATTATTCACAGCTTCTTGAAACCATATAGTTTCTTTCAAAAAACTGACTTCAGCTTTGAATAACCCAACAAAGGTTGATATGCCATCATCTAAAAATAAATGAAATGTTCTATTATTGCTATAGTACCATTTTTACTGGTCTCCACTCACTCTGGCCCAGTGGGCTGGGGCTGTAGAATACACCGACTGCATCTAGGCAGAGAGGTAAGACTCTCCCAGCGAGTGTCCTGGATATGACAATTAAAAATCTGATGGTGAGACTTCAGTAATGTTGGAGCTTTTAGAAATGCGGAGTACCCCTTTATTGCCATCGATCGCAGGTCCACTTTGGCCTGGAGTGGTAGCACCTGATAGGGTACTATCAATGGGTCAAATAGAACTAAACTGAGTACATATGCTAAACTGAATTGTTTGAAATTGAACTGTTTTGACATTTAAACTGTACTTGTGGACTTGTGCTAAATTGAATTGTTTGAAATAGAATTGTTTTGACATTTAAACTGTGTACTTATGCTGTTTTTACACTTAACTGTGTATAAACAAAAAAATACTTATGCTAAACTGAATTGTTTGAAACAGAATTGTTAATATGTATAAAAATGGATTTGGCACTAACTAACCTACAATGGTTGATATGCAATAAAACCGAACCAAACTAAATCTATCCACCCCGACTTAATGGTTGTCCCCACTACTTGTATTACTCTGGCGAGATATCTGTGCTTTCTATAGCGTTTCAGTAGTCAGTCATATTTCCTTTAGCAAATTTTGGAACTTTTTTTATTATCAAAAATCATTCATATGAATGGGATTAAGAATTATTAGGGTAATCGCTTTCCAAAATGCAAAAATTGCCGCGTTAGCACACTGCTATCATTCCTTCGTAACAACATTCCTCTTGGGATAATCTCTTCAGTCAAGTACCGATTAGAATATCTAACAGATAATAGATCGCGTGGTTTCAATGGGCCAATGTAAGAAAGTGCGAAAACTAGATAAGGACGCTTTAGAATACACACACATATATATATATATATATATATAATCCTGGTCATAATTATTGACCAGCCTAGTTGGCAGTGGAATACGTCGACTGTACCTCTACGACGCCCCCTACCTTCACAATAAATGTCATGGAAGCACGAAACCATCTGATGGTCCTGGAGCTTTGAGGAATGTGGAGCCCCTCTTCATTGCCATTACTCCTATGTCCATTCTGACCCAGTGTGGTTGTACCTGTTAGGGTCCCATATATTGGTCTAATAGAACTGTTTATACCTGAAACCATCTGTGTGCAAATAGAACTATTTGTGTTAGAACCATTTCACTGTGTGCAAACAATAAATGACAACACTTAAAACAATTTAACAATGTGCAAACAAATGAACTCTGGCTCGTTTAAATGCAACATGCAAACTATTCGTTTATATATATATATATATATATATATATAAACAGGATTTATCAACCTAATATTCAACAATTATTGGCGCCCAGGAAATTTCAGTGCATGATGTCGAATATCTTCTAAAAAATAAAAAAAACGAATCAAGTGAAACATCTATGGTCATTGTCAACTCATGCTTGATAAAAAAAAAAACAGCAAATGATAAAACTAGTCAATTTGAACTTGGTTATTTTCCGTTTATTTCTGAAGGAATAGCAAAAAAATGAAAGGGTGCCAATAATGGCAATTAGGACTCTGTGTGTGTGCGCATATATATATATATATATATATATATATATATATATATATATATATATATATATATATATATAGGGGGTGAAAAAACAAAAATAGTTGAAAAATATCAAAGTACTCGTATGCCCACCAGCAGAGCTAGTATAAAAATCAAAATAATTATATTCTCACCTTTGGGTCATTTCATTACTGATAGCTTCATGTGTTTTGAGAATTAAAGAGAAAACACAATCCTCAGACGGAAGATATATATATATATATATATATCATAAAAGATTATAAACATCCTTTGTCGACACACTTTTGTATTTATCCTTTCGAATCACTGCATCGATTTTATGGTATCCAGCGGGAATCTGTTAATAAACTTCCCATAATTAATTGGTTCCCAATTACTTTATATATATATATATATATATATATATATATATATATATATATATAATGGACCCTTCTGTCGATCTCGAGATATGAGAGGGCCCAACAGTTCAGTTAAAGATGTGAATCGTTGGGCTTCCTCCACAGAGGATTTTTTATAATGGTGAATGTAGAACCAACCACATTTTTTGGAAAAGCTGATATCAGAAGAATGTTGCACAAATGTGTCACACAACATTCCTCGGGTTTTGAACTGAGCGCTCAGTCTGTCTTCCTATTTCACTCTTAGCTGAAGGAAGAACAGATAGATTCATGCCTTTTCCTAAGGCTTTTCTGCAAAGTGATATGCAAACAACCTCGTCTAGGATTTGAAACCGGTTCATCGAGTCCATTTTCTTACAGTGATAACCGTTACTTCACCTGCATTATATATACTAATCCTTCCGCTCAAGCAACAGGTGACAAAAGGTCAATTTTAAGCGAAGTTTAATAGATTTGAATTCAGAGTTTATCCTTTTCTATACAGATTGTCATACCAAGTTTAAAGAATTTAGTTTGCCCTATCATTTCTCATTGCTGAAAGGAGAATACTGGGATTCACACCTTTCCCAAAGCTTTTTAGCTATATATATATAAATATGAAAGAGAGAGAGAGAGAGAGAGAGAGAGAGAGAGAGAGAGAGAGCAGTGGCATGTCCTAAAAAATTATCCTGGTGTTAGTAAATAACACTGTTATGATATTGCAAGTGAGATTTAAAATAATTATCGGCAATTAAATATTAAATTAAATGCATCACATTATTCCCGAAATGCTAACTGGATTTCTTCAGGTGTTAATGCAAAAGTTATCAACCTCTGAGTAAAGCTTTCAAAACAAAATTAAAGGATTTTCTTAAAGTTTACACCATTTAATAATGATAATTTCTGTTCACATTATTCCTTTATTTAATCTAATATCATCATTAAAGAACTGATAATAACTAATGAATTCAATTGAAACATAATAAAATCAAAGCTAAAAAAGACGTCTTTCGAAATTTGTTGTCCGCAGTAAATATTTTATTTTTCTTTATGTATTTGCGTATTGGTTTACTTTCTTTGTGTTTTTTTTTTAAATAACGAAGCTGGAGCAGCTGAACGCAATGCATAATCACTGACTAAAGTCAGTAGCCAAATTCACTCCATATTTCGTTGAGAAGTTTTATATTTTATGGTGGAAAGTGAATACTGCAAATTGAATTTTGCGTATCAGAAGTAGAGATTTTCAAAGGTGAATGTCTGTTTACAAGTTTCAAGTGTTCATTACAATAATTATAAATTCTTCCTGGAGTGCTTTATGGTACAATTGAAAGAAATAGTACATCAAGCTTAATAAATAAAGATATTCGTAATTTCGTATGGAATGGTTTTCATTGGGCAAACAGTGCATATTTTGCTTCTTAATAATTCACGCTAATGGTATATACACACAAATTTTCATTATATATATATATATATATATAGAGAGAGAGAGAGAGGTGCTTGAGGTGTCATGGAAATGGACACGGTAACCCGAGTTCAATCCTGGACGAGGCAGTTTGCATCTTCATATAGCACGAATACCTTTTGGAAAGGTATGAATCCAACTATTATCCCACCAGCTGCGGATGAATAGTAGAGCAGACTGGATTCTTTAACCTTAGTATGGTGACAAGTCACAGAAAACAAAAATTATGAAATCAAACCTGTTAAACTCCGTCCTGCTCGTACGGAAGGGGTTAAGTATATATATATATATATATATATATATATTACCGTAACCTGGCCAACAATGTTACATCATCGCGAGATTTCTTATTAGAGTAATTCACTAGAATCCTCTAAGAGAAAAGAGCAATTTCCAATAGAGTTTGCAACAGAATTCTGATGTTGTGGGGTCTCATTTTGCGCAGGGCACCATTTTTGAATAATCCAAATCTATATATCGGAGTTAACTATGAGGTCCTTCACTTAAGTAGAAGCATGAACATCTTCATGGATAGTTATACACACACACACACACACACACACACATATATATATATATATATATATATATACATTATTAAATTTTAACGCTAAAAGCGTACTTTATATGTAAAATATTTACAGTATTCTATGCAAGAAAATGCAGAGCAATATCACTATGTTTTTCAAGTTTAAAATAAGCTAATAATAAAACAAGACAAAAACTCCTAACTCAGAGTTTCACGCTGTCAATCCTCAGGCGATCTAGTATTCAATACTTGTGAGCTTAAATGTTTTGAATACTAACTCTCCTGAGAACCAACAATATGAAACTGAATCGGGAGTTTTTTTGGGAGGTGTGTGGTTTTTTTTGTTTTGTTTTGTTTTTTGTTTTTTTCCTGTTTTAAAATGGGATATTGTGAAAAACGCACAAACTTATAAAGGAGGTGACGATAACTGCAGATTGTATCTCGTAGAAAAATTACGCACCCTAAAACACGCTGAACAAAAGAAGCAAACTGATATCCAAATGTAGGTATGTTTCTCCGGTGTCATTTACCACTTGACTAATTCCACATTTATTCTCCTTCACGTGGACTTCAAATACTATACATGTATATTCATACATATATATTCACGTGTATATTTTTTCTTGTGTCAGTTTCGCGAATACTTCGATCTTATCACGGACAATATTTCACACTATGGAAGTAAATATTGGAAAAGAATCCGACAATAGGAAGGAAAATTGAAAAGCAAAGTAATCCAAAGTGAAGAATTTAATGTGAAAGAAAATCGACGCAATAACCTTTCGGTTTAAATAAACCATCATTAGGACTTAGAAAAGATGATATCTAAGTCCTGATGATGGTTTATTAAAACCGGAACGTTAGAGCGTCGACTTTCCTTCACATTATATTCTTCACACTGGAATACTTGGTTTTCAATTTTTCTCCATTTCACACTATAAATACAATTGATTAAGTTCTTTTTCTCACATTTCCGTCAAATGTTTATGCATACCTCATAAAACTTCAAATAACCGATTTCTGGTGTTTATAAATATATATAAGTAAAGTTGGCGACCATAGTCAAGGGCATCCCAAAAGCTCCCTTTTCAATAGCTACTACACCAATGTGTAGAAGAGGGTGCTACTTTGTCCCCTTTGTACGGCACTAGACCAAGCGTCTAGTTCAAGCCGTAAACTGGCATACGTGCCCGGACCCACATTTGGGTTCGTGAAACCGCTTGCCTCATCAGGCTCACATTGCACTAAGTGAGCCAATGAGCAGCACAGACAAGCAGGGTTCGAGTCTCGGCTCCTTCCCGACCTTCCCCTCCCCTTTATCCCCACTTTAATCGGCCTTCGGGCTTTTGACCTTGTGTCAAGTCGTGTCTGGTGGGAGGCAGCGACAAATACAGGGTGCTACTCTTTTCTTTAGATTGCTCTACTTTGCCCTTGATCCCTATCTTATAATGCTGAGTGTTAAGCAAGGAGGCATAGTACCATTTTTTTGAGTCTTTGGTATGACTCGACCAGTGATTGAACCCCGGTCTCCCGGGCCATTGGCGAACAGTCTATCTACTTGGCCAATGAGCCGATAAATATATATAGAGAGAGAGAAACACACAGAGAGAGAGAGAGAGAGAGAGAGAGAGAGAGAGAGAGAGACGGACGTTTGTAGTCACAGGGAATGGGCTCGGCGGCCAGAGTTCAAATCCTTGACAAGGCTGTCAGTATTTCAAATAACTCTAACACTTTTGGGAAAAGTAATGCATTCAACTATTCTCTCTTCAGCTTTGTATAAATAGTAGGCCAGACTCTGCTCTTTAACCTTAGTACGGCAACCGGTCTAGAAGAAAAACTCTCTAGTCAAACCTGTTAAACTCCGCTTAAAAGATTGACCTTGTGTCACATCCTGCTTGTGCGGATGAGTATATGTATATATATATATTATAAGAGTGTTGGTCGTCACTAAATCACTTTGTGGTTATGAGTCGAACCAAGTGCAATATAATATGGAGAGTGCTCAATATCTAGGATAGAGCTATTATATTATAATGATAATAAATAAATATATATATTAGATGTATATATATCTAATCCATGGAAAATATTCTGCAACCCTTACAAAAAACTTCATGAAACCTGGGGTTGCAGAATATTTTCCATGGATTAGATATATATATACATCTAATATATATATTTATTTATTATCATTATTATATATATATAGTTTGGTACAATCTGCGGTTTGAAGCATCTGCGTGGGATGTTAGAATGTGTCCCCCGCGTATAAAAGAAGACTACAAATGAATTCATTAAAATTCAAATTAAAAACGTAGAGTTTAATTTGAACTCTTCATTTACGTTTTGAAAGGCTCCGTTGGATCACTCTTGAGTTTTTATCGATAATTTTTCCTGTAATTGGGGAAAAGGCGAACTCTGCAAAATGGGGCCATTGTTAATCGATAAGTGGTTGCGTGCAAAACTGACATGAATCAAGACTATACTGGCAGCCTGCTGCTATCTTGGGAAACGCGAAGTTGCGGTTAATTAGAGGCTTTCAGAGTTTCTGTTTTATTTACATTTAAACCTCTTTTAAACCTGTCGTGTCTATAATGATACCTAAAAATTGTATAGTTTTAAACAGTTTTATAAGATAGAGTATATATATACATATATATAAATGTGTGTGTGTGTGAGTATGCTTACAGCCATTGTATTAGCTGTTGGAAACGGTGTGTGATATAGTGTTAATATAACGCTTAATTCTTATTAGTTTTGTTATGTTTTTATCAATCTCAGCGTTAATTAGTTAAATATGTTCACCAAACACACGTTTAAGTTGAGAATGTTTGTGGCTGTCTTGTGGGGTTATGGTGAGTGGTGTTTATCGATTGTTAACAGTACTGTTCTACTGGTTGGCCGCTCTGTGGTAAAGGTTTGAATTTTGGCCCTGCCGTATAAGTCGATCCCTACTTTTGTAGAGATTTTTTTCCTGGCGTAAAAGGTCTACTTGTACGCCGAAATTACGATAAATTCCAACAAATAGACTTTGATTAAGAACATGCAAATGCGCATTTTTAAATAATCTGCAGCACCGACCCTTCAAGGCAAACGTGTATTTCATTTCTTACCTTAGTAAAAAAAAAAAAAAAAAAGCTCTACATTTTATTCAATTCCTTTTGCTTGGAAAAAAAAAAGATTCTATTCGAAATATTTTAATTGAAATTATACTATAGTAGGGATCGGGGACATGCTAACAGCCCATATAGAACGTGGCATGTATGTGAGGCCACAGCTGATAAAATCCAAGAAATTACTCACGCCTTAATAAAATGTAAGTTAGCGACCATAGTCGAGGGTGACCCGAAGGCTCCCTTTTCGATAGCTACTACACCAAGGTGTAGGGGAGGGCGCTACTCCATTCCCAGGATTGCTCCACTTTACCCTTGAACCGTACCTTATAATGCTGAGTGTTAAGCAAGGTGGTATCAAGTACCATTTTTAAAGTCTTTTGGTATGACTCGACCTGGGATTGAACCCAGGTCTCCCGGGAAAAAATGATTTAATTTTACATACCTCAATTCTTCTAATTTGTTGGAGGATTGGTTAGTTCTATTTTATGGCATATCAACCCTCATAGGTTATTTAATGCCAAATTCTGTTCCTACTTATATTAGATATAGGATTTGTAAATGAATAGTTTGTAACATTTTTAACGAATCAGAACTCATTCGTTTGCACACAGTTAAATGTTTTCAAGTATTCTTATCAAACACAAATAATTCTATTTAACATTATTCATTAGTTTGCACATTGTTAAATGGTTCCAAGTATTGCTATATAATAACAATTGCATCAGTCATTTGTTTGCGCAAGTTAAATCATTTCAAGTATTGTAAATGATTAAATAGTTCTATTTGACCCATTGATAAGACTTCAACATGCGCCACCATTCCGGGTCAAAGTGGACCTGGGAGTAATGGCAGTAAAGAGGTACTCCATACTCCCTAATGCTCCAAGACTAGAGCCTCATCATCGGGTGCAGTTTAATGCCATATACAAGACAATCATTGGAAGAGGGTCTTACCCTTCTCCAGAAATACAGTCGGCCTATTCTACAGCCCCAGACGACTGGGCTGGTAACAATTTGTCAAGTTCTAAATATTTAAAAGGATTTACAAAATTTCTTCATCTGGTACAAGATCATAAATATAGGCCATTTAGTGAGGATTGAACTCTATTAAAAGGTTTTGTTAAACTTATTTGCCTTGCTCAAGTCCATTAACATGGGACGCTTAGTGAGAATCAGGCTCTACTAAAGTTAATACAAGGCCACAAACCTGAGTGACCAGGTAAAGATCGAACTTTCAACGGTATTCAATAATTTTTAGTGAGTCACGTGCACAAATAGAGGAGGGAATACCCACTGAAGATCAAACTCACCGTAATGGTATGTTTGGTCGGCTTGCTAACCCTTCTTAGGCATGCTTGGTGCATATAAAAAAAACTCAGTCTTTCTCTTAAGTAATTTCTCCCAATCTGAGGCGCTTCGGGTGGTGTAATGGCGAGTAAGCCAGACTAGCAAACCTTCACGAGTGAGTTCGAGTCTTATTGGGTGCCCCATTCATACGGCCTTGTGCCACATCGAAGCAAAAAGCTTTGTAAGTCACTAATTCCTCCCAGTCGGTGGAGCTTAGAATTCGGTGATTGTATACCCTTCAGTGGAGAATAACGTTCTCACGCACAAAAAAGGGGTATGACACTAAACTGCAACTTATGTTGAGGATTAATTTATACAGCTATAAGGAGTTTGAAGTATTCCTTCATTACCATTACTCCTAAATCCTCTTTGACTCAGCGTGAGAGTACCAGTTCAAGTACCATTTTGAAAATTATTTGCATTAGATAGAAATACTTGATACCATATAACTGTGTACAAAATATTTGTATTAAGAATAAGTCTTTTCCCTTAACCGGCGAAACAGCCAACGTACTAGAAGTCCCGTTGACCGGATGGTTAAAGCAGCATCGTTCTAGGTTTATCGGATGAGCAACTGACTTGTTTAGATTGTCAGACCGAGCATTGCTTTTTTGAAGTAGTACAATCGATAGTGTTAAATTGAGTAGTGCATACATAGCACTTTTACTGATAGAAGACCCTTTTTATTCTGTGTGTGTGTGTGTGTGTGTGTGTGTGCGTGTGTGTGAGTGAGTGTGTGTGTGAGTGTGTGTGTGTGTGTGTGTGAGTGTGTGTGTGTGTGTGTGTGTGTGTGTGTGTGTGTGAGTGTGTGTGTGTGTGTGTGTGTGGCAAAATAAAGATCGCAAAACATACTCTAAAACAAAAAACGAAAACAAACTTAACTACCTGATTGACTTCAAAATATCTATGTAAATATGATTCAGTTGGATTTATTTACTTCAGAGAAATTTATGAATCTGATAATTTTTTGTTTTTTTTGTTTTTTTGTTTTCTAAGCTAATAATTTTTCCGCTTCGAGTTATCTCAATATTTATCGGGAAAAACATGCAGGCCGATTGGATTCTACGGATGCTCATTAAGACAACAAAAATAACTGCGAAAAAATTATAAGAAAAAAAAATGAAAAAAATGCGCATATCGTGATTATTTCCTCACATTTTTAGACATTATATTTACCAATTTTTAAAATTAAAGATAACAGGCTCAAACAATTTTCCCGTTTCTTTTTTTGTTTATCTATTTTTCTTAAAAATCATCTCAGCCCACTTCCTATTTGTAGCTTAACACTTTTAGGCATCCGTAGCACTCGTTGCATTTTTCAAACCCTCCGAAACGAGGTGCGTGTTTGTACGTTACCGTAAAGGAGATCTTCAATGTTTCTTCTGTAAAATGTCTTAAAGTAGCGGTTAAAAAATGAAAGAGAGGAATAAAAAAGGGAATGTTTATTAAAACGATCAAAGAAGGGACGTTTGGACATATTACGAACAAAACTGCAAAACTTATTCTTATTTATTTACCTTTTCTCGTGGTGTCGTTAATATCTCAGATGGAAAGCCCAGCTCCTCAAGACCGAAATATCAACAACATAACGGCACTTTAGAGTCAGTTTTATTTTTTTTAGTACTGAGGCGATGCTTCTAATTGTTGACTCTTTTATCGTAAGTTGGAATTTTTAATTTATTTCATTTCAATTTTTTTACCTATTCACATTAGACAATTTATTAAATTTCTTGTTTTTTACTACCCTTACACATCATATCTTGTTAAAATCTGGAAAATAAACTTATATATATAGTTAAAAAATACCCTTAAAATAAAAAAAAATATAAATAAATAAATGTAAAGACAAAATTAAACAGAGTGAGTACATACCATTCCCTTAAAAAATAAACTCGTGTTTTGTGTACCGTACGTTTTAAGACAAGATAGTCACGTGAAGAAGTATACCTTTGTAGCTAATAATGCCTGTGTCTAGTGGAATTAGTTGATATGTAAAACAATTTTTGTGTGATTTGGTAATTTCTTTATTTGATATTTAAAATGTAAAAATGATGAGGAGTTGTAGAATTTAAAATCGGACGCTTTCAACAATAATTCGAAAACAAGTGAAATACTCGTATTCATTCTATTTAGCTTTTTTCTTTCTAAATTAAAATTATAGTAAATTTAATTGTATTTTCCCACTTGTATTAAAAAAGAAATAAATCAAATAAATGAATTGGTATAGCAAAAAATGATAATTAAGCAAACGATAAGCCCGCTAAGATATTAATCTATCACTAGACGATCCGTTAAAATGTTGGGTCTCCATTGCAACAGTTATCCACGATTATATTGATGCTTCTATTTAGGAAGGGGTGAAATATTCTCATGAATCAATTCGCATTTCTTTGTTAATCTTCATTTCCGAAAATTTGTGTGATTATTTTAAAATGTGCAAATAAAACCCCAACAAAATTATAATTACAAATAAGACTGGAAAAGGTATGGCTCTAATAAAAATCTCGTTTTGATGAGTTATAAATGTTACGCACACAATATTAATGGAAAGCAGCTTCTTGACTCAATGAAATATATATATATATATATATATATATATATATATATATATATATATATATATATATATATATATATATATATATATCCGACCTCTTAAAAGTTACATTCTAGACCGAGAGGAGATAAGTTTCAATTATTTATTTATTTTTGTAGGGGCACACACACACACACACACACACACACACACTTTTTTCTTCCTTTCATTTTAACTTACTCTTTTTTCCGGTATTGGTCACTTTGAGCACCCCCACCCCACCCCGCCCCGCCTTTTCTTCTTCGTATACTGTCATTCTGAATACAATTTGATTTGAATTGTGAAGATTTTAAGAGATTCATTTATAAGTGAAACAATTTTCATTCAAGCCAAGATGAGTCCTATTTTTTTCTAGATATTACTACAAGTAAAGAATTTCTTTCCTTCCTCTACACCTGCTTTTAGTTTTACACGTACGCACTAAACAAAAACATTCTTTAAAAATTATTTAAGCTTAGCATTTTTAAGAACAAATTAAATAAGTTAATTAACGCCAAGGTACGCGAAGTTTTCTTCGTGTGATGTACTGCTTTCCTTGAAGCTTACCATTCGAATTTTTATTCCTGGTTCGAACACTTGCACCTATATTGGAGAAATATACGTACATATGTAGCTATTTCGACGACAAAGCAAGTCTAACGTAGCTAGACAGAAGATAAGAAGTGGGGTTGAGGTTGTGTTGCGCTAATTTTCCTAGTAGGGAGGGCATATATACATGCCTTGAAAATCTGCATTCGGAACCTGCCCCTACTGTTTAACCTAGATTTGAAAAATCTTTCATTGAAGGAGGGAGCCTTGACAGAAAATTGCGGGAAAACTGAAGTAATAAAAATCATCTTATGCCCGTTTTTCAAATCATTTGAAAGTAAAAAGTTGACAAATGATATATATATATATATATATATATATATATATATATATATATATATATATATAAGGCTCTATTGCCCGACCGGTGTGAAATTAAACGCAAGTATCTCAGTCACGAAGGCGACTTCAGTTTCTACTGCTATATTTATTTAATAATTTCAATGGCCCGGAAAAAAGAAAGCGTAAAATCAACCACAAATAATTGTATGAATGGGTCGGTACATCTTTTTAACAGTAAACACGCACTTATTTACCGTGACATGTTTTCATCGTCCCATCAGAGCACTTATCCTAAAGACTGCAATTATTGGTCACTTCGAAACACACCTCTTTTCTTCTTTCATTCATTCTGAACACAATTTGATTAGAAGATATTTATACATTTTTTACAGTCATCAGTCAGTTCGCTGAAGACACGAAATAATTTTTTTAATAAATAGATTTGGTTTAATTTTTTAATCATTAAACAAAATCATTAACGCCGTTTATTTATTTATACATAAATTTATTGGCCTAATTTTGCTTGATAGATTCGTTGTGCAAATTTTAAGCAAGATTTTTTAAAAATTTATCAGCTGATTCTGATTCGAATTTTGAAAGGATATAAATAGCTATGGGGTGCTTTTTCATTTTCTTACATTCGCTTCAATTTTCTTTATCTGAAAAAAAAAAAGTGACGTAAATTAAAAACCGACTTTTAATTCGTTATTCAATTTAACCTGTTGATGTTTCTTCTTTTTGTGTTTCTGGTGCATGAAAATCTAACCAATAGTTTTGTTGCTTGTTGACATATTTGTCATCTACTCTCTCTCTCTCTCTCTCTCTCTCTCTCTCTCTCTCTCTTGTTTTGCATTTTTCTTCTTTTTTAATTCTTTTCTTTACTCTCTTTCTTTCTCTCTCTCTCTCTCTCTCTCTCTCTCTTTTATCCACTCTTACTTTTTTTGTTTTTTTTTTGCTTTCTCATTTCTCCTTTTTTGTTTTTTTGTGCTTTCTCTTTTTTTATTCCTTTTATTCTAACTTTCTTTTTTCTTCCATCCATTCTAACTTTTTCTTTCGCTTTCTTTCATTCTTACTCTCTTTTTCTTTCTTCCATTTTTTAATTCTCTTTTTTCTTCTTATCATTCTCTTCTTTCTCTTTCATCCTAACTTCCTTTATTTCCCATTCATTCTAGTTTTTTGTTCTTTTTACTTCATATCTCTCTCTCTCTCTCTCTCTCTCTCTCTCTATATATATATATATATATATATATATATACTTTTGTCACTGGGTCAGAAAGTACCAAAAATCTTACAGTGGATTAGAAAAAAATTATCTTTTAATAAGAATCTGTTTTTAATTAATTAACACATATGCAGAGACACGCACGCACTCTTCCTTTTCTGTTGAATGGTTAAATTTAACTATTATTTTTAATTTTTTAAAAATTCTTTTTTGATGAAGAGAATTTACTGATTAAAAACGATACTTCTTTTCAGTCATTAAAAATAAAATCAACCCTTGTAATTTATTCATGGATTAAATGTCTCACCAGGTGAGGGTAGCTTGAGAATTTAATATATAAATCAGTACTAAGAAGCACACTTTCATCTTAACTACATACTAAAAAAAAAAGATGATAATTGCGTTCCCTCTTCCCAATTTAAAAATAAAAACTAGCCACTAGAGAAACCTTGAAAAGTTGAGCTTGTTATTCGGTGAGAGAGCATTCATTTGAACTTAATACAATAATCAGCCGTAGTCCGTGGAGTTAGTTGCTATAATGTAGTCCTTAAAATCCACATTACCCACGGGCCGTAATTATTCGTTTGAGAGTAAGAACGTTAATAATTCATTTTATGAGACATAATTAGTACATTTTCAACACTGATCGCTCCTCTCCTCACACCACCTCACCTCCCACCAAAAAAAAACGTAGCTATAAATGTCAGACTTGATCAATTAGGACTGGAAAAAAATCAGCAGTTGATTTTTATGTTCTATCCAAATTCACTTCACGTGTCGGCATCTGGCTGGAGGATTGTTGACAATTTTCAACTGGCAGGCTGACTAGGCTTTTGTGGAGGTGGGGGCGGGGGCATTGGTGGAAAGTAGGCGCTCGTGGCGCAACGGTTAGCAGAACAAAACTCATTGCATTTTACATAATGCTTAATAAACGTTTGAGAGCCCATATGCCTCACTTTGCACTAATTGAGCCGATGACCAGCAGAGCTCAAGCCTCTGCTCGTGTCTGACCTCCCCCTACCTACACCCCGACTATAAAAAAGACCTTGTGTCAAGTTCTGTCTGTTGGCAGGCAGAGACAAACATCGGTTAGTAAAGGTTTGAACCCCAACTATTCTCCTTTCAGCTAGGCTCTTTAACTTTCATATGACAACCGGTCTAGAAGAAGAAAACCCGAATTCAAGCCGGTTGTAGACTTAGAGAAGGATGGGCTCCGTCTTGGACAATTATAACCACCCGGCATGAATGCAAGCGGTCTCATCATCATCATGTCGTGCCACTAGCACGGATATCCCTGACCCTCTCTCGCCACTTTTCCCTATCGTTCATCGCCTCTGGCAAGTCTTCAGGGCTACATCCCGTATCCTCACATAGCTGCTGAATGTATGTTCGTGCTGGTCGTCCTGCTTTTGCCCGGCCATATGTGGGAGTCCATTGGAGTACATCGCTTATGAGCTCGTCCCTGCTTCTCCAGCAGTCTACCCATAGTAATTTACTAAGCTTTTTGTTTAAATGTGGCACAAGGCCGTAAGAATAAGAATGGGACACCCAATAGAACTCGAACTCACTCGGGAAGGTTTGCTAGTCTAGCTCGTTAACCATTACATCACCCGGGAATGGGCTTCGTCAGGCTATTCGTGCCCCCCCCCCAGGATACGCCACATGAGTTGCACCTTCTACCAAACCAGGTTACAGATATGTCTATTTGTGGAAATAGGGGGTGGTTACACTGGCAGAGCCTGTCTTAAACCAGTTAGACTAAGCGCCAGAAAATAATTTACTCTTAACTCGACAAGTATGCACAACACATCGCAATATATATGTTCCGCGATATCGATTACCTATTTTTCAATTTTAATTTTTTCAAAATCAATAACTCATGTATACATTTATTAGCTATTTAGTCAAGTCTCTAAAAGTAAAAAAATTACTTGTTTATAGAAAAAATTATTAATTGTTTTGATAAGACCTTACCCAGAATTCAATAATGTTATTAGGTCCCCCAAGACTCATGAACACATAGAACCCAGAGCCTCCCACAACTGTAGGCCCTTTGAAAAATAGCTGAAAATTTAAAATGTTATAATCTGTTATATAACTGCTTTACAGGCTGTTAAACCACAGGTTATTATCTATAGATAATTCAAAATATAATTAGGGGGTGTCCTCATGGTGTAATGGTTAAAGCGCTGACCAGCGGAATCGTAGTAAGCGAGTTCATACTCCAGTCGCGCTATTACGTTCACTTTCGGGCAAATCCCCTTGGGAAAGGTATGAACCCCCTTATCCTCCCAGCTATGGGTTAAATAGTACCATTACTGTTCTTCTAGGAGAATGGCTTTGTCATTAAATAACCTACAAAGGTTGATATGCCATTAAACTATTGTACGTAATTTAATGTCAAACCTTGTTCAAATATATATGATTTGTAAAAAGATAGTTTGTAAGTAACATTTTTTAACGAACCAGAGCTCATTTCTCTATTTTTGTCTCAAGTCTTGCTATATAACTCAACCAGTTCTATGGACTGCGGAATCGTAGTACGCGTGTTCGTACTCCAGTCGCGCTATTACGTTCACATTCGGGCAAATCCCCTTGGGAAAGGTATGAACCCCCTTATCCTCCCAGCTATGGGTTAAATAGTACCATTACTGTTCTTCTAGGAGAATAGATTTGGCATTAAATAACCTAAAAAGAGTTGATATGCCATTAAACAAAGAAACCAAATCAAAATATAATTAGATAATAATTGAATTATACATAAAATTGCAACGTTTTATTGACGATGTAGAAGTGTGGAATCAACAGCCACAATTCCGGTCACCCAGATTTATGTACTTCTTGTTAGCGGCACAAATACCGGCCATTCGGGTTCAAAGGGTAGAAAGCTAATCGAAGGAGGACAAAAAAAAATGGACCTCTAAATTGATACCTGAATTGAAGAATTTACTATTATAAAGTGAAACGGGGGAGGATCAAGTTGTTTCATCTGTATTATCTTCGAACTCGTGGAGATATGATTGAAGTCGATAAATATAGACAAATAGACAAGGTGTTTTGTTCACAAATTTGACCCATTAATCAAGGAAGCATTACTAGTGGACATGAACTAAGACTTTTGAAAAGATACTGCTAGATTACCAAAAGGCAATATATATATATATATATATATATATATATATATATATATATATATATATATATATATAATTTTAATCAGCTGGGTGATTCTTGGAACAAACAACCGTCATTGGAGGTAAATGCTCCTTTAATTAAACTTTTTCAAAGTTTAGGTTAGATAAAGCCGGGGATAATCATAGATACTCAAAGTAAATGCAACTACTACTTCTAAGATATATAGAAAGTATATGTAACAACAATGAGTAGCTGACAAGTCTTCAAACCGAATAGATCAAGAGGAAGAAAAAATAGCAATAATAATAATAATACCACCACTAGCAAATAATAGTTGACATAAAAATTTAAAATGTTATTAAATGTTGGAAAGCCATAAGATAGATAGATACATACATACATGTGCAGATTTGGTTCTGTTTTTAAAATACGTGAAGATGCTTCTGTATTGTGGTTAACTGGTTGGAAATTGGAGATTAAAACTATACTAGACGAGCCGTGAGCCTGATGGTTTCCCGTTGTAATAGCGATCTACGATGATACTGGTGCTTCTATTTACATGGAGAATTTGGAGGAACAAAAAAATGGCGTTCTGCGGGAATGCTAACCCTATAATATGATCGTTCAGTTGAAAATTTGACTCTGTAGATTGCTTTTTATTTTCTAAATTAGAACATTTTAAGAGTATTACTCTAATAAAGTTCTCGTTATGATGTGCTGCCAAATTTTAGCAATAGGTATTTTTATTGTATGAAATGAACTATGAATCACTTATAATATATACGTGTGTGTGCATGTGTGTACGCTCAATCATCTTATCCTTAGTACGTTGAGGTCCAAAACGGCTCTTAAATTGGCTATTAAAAAATGCCTAACGGGGCGCCTCGGGTGGTATAATGGTTAGCAAGCTAGACTAGCAAACCTTCATGAGTGAGTTCGAGTCATACGGCCTTGTGCCACATCTAAACAAAAGCTTAGTAAATTACTTACAATGCCACGCAATTCTGACCTGCACGGGTTCACTTTACTCCTCGCTGATGGGTCCCTTCTATGATCCCAAGGTATAAATCCTAGATACAGCCTTATCGTATACATAGTACATCTAAAAAAAAAAAGCCTCAATAAATAAATGAAAATACAAAAAATAAATCCTTCACTTTATATCTGAAAGGAGCAAAAACAGATATTACAAAGAAAAAAAGGCGTTGTTTGTAGCCCTGAGGACCTGCCAGAAGCGATGAATGATTGAGAGGAGTGGCGAGAGAGGGTCAGGGATATCCGTGCTGGTTCACAAGATGATGATGATGATTCCCCGAAACCTTAAAATAAAAATTTTAAATCCGAGTTTATGCGCCTAAGCAAACCTTTTGAAATCAAAATAATTGCATTTACTTTTAAGTTAAATTCACTAAGGCTCAATATTTTACGTTCTTTACAGTTGGGGGCAAACGTTTCTTGAAAATACTGTTTAGGTGTCCATCAGGAAGAGGAAAAAGTTTATTTTATTTTTCGTTGGAAATGGACACGGCGACCAGAGTTCAAATGCTAGATGAGGCTGTTTGTAGTTCACATAGAGCTCTTGAGAAATTTATGAATCCAACTTTCGCTAGCTATAGGTAAATAGTTGGACTAACTGGGCTCTTCAGCCAATCTCGAAGGAAAACTCAGAATTCAAACCAGTTAAATACCGCTAGAAAATTTACCTTGTTCCACATTCTGCTTGTGTGGAAGGGTTGAGTAAATACATAGCTCCTGTAATATATATATATATATATATATATATATATATATATATATATCGGTACTCTTACCTAGGTTTATTGTAGTATCTGTATGAATGAAACTTTCATGGACTTACTTAAGGTAAATGAATAAAATATAGAAAATAAAAAAATTGCTACATTTCGAAAAGTATAATGTTGATATTTCCTCAAAACACAAAATGAGAAAAAAAAACAAGACAAAAAAAACCAAAAAACAAAAGAAAACTAAAGCGGACATAGATTATTATTCTTTTAATTACTTATCAATATATTTTATTAGATTTCTCTATGTCCTGTTTTGATGCAAGAAGAGTAACACTTTGACTCAAGCCAGAGTACACAGATGTTCTACTTTTCTCATCCGACTTTATTTACTAAGCTTTTTTTAGTCTATGGCCTAGCCGGCTGGGGCTGCAGAATACACTGACTGCTCCTCTGCAGTGGGGTAAGACTGCCTCGACAAGTGTCCAGGATATAATCTTCAACAATCCGATGGTAAGGCTTCACTAATGCTGAAGCTTTGGGGAGTGCGGAGTACCTATTAATTGCCATCGCTCCCAGGTCCACTCTGGCCTAGAGCGGTTGCACCTGATAGAGTCTTATCTATGGTTCAAATAGAACTTTGATATTTAAACTATATACTTTTGCTAAACTGAATTGTTTGAAATAGAACTGTTTGATCATTTAACTGTGTATAAACAAAGGAGTGATGTTTAATTGAACTGTTAGTGATACATAATAATACTTGAAAACATTAAACTGTGTGCAAACAAACGATTAATAGTAAGTAGAATTATTCGTATTTGATGTAAATAAGGGAAACCATTTAACTGTGTGAAAGAGAATGAGCTCGTTATCTACAAAATAAGTTTAGAAATCATATATTTAATATATATGATTAAAAAAAGGCTGACATTTAACAACCTACAATGGTTGATACTATTTACCAACCACTCCGCTCGGGCAGGATATGACACAAGGTCAATTTTTAAGCGGAGTTTCACAGGTTTGAATTCAGAGTTTTCCTTCTCCTAGACTAGTTGCCTAACCAAGGCTGAAGAATTATATGTATTGGTCTAATGAGTAGAGTATTCGCCAATGGTCCGGAAGACCGGAGTTCAATCCCAGGTCGAGTCGTACCAAAGACTCAAAAAATGGTACTTGATGCTACCTTGCTTAATACTCAGCATTATAAGGTAAGGATCAAGGGTAAAGCGGAACAATCCAGGGAATGGAGTAGCGCCCTCCTCAACATCTCGGTGAAGTAGCTTTTGAAAAGGGAGCCTTTGGGTCACCCTCGACTAAGGTCGCTAATTTTACTTATATATATAATATCTTAAACTGCCATGTTGCCACTTACTTGTCTATACGCGAATTTGTCGCATCATGGACGTGATAGAAGGGTTGGGTAAATTCATACTTGAACACTAATTGATTTTTTTTTCTTATTTATAGGAAAAAAAATTAATTATACGTTGGCTGTATGCTTTTTTTTTTTTTTTTTTTAATTACTTAGCAAAATTAATTTGGATCAAAGTTACGAATCTTATTTTTTAAATAGATTTTAATTGCTTTGTGAATAAACTAGGATTTTACCAAATAAACTGAATCTGGTAATTTGACTGTGATGCGATCCCCTAACTCCGAATTAACCATTTGCGGTGAAACTCTATCTACTATTTATTTATCGACAAAGACGAAAGGTATTTGGAACTGGGTGGAAGAATGTCATTTGGAAAATAAGCGGCTGCCCGAAAGGAAGCAACAACCACCAGTTTTACTGTGGACACTGATAGATAGACGCCGTTTTCTTCTGCTTCCGCAATAATGACAATTAAATCAACTTCTTTAAATTTCAACTCCATTAAGGTGGGTAAAAAAACAAAACAACAAAAAAAGAAAATGCATGTCAGTAACTTAACTTTCTTAATTATTAGATGCATGATTCTCGCTGCGCAAATTAACGTGTTGAATAAGTTCATTACCAGATAATTTGATATTGTTAAATAATCTATTTTCCTCAATCTGAGTTCGGTTCGATAAAATTCTGTTTAAAATTTGAGGATTTTTCCCATACGTAGTTAATTGATTAATGTTTTTTTTTTCTTTTTTTTTTTTTTAAATTTTTCATTGTTATATATATTTTCTTTATGCATTAAGAAAACATCCATTGTCAAATACTCAGCACAATTTGTGTAACTCTTAATTTAAAAACAAATAAATGCTTTCCTTAAGTAATAAACAATCTATTAAATTTCACGTTTGCAATTGTAACGCTGCAAAAAAAAAAAAAAAAACACACAACATATCGAAGTTTTTAACATAAATGCTTTTAAAGTCTCGCTCGATTTTATTTTATTTTATTTTATTTTATTTTTGGCTACAGAATAATTTTGTAGGGTTTGTATTCATAATATACGTATTTAGTCCAAATTTCAACGATAAAGAAGCGATTTAGGATTCTTAATTCTTTCCTAAACAGAAGTACAAATATGATGGACTAGAATTACAATGGAACCCAACGGGTTCACGGGCCGTCTAGTAAAGTCTTATAACGATGTATCGCCGATGGAATATTTCTCAAATTTTTTGTTTTAATGAGCTTCTTTGGCAATTTTATGTTGATCTTTCCTTTATTATATTCATTTATAATGCGTTTTGTAAAATAAAGTCGTCCGGTTAAAACAAAAGAAAAATCTCGGTACGCCAATTCATTACCTGGATTGAAGTATTACTAAACTACGGTATATTGTTCAAATTACAAGGTGTGTAAATGAATGCAGTTGAAATATTTGTATAATCTTTCATAGTGCACAATGCAGTGAATAGCATTTATCATCAGTCGTTTTTTGTTTTTTTTGTTTTTTTCTTTCTTTCTTTTCATGTCTCACTTGAATAAGTGAATGAATGACGTCGTCTTTTCTTTCTTTTCCCTCTGTTTTGCTTCCGTATTTTTTACCTCTTATTCTTTTTCACCCCTTCACGCACAACCGGTCAGTCAACGAAACAAAACCAGCGAATTTATTTCTCACCTTTTTTATTGGCAAATTACCTATAACTCCCAGTAAGTCTTATTGATTTCTTTCTTGTTTTTACGTCTCTTTTTAAGATCATTTTTGCTTTCAAACAACTTGCGCGCTGATTATGCTTTCGCTCCAAATTGAATGTACGACAAAAAAAAAAAAATAAATGAAGGATCTGAGTTCGAGTCTCGTTCAAAGCTACAATTTCATGCCAAATTCTCTCTAAACGACCGGTCAAGGAAGAGATAGGTTTTATAAACATAAACGGACAATTTAGACGTGTTTTAGGTTCGTTTTCTGCATGATTTTCTTTTTGTGTCTATAAAAATTTTATCAAATTAATTTAAAGAAGTTTGTTTGGGGTTTTTTTTATGTCAATGTTTTAATTAATTTAAATTGATATATTTTCCCCATTCGTAATTCTAATTGGTAATTTAAAAAGTTAACACCTTAATAAGATTGGAATATTTTTTTTTTTTTTTTTTTTTTTTTTTTTTGCCCAACTGTTTATTTATTGCTACTCTAGAAAAAAAAACTAATATATTGCCTCGTTAGCTCGTCACAACTGATTCCTAGAGATTACTGACGTTGTAAGTTAGAAGAATGATATGTAAACAAATACTTTTACAACAGTGAACGGAATGAACAAGTGGAATCTGAAATCTGGTCTGACCGGGGCGACAGGCCGGGAAACATGCATTTTTTAGGCAAGGAATTTAAGGAACATTCCAGATTTTATTAATAAGTTGATGTAATTTCGTTTTCCCTCCTTCGTTTGAAACTGATTTATTCTATCTAATTTTTTTTTTTTTCTAATTTAAAAAATAAAATGATTTAGTTGCATTGTTATCTATTTTATCGAAAAGTGATTCCTGTAAAGAATTTTTAAAACATCATGACAAAACAAATCTGTCACGTGTCAGCGGTTAAAATTTTAAAGAAATGTGTTCAAAATAAATCTCAATCAACTCTCATCATTAATTTCCAATTGAGTCTTGTCAACATATTTTGGCATCCTGTTATTTGTGCCCAACAAAAGAAATTGAACTTAATGGGGGAGGGGAACAACTTGAAAAAAATAATTTTAGTTACATCTGAGGTAATCACTTATGACCAAAATATCCTAAATTAGTTGTTTCCCCGATTGTAATTATCTGCATGTTCAGCAGATAAGACAAAAATCTCCAATGAGTCAACCGCCTAGTCGGGTTGTAAACACTGACTGAGGGGGTAAGACCGCCCCACTAAAATAGGAGGTATCCTGGGTATAGCAACAAACTACAACTGATGGTGAGGCTCGATTTCTTGAGCTCTGGGGTGTGTGGATTATACCTTCAGTGTTGTTACTCTCAGGTCCACACTAATCAAGGGTGATATAGTACCTGTTAGGGGCCGTCTATGAGTCAAATTGAACTGTTAAATCATTTTCTGTAAGAATTATTATTTGAAACCATTTAATTATGAGCAAATTATTTGTATTAAATAGGAATACTTGATATCACATAACCGTGTACAACAACAACAAAAAAAAAACAACTAAAAAAACAACATAAAATTGTAAATATGAACGCGATTGCCTAACCGCTTGGTATAAAATAATCCTAGACGGGTTGACATGCTGTTAAAATCAATTTGTCCACTGATTATTTCAAATGGTGATATTATTTTTTATTTATTTATTTATTTTTTCCTCTCCTCGTTGAGCAATGTGTAAACAATCAAACCTGACTGTAAATTATGGATCCTTCTCCTCGCACAAATTCCTGGATCGTAGAAATCTTAAACATTTATTTTGCCGCAGAAAACGTTTGCCTTAAGGCAAAAGAAATGTCCTCTTTTCTTCTTCATAGATTTTTTTCTTTTAATTTGTATTTATTTTTTAAATTTTCAATTTTTTTTTTATTCGGCGGAGACACGAATTCGATCATTAAGTTGGCTTTTTTACTACTTAAAAGGCACGTGACTAAATGTATCTATTTTGTTTATTTATCTATTTTGGGCTGAATCTTGTACATTTTTATTACTTATTTTACAGCTTTACCCGCATAAAAAACGATTTGGTTCAAGTGACAGCAAGTTCATTTACATCGTCACCTTTTTTAATCCCTGAAGTATTTTATTTCTAGACACCTTCCTGATCTTCAATGCATTGTCTCTACTTCCCCTCTGATTTTCAATTCATCTTCTCTTCAGAAACAATTTTGAGATTTCCAATAATGATGGGTACTTTGTTTTCTTCTTGTCGCTACTTGGCCGAGTTTTCGTGCCACCAATTATACCCGGTGGCTCTTGCTGGAGATAAAGTGATAGCAAGTTTCTTCACTATTTAGCACGCTACTTTTTTTTTTTTTTTTTTCAGTGCTGTCGTCTGGATTTTTTCTTTCTTTTATTGTTATTTTCAAACTGCCATGGTCTTAGACTCTCGTGCTAAAACGAAGTGATTGTGGGGATGGATATAGTTGTGTGCTATTTGTCAAGAAGAGCGAAAGATGATGACATTTAAACATGCCGCATCTGTTATCTTGGATTAGAACTAATTTTCTGCTTTAGTTTTTCTGTATAAACACAACGGAGAAAGGTTTTTTTTTTCTTTCTCTCTCGTTTTTTCCCCTCATTTTGTCTCTCCATTACTCCTGTTGAGTAACCAAAAGTTGAGACATAATGAAAAGAGTAGAGCTGCTGCTCCCGTCATGTTTTGGTCGTTAGTGTTGGCGTTCATTCATATAGTATTATTAAACTGATGAGGTGAATTGAACTTTGAATTATTATACATATGATATCTGAGGGTGAAAGCCCTTTAAGGATGTCACAGGAGAGTAAGGCTTAGCCAGATTGTCTCTAATCATCGCGGAAATGAGTGGCGTCACGATCCTCACCGTGTGCCACTATACTTGTGGTCTAAACTAAAAACTTAGAAAATATCTAAGCCATAATTATCAAAAAATGTTTGTCTTATTTTGACTACTTTTTTTTTTCTCCCTCTTGATTTTCAATTGACACTAGTTAACAATAATTGAGTAGCCTTAAAGTTATTTTCTAAACTTTGTTTAGGTACGGCACGAAGGCCTCAGCTGGCGTACCGTTACTTACGTGGTCTCCTATCTAAGTGTTGAACATGCTCATCGCTGCTTAACTTCGGTGATCAAGCGGGAACCAATGATTTCAGCGTGACTTGAATTGAGTGGCCTTCATGTTGCTGGTCAGATAGATGTTATGTAGAATGTGGTTTTCAAATTTATTAATCTATTTTATTTTATAGTTTGTTTTTTTTGTTATTTCATGGAGTTGTTCTACTAAGAAATGTCTAAGAAAAAAAAAAATTACTAAAAAAAGCGATAAGATAAATGTAAAATGCTTAAAATACATCAGGTTCAAATCCTGTTGACGTTGATTACAATCAAGCTGTGATTTTTTTTTTTTTTTTAATTATTATTATAACTTTACCGCCAAAATTTGAGTTGCTAAGAGTCTGAAAGGTTTTATGTATATTTTTTAGAAAGGAAAAAAATGCCTGTGATATTCGCACAGCAGAAATCTAATTTCTTTCGTCTTGTTCGAAATATTACTGCGACCATTTTCTCAGTGTGCCTGGGGAAAATGGTTGTGGCAATATTCAAGAAATGTGTGTGTGTGTATAATATATATATATATATATATATATATATATATTAGTGTGTGTGTGTGTTACTTTCATTCATAATTCAGACTTGAATAAGATTCACCTATTGTCTTTTGTTTATTTATGCATTTTCGCGCAAAAAAATAAAAGCTGCTCATATTGATTTCCTCGCCACATCACATAACCAAAATGAAATTACTGTAGGAAAGTGTTTTATCTATTATTATGAATTCGGTGTAAAACTAATTGGAGTTGAATAAGCGAGTAATAAAAATTTTACAAGAAAATGAAAGTTATACTTCGTTCAAACTTACTTCAAAACAACTTGTTTTTGTTAAGCTCTAGATTTGTGACGTTTTTTTAATGAAACAGTATGAAAAAATAATGTACGTCGAAAAACAAATCCAAATAAAAACAGTTGTATATAGAAGATGATCAAGGAAAGTAATCTTAAACTAGTCTTCCTTTTTATCTTCAAAAAAAAAAAAAAAAAAGAAATTAGTAATACATTTATTTGCATTACTACAGCCATTTTCCGAGTGTAGATAAAATACCTATTGCACCTTCTCGGACTTTTCAAACAAATATTTCAGATTAACGGGCAAAACTTTTCTATTGGACTTTTCTTGCAACTTCTTTTCTTTAATGATAGAATAATTAAAGATTAAAACGATGAAATTAACTTGAAAGATTTATACAATTTTGGGGACAATTTCGCGTCACACGTCGCTTTTTTTTATCGAAAGTTCGGATAGGTACCGAATATTTAAAAATTGTTTTGGGGGCCGAATATTGAACAGCATCTTTAGGAATTTTAAATATATTTAGTAATTTACTAAACTTTTTGCTTAGATGTGGCACAAGGCCGTATGAATGAGGCACCCAATGAGATATTAATTAACTCGTGAAGGTTTGTTAGTCTTGCTAGTTAAACATTACACCACCTGCGGCGCCTATTTGTTGTATAGTGATTTACTAAGCATTTTTTTTATTAGATGTAACACCAGGCTGAATAAATGGGGCACAATGAGATTCAAATTCATTCGTGCAGGTTTGCTAGTTTACCAAACGCCACTCGAGGCGCCCAATTTTTGTATATCTAAATGTTAAAAGCTGCCCAGGCATTAAAATACACCTACTAGTTTCGCACCGGGTTGGTGAGGTAAGATTATAGGCTTGGTTCCTGGGGCGGGAGGTTCTTTACCCAGGTAGTACCTGCCGCCTCGTCTAAAAGTAATAAAGACTAAATTCCTTGCTTGTCGCCTGAGGCGCCCCTGAAGACGAAAACCGATGAAATCTAAGTAATTTTTAAAACCTCCGCGTGGAAGTTTTGTTTCTTGCGTGGTATTTCACATTAAATCGATCTTGTCACATTTTGGCTCGGTGTAGTCGAATAAATTCCTACAGGAATGTTAAATTTCAACCACGGTAACTTTTTTTTTTTTTTTTTTTTTTTTTTAACGTTGTTTCTCTTGAGTAACTGGTATATTGGTATTATGGATAGGAAGCAACGTTTTGCAATTCTGAACCGTATAGCTTGGCAGATGAGAGGAATTGCAGAACAAAAATAGTTATAGGGAGAAATTAGGATTAACCACTTTATTAGACAGAAGAATTGAGGTGATCTAATTGAAATTTTTAAAGTAATTAATGGAATTTCTAATTCTAGTAGACATTTTTTTTTCAATATTTCTCCTCAAACTGTAAAGACAGATTTCAAAAACTAAGTCTACTAACCAACTGGATTATTTTTTTTTACTAATAGAGTAATATATTTTTGGAACAAATTGCTTTATTAGATCAAAAACTGCTATAACGTAGAAAATTCTAGGGGTGTATGTGTATGTGTATGTATATACTGTCCAAAATTTTATTCATCAATTAATTTATTAAAAAAAAAAACAGGTTGATGTGAGAAGACAACAAAAAGCAGAGATGCCTGCCTAAAGAGGCATAACAAATAAATAACCTGAATTTAGAAAAAGACTTTGTATCCAATCTACATAGAGGCAAAAAAGACTCCTAAAAAAATGCTTACCGTTTCATATGTTAAAATAACTGTCATTTGAAGTGGAATTTATTTATCTATATATTTAACCACGTTTTCTTTGCCGTGTTCTTTCTATACAAATAAGATTCTTGAATTAAAGAGACAATTTGAATTTTGTGGCTGCTCTGTTGGTGATTCTCTGACAGTATCCCCCTCCCCACCAAATAAAACAAAAAGAATTTTTCCCCTTCCATCACTTTGACTCAAAGTACCTGTTTGGGTCCCATATGTTGGGTTGAATAAATCTGCTCGAGATAATGAAGTGTTTACCTGTTTAAAATGATTGAGAAGATATACTTTTGGGTATCGTGTTTAAATTGGGGACCCTAACCAATCAGTCGATGTCTGAGGTTCTTTTACTAAAACCTAAACGAACACTCAAAATGAAATGGGATAGATTCCAACATCCGAGCGTGCTAAACATTCAGTCTCATAGATATGTTGAATTTCGATATTTAATCACGAAAATATATTTTATTTTAGGTACTATGTTTTGCTCTTTTTTTTTTCCCCGTTAAAATTAACTAAATAATAAAGTTATTGTTTAAAGTTAAATTTTAGTTTTATTTGCAAGATAGTAACATCATAATTATCAGTATTAAAAGCAAAATAACATTACATATCTAATTAATTTCTAATACAGTTTTAAAGATTTGAATTCATCAAAATTTGACGACCTTACCCAACTCGAGGTTACGTAGATTAAAGTGTCATCAAAATCTGAAAATATTTTTCAAGTTTTTTTTTTTTTTTTTTTTTTTTTTTAATGAAATTAGTATTTAGAACATTAATAAACCGATTTAGGCAAAAAATATTACTTACTGGTCAATAAATATCACTTGCTATGGTATTTAAATCCAAGTAGTAAGTAAAAATTAATGACAAGATTTTCTGCGTTTATATAGCTATTAAGATGTGCTTTACTTTCCCCAGGTAAAAATCATATGTACGGAGGGCTCCAATATAAAAAAATCCTTTTTTTTTATTTATTTTTTTTTTATATATATATAATAAATTAAACACAACTTAAGAATTTGCCCAGTCGGGTGGGGTTGGGGGTTGTAGAATACACAGACTGCATCTCTGCAGAGGAATAAGACACCCTCCACCCAAAGTGTCCTGTGGCCCAGTTGGCTGTGGCTGTAGAATGTACCGACTGCTTCTCTACAGAAGGGTAAGACCCCCCACCACAACGAGTGTCCTGGATATGACATTAAGCAATCTGATGGTGAGGTTCCAGTAATGCTGGAGCTTTGGAGAATGTAGAGTATCCTTTCATTGCTATTGCTTCCAGGTCCACTCTGGCCCGGAGTGGTAGCACTTGATAGGGCCCTATCTATAGGGCAAATAGAAATAAACTGTGTACTTATGATAAACTGAATTGGTTGAATAAACTGAAGAACTTGAAATAGAAATGTTTTTGACAATTAAACTGTGTACTCATGCTAAACTGAATTGTTTGAAATAGAACTGATTATTTGTTTAAAAATGGATTTGGCATTAAATAACCTACAAAGGTTGATATGCCATAAAACCCAAACAACCAAGTAACTTAAGAACAGAAAATCGTATCAGCCATAGTTAATTTTTTCTATTTAATTTTGAAAAAGGAAAATAAGCATGGTAACAAGGTTTTTGAATGTACACTTACAAAAACTTAATGAAATAATTATTTCTGATTAATTAATTATTAAAATGATGAAATTATTTTTTTGATTGTCTTTTTAATGTTTTACCTGGAAATGATCTACAAATCTATCATTACCCCTAAAATACTAATTTTGTTTTCCTATTTTTTTTATAACAAAATTTTGCCTTTTTCCCTAACATTTTTATGTAAATTTTCAATCTGAATACAAGTAACAAAACTGGAAATTGTTTAAATGAATGTTACCGTAATTTTATTCATGTATTTATTTTTTGTCTAACATCTTTTTATATCTTTAAAAAAAAAAAAAAAAAAAAAAAAGTCTTTTTAAATAAACAGCTTCCCGTTTCTTGCTTTAAAATTTATATTTTTTATTAGTAAAAATATTCTTTATTTAATAAACTTTTCTCTAATCAAAGTCTAAATAAGTCAAAATCTTATGCAAAATAAAGCTCTTCCCTGCCTTTTTTTTTTTAAAGTAGAACAAATGTCAAAGAATAATTTCCCTAATAATTTAAAAAAAAAAAAAAAAAAAAA
Organism: Sepioteuthis lessoniana; assembly: GCA_963585895.1. NCBI lineage: Eukaryota > Metazoa > Mollusca > Cephalopoda > Myopsida > Loliginidae > Sepioteuthis > Sepioteuthis lessoniana. The sequence continues at coordinate 78,333,142 of OY757909.1, read as the reverse complement.
AGATATTTTCTATTTAATCATAATATTAAAACCTCTTGGAACATTTTTGAACTCTAAAATTTTAATATTCACATTTAGGGTACTATTTTCTTCCAACAGCTCTCAATTTTTGCTTTATTTCATTCACATCTTCAAACATTTGTCTCTTTATTATATACAGAAAATTTATGCTATATCATATTTCCCTACTGATTAAATAGCGCTACACACATAGGTTGGGATTAAAGTTAATTGACCCCCCAAAAATATGCAAGTTTTTTTGATAAAGTAACTAATGGATTATAAAACTCATTCATTAATAAATGAAAATTGAAAATTTCATAAATTGGATAAATCCCTGTTTTTGTTCACTTATAAGTAGTTATTTGTTACAGCACAAAAAGGTCTACAGTCGCCATCTTGTTTAGTACCTATTTTATTTCAACATTCTAATTAAATGCATTTTTGACAAAAACACTGTGTATCTGGAAATCAGCCTAAACTTATGTGGGTGAATTTTCATTTTTTGTGACCTTTCTTGTACAAAAACAAACAAGAAAATGTTAACCCCAATCAGAAAGATTCTTTCCGGCAAGAAATCTAACAAACTCTTTACAAAACAGCAGCAAAATTATTACTTTTTTTTGTAAGAAAACAGGAATATACCATAAAATATAATATATCAAAAATACAAAAATAAAAATCTTGATTTGGTATAAAATAACTTTGGAAAAATTAATATGCTGTAAAACCTTACATCCAAACTTTAGTAAGAAAAAATCTGAAAAATTGATAAAAAAGGATTTGTATTCACTTTGTAGGACCAGAGATATATATATATATATATATATATATATATATATATATATATATATTGGAACATGGGAGAAGCTTTACTTCTTCATGGGGCCACAAATACCAGATTGCACCTAATCTTTTCTCTCTCTCTCTCTCTCTCATTTGTATTACAGTCTTTTTCTTTTTTTATAAGTGTTTTTGCTTTCTTGATTTTTTAAAAAAAAAAGGAAAAACATAATTTGTTCATGAAGGATTCTTGCAAATGGACATGGTATTTATTTTGTTCTGCTTGTCACATTTTCAAAGCAAAAATAAACCTACTATTTGAAAATCACATGAAATTTGAATGCAAGTATTGAGAATTTATTTCTTAGAGGCTTTCTTTCTTAATGATACACATCTCTACCTCCTCAAACTGTGTATCCTGTTTGTAGTTAATCTGATCCCTGAGAGAGACCAGACTGTAAGGAGACACATTTCAGAATGAGGAAGAGCCTTGCAGGTTTGTGACCCTTGCTCTGTCTTCTTAGGAATCTCTAAAAAGGGGGTCAGCCAGACAACTGGTCATTATCACAATTATTGTCCTGTCATAATCTGTGTACAAAGAAATTATTTGTATTAAGGGCAAATGTACTTGATATTCACTAAGTTTAGTGCAGCGCAAGGTGGAATGGGATGGGAACAAAGTTAGGAAGATTGTGTTGCTCCAATCTAAAAAAGAGAAAAAAAAAGTACCAGCCAGCATACATGTCTTGAAAAAGAAAAATGTAAAATATTTGCTTCTCTCAGGATTTGAACACCAGCCTCCAGGCATTTGTTAGAAATACACAACTCCATCTGGTTGGAAGCAGGTCAGAAAGTGCAAGTATATCTTTTTTAAAATTCTTACCTAGTTTACTAAGGCAGTGGGGCATCCAGTGAGGGGGTCAAATTCACTATAATCATAATGGTCTACAAAACTAGCTTGCAAATAACCACTCTATGATGTAGCATCTGCAAATTTGTATTTACCCACCCTATCTGCTGTAGGCAGGATGTGACAGGAAGTAAATTTGTGTATAGTACAGCTGGTTTTAATTCAGTTTTCCTTCACCTAGACAGGTTGCCTTATTAAGGTTAAAGAGCCTTTTTTGCACTATAAAAAGATATCCATTGTTGAGAGGAGAACAGGTAGATCTTCCCCAAGGGCATTAGCATGAAGTGAAATGCAAACAACCTTATCCAAGATTTGAACTCTGGTGTATAATTCCAATTTTTACTACAATAACATGTATAAGTGCACTTTAAGTTATTGACTAAGTTTATCATGGTCTGGCACAAGGTTAAATAACTGAGCACTCAATGAAGATTGAATACTAGTCAAAATGATGCTTATTGTTTGAGATTAAGCTTATGCTTGTAAAACTATGATTGTATTGATTTTCTTGTTTCCCTCACACACACTATCTTAGATAGTCTGTATTATCACCTTCTTCAAATGTACAATATGCAAGGAAAATGAAGAGGAATCTTTTTCTCTATCCTGGAAAATTATGTTGGACAGATCTATAGCTGGAGTGTTAATGTAAAAGTTCTAGACTGGATGAGATAAAATGTAACAACAAAGGCAATTCAAAAAATGAGTTCAGTCATTTGAACCGATCTTAAAAGGATAATGACTCTTTACTCATATATATCACCATGTCGCACAATCAGCACAGATATCCCTCAACCTCTCTCACCACCCCTCCCTATTTTTCATTGCTTCCAGCAGGCAGGTCTTCAGGGTTATATCCCATATTGGCACAGCTGCTGTATGTAGGTTCTAGCTGGTCATCCTGCCTTTGCTCATCCATGTGAAGGGGTCCATAAGAGTACATCTTATGAGCTCATCCCTACTTCTCCAGCTGTGTGTGTGTGTGTGTGTGTGTGTGTGTGTGTGTGTGTGTGTGTGTGTGTGTGTGTGTGTGTGTGTATAAAATTAACCCTCTCAGCAGCTTTTAAGAGGTTAATAATGCCAGTCATATTAAGACTAGTGTGTATTGATTCAAGAGAAATTTCACCTGTGAAAAGCTCTTGAGCTGAAGTGTCACTGTGTGTAAACTGTATGACATTGCATTGTTCATAACATCTAAGAAGTCGTTAACATTCCAAGCTTTTGTTCAAACAATTGAACTCCTCCTCTTATGTTGTTGATCTTATCACAATGTTTCTGCTGATTCATTTTAAGGTGTCTGAGATATTCTGGTTTTTGTTTCGACTCTTGTGACAAGTGAAGGAACTATGAACTAGTCCATATTCTAGATCAGATGTCACCAAACTTTCCAGCCCAAGGGCTGCAAAGCTTAACTCAGGAGGGTCAAGGGCCAAAATCTTAAAGGGTGGGGGAAACCCTACTAAATTCACAAGGTAACAATCATAATTTATTAATGAGACATCTGATGTTGTTTGCAATCACAAAAAAGATGTAATATCAAGGTTAAATGAAGAGGTTGATAAAAGAAATACATCAGTCAAGGGATGAATTGACAGTTTCAAAAGCAGCATTCTCTCCGCATGATTCATGTTGGAGAACAACTGTTCATAACTATATAGTGCCAAACATGCTCATTAGTTGTGGGGTGCAGGGGGAATAACTTTGGGGAGTCATCCAAATGATAGTACATGGTTCTTATACAAATCAAGGATATGGCAAGCCAGAAACTTGAACTTCAAATCTTCTGTACATTGAAGATCAATTATGTTCCATTTGTATTGCAGTTCAGTCAACCAACATCAAAAATTAAAGATAAAATTTTGAAAGATGGGTGAAGTGCTGCATTGATGGGCCTCAAGGGCAGCATATGACCCACGGGTTGTAGGTTGGGCTCCACTGTTCTAGAAAGACAGTAATTTACAGAATCAAATGAGTATTAGGAAATTCTTCAAATTTTCTTAAAATTAATTATTTTTTCTTTTTCTGGTGAATTTCTTTATTCAGGGGGAAAATATCTAAACTGAAGTTTTCACTCACATTGTGTGTTAATGTGCAATTGATGTTCCCTTTATCCGGCATTGGTGAAAAATTCTCAGCTGACTAAGAAGGTAATGACCAATGAGGTGTGGTTTGGTTTCTTTGTTTAATGGAATATCAACTTTCATGGGTTAATTCAAAAGCCTTCCTTGTAGAACTGCAGTGATATTATTTAACCTATACCTGGGAGAAATAAGGGGTTTGTACCTTTCCTGAGGGTATTGGTCTGAAAATGAATGACTGGAGTTCAAACTTGCTTACTTCAAGGCCACATTTCAGCCCTTTAGCCATTATGCCATGGAAACTCCATTAACCATTAGGTTAGAACATACAAAAAGTATTAATGGTTTTATAAACAATAGTACCTTTCCAGATGTAGATATAAAACCATTGTTGGTAATAGCCCAGTTGGCTGGGGCTATAGAATACACTGATTGCAGAAGAGGATAAAACTCCCACCCAATGAGTGTCCTGGACATGAAACAATCTGATGGTGAGGCTTCAGTAATGCTTGGGCTTTGGGAAATGTGGAGTACTTCCCTGCTATTGTTTCCCGGTCCACTTAGGCCCATAGTGGTAGCACCTTATAGGGTCCTATTTTTTGGTCAAATAGAACTTTGGCATTTAAATTGCACACAAATAAATGACTTATGCTCATTTGAAATGTTAGAAATAGAACAGTTTTTTACATTAACTGTGTAAACAAAACTGGTGTTTAATTGAAATGTTTATGTTAAATAGTAATACTTGAAAACATTTAACAGTGTACAAACAAATGATTAATAGTAAATAAAATTATTCATATTAGATAGCAATACTTAAAACTGTTTTAACTTTGTCCAAAAAGAATGAGCTCAGACTCTTAAAAATTATCATCAAAATGTGTTTACAAATTATATATCTAATATATATGTATAAACAGGATTTGGCATTAAATAACCTACAATGGTCAATATGCCATAAAACCAAAATACACTTGACTTGAATAAACTTGAAATATACCAACTCTATCCTTTGCCAAGGGATAAGACCTCTGCCCTTTCAAAGGGGTATTCTGGGTAGGACACTAAACTCTATCTCGTATGGGCTCTTGTTCTGGAGATGTTTTCTGTCTCTTTTCAACTTTTCTCTTCCACTCATTCTTCTTCTTTAATTCTCTTTTTTTTTCTTTTTTTTTCTTTAAATCTTACTACAACATGTTGTTGGGAAGTCCTCATCGTTTAAAATGCTGAATTATGGCCTCAAAGTGACTGAGTTCAAACTCCAGTCACACTATTATATTCCCTTTTGGACTAATACCCTTGGAAAAGCTATAAACCCCCTTCTCCCCCCAGCTATGGATTAAATAGTATCACTGCTGTTCTTTTCCAAAGATGGCTTTGACATTAAGTAACCCATGAAGGTTGTTTGGTATTAAAGAAACCAAACCATTATAATCTTTTCCTCTTCTGTGAACTGCATTCCGTGGTGAGGCTCCAGTTCTAAAGTTCTGGGGTGTATGGACTTTGTTGCCATTACTCCTAAATCCACACTGATCTTCTCTGAGTCAAATAGATCTCATTGAAAATTGTTAGCATTGGATATTTGATACCATATGACTGTGCAAACTAATGATCATTTGGCAAACTTTTTGTAAAAAGTATGATTGTAAAAAAAAAAAAAAAAAATTGATAGCACTGGAATATTGATTACAATCATTTATGAATGAATCAAAATTTAGCATTAAATAACCCATAAGGAGTTGATATGCTCTTATAAAAATAAACTTAAACCAAATCTTAAAATCACTAATTTACTATTGGAGCAACAGATTTAGATCTGTAGGTATAATTGAAGAACTTCACTGTTTTAAATATGAATGTATACATGTGTGTATGTCGAAATTTACTGAGCTTTTTGCTTAAATATGGTACTAGGTTGCATGAATAGGGCACCCAATAAGAATTGAACTCACTCATGAAAGTTTGCTAGCCTAGTTTACTAACCATTACACCACCCAAGGTGTTCACATCCATGTACGATGAAATATACCATTCTTTATATTTACTCATGTTAATACATTTAGTGAATAGTTTCTCAAGATTCTAAAGAAACTTTGCAAATCTGTCAGTGGTTTTAAAGTTTTCTTAATGGCATATCAACTCCTTTTGGGTTATTTAATGCTGAAATTTGACTTATTTGTTTGATTGTAAACAATGTTCCATGCAATCATTTTTGAAATCTTACTTTATTTTTATATATTTATCTATCATAATCATTTGCTCAGTTATATAGTTTTAAATATAACTATTCAATACTTATAATTTTCAAACATTTATTTTTCTATTTGCAAACAGATCAATACCCCACCTAAGTCCTTTGTTGGGCCAAGAACTTTTCAGAACTTTATGCCTGGAAGTTACTAAGTGTTGCTAAATAAGGTCTCAGATTGCTTATAATATCTGCCATTCATAAGTAGTCATTCATCTAAGTAATGAGTTTTGCTTAACTTAAGTAATCAAGCAGAAATTGGTGTTTTAACAGTCCAATTGGTAATAGCCATAGAATATACCAATTGCATCTTTGTTGAGGGGTAAGATCCCACCCATGAGTGTTCTGGGTATGACAGTCCTGAAGCTCTGGGAAATGTGGAGTATCCTTTCATTTTTCCCTGGTCAACTCTGACCCTGAATGATAGTACTTGTTAGGGTCCTATCTATGGGTCAAATACAACTATTTAATCATTCTCTATACTTGAAACTATTCAACTGTGTGCAAAAAAATAATTGATATTTAATAGAATTATTAGTACTAAATAGTAATACATGAACCCATTTAACTGTGTGCAAACAAATGAGCTCTGATTTATTTTAAAATAGTGTTAACTACAAACTATTCACTCACAAATCATATATTGTATGTGTAAAGAGGATTTATCATTAAATAACCCACAATTGTTGACATGCCTTGAAATATCACCAAACCAGTGTTTTAAGCATGACTTGATTGTCAGCTCCCCATTATTTTATATATTCCGGGAGACCTGGGTTCAATCCCAGGTAGAGTCATACCAAAGACTTTAAAAATGGTACTTGATACCTCCTTGCTTAACTCTTAGTGATATAAGGTACATATCAAGGGTAAAGTGGAGCAATCCAGGGAAAGGGGTAGCACCCTCCCCTACACCTCAATGTAGTAGCTATTGAAAAGGGAGCCTTCTGGTCACCCTCGACTATGGTCGCCAACTTGACTTTACTTATATATATGCTCAATATTTCAAATTTTAGAAATTTTAGATTGTACCTTTTTTTTTTTTTTTTTTTTTTTTTTTCTGAAATTATGGCCATTAGCCTAATTGGCTGGGGCTGTAGAATACACCGACTGCACATCTGCAAAGGGAGTAAGACCCCACCTCCACTATGAGTGTACTGGATATGACACTAAACAATCTGATGGTGAAGCTCTGATTGTGGAGTACCCCTTCAATGCCATCACTCCAAGGTTCACTCTGGCCCGAAGTGGTAGCACCTAATAGGGTCGTATCTATGGGTCCAATAGAACTGTTTGATCATTTAAACTGCATGCCAACAAATAACTTATGCTAATTTGAATTGTTAGAAATAGAACTTTGATTATTTAATTGTGTTTAAACAAATGACTTATATTTGATTGAAATGTCAGTGTTACAAACCAATATTTAGACTAGCGTTAAATTTAATTGTTAGAAATAAAATAGTTTGATCATTTAACTGTGTGTATCTACAAAATGTGTTTACCAATCATTTATTCAATATAAATGTAAAAACAGGATTTGATATTAAATAACCAACAACTGTTGATATGCCATGAAACCAAGCCCAACCTAATTTTGGCCGTAGACATTTCTGCATCTGGAATAAAATGTAATGATGCTGAGATTAAACTTCAAAATGCTTTCTTGTGGTAAAACTTTCCTTGCCTATTGAGATTGGCTGCCCTTGACTCTTTGCTATTTTCCTAGTGACCGTTTGTCAATATTCCTTGTTTTATGAGGGGTTGCTACTCAGCAATTTAAGGTTAAAGGCATTTAGCTTACTTCAAAAGAACTGTAACAAACTGCTGAGTTAAGAACAACAAAAGCACTGCTTGACATCATAGATATTGTGAACTGTAGAAGGAAAACCTCAACTGGAGAAATTCTATTGTGTATAAACTTACTCTGCTCAGTTCATATTGCACCATTCAGAAAAGTTGGATTCTTTCATCAGACTTAATGAGATAGTTCACTCTGTTGACTGGATTTGGAATGCATTAACTGTATCAACTGCTGAGTGGTCAGACCCCCTCCCCCTAAAAAAAAAAAAGGTGGGTGTCCAAGATATGACACTAAACTGCATCTGATATTAAGGCTCTAGTTCTGGGGGTATGTGAAGTACACCTTCATTACCATTACTCTCATGTCCACTCTGACCCAGTGTGGCAGTACCTGTTAGGTTACAATCTATGGATCTAATAGATTTGTTTAAAAATTATTTGTATTAGATTTGGAATACTTGATGTGTGAAAAAAAAAAATCTTTAAAAAAACTACACAAAAAATATAAATGTACATTTATTCTCTAACTTTTAGGCATAAAATAACCCAGACAGGTTGACATACCATTAAAATCAAGCAAATAATTTTTATATCAGATTTTTTCCAAACTTTCTTAGGAATGATATAAAGTTTGACATAATTACATATGTCTTTTTTTTAATTTTTTTTTTTTTTAGTATGACTGCTCATGGAAGCTCCAATGATTTTGTGAGGAGATAAAAATTTAAAAAATTGCTGGTGATGAAGACAGTTGCACCTAGCATCACCACTAATTACTTCAATATACTTATACAGCTCCAAATTGACAAAATTTAAAGCGAAGATTATTAATTATAATCATACAGCAAATATCAATTTTGAAGCTACAAATGATGCTTTTTGCAATGTCTTAACAATATGGTATACTACTAAATCAATGAGAAATTCTATTGTGGTAATAAATAATATTCCCTTTCTGAATATTTTTCATTAGAGAATTTCTTATAACACTATAGTAAGATCAAATTTGTATTGGATTTTTTATATCCTTTTGAGATATATATAAACACTAATGTTTGTTCCCAGCTATGCAGTAGTTGTATGGATTTGACTTGAGAGATATTTGTGAGGTGTGCTATATCATCTGCATCTGTCATAGTTTCTGCAGATTATAGTCTGCTTCTTGCCTTTTTAATATGAAACTATTTTCTTTTATTTGCTGTAGGAGGTATTGGCCTCTATGTTTCAAGTAGAGACCAATAGCTTCTGCTGCTCATAAATAAGATAGTTCATACGTTTTAAACAAGGAAGCATCTCCATCTGAAGTTAGTTGACTGGTTCACGTATCTTGGCAGCAATATCTCATCTACTGAAAAGGATGTCACTATATGTCAAGTAAAGATGGGAACTACCATTTACAGGTTATTGATCACATGGATATCTGATGTTTCTGATAAAATAAAATAGGATTTCTTCCAAGTTGTATCTGTGTCGATACTCCTATATGGATGCACTACCTGGATGCAAACAAGACTTGGAGAAAAAGCTGGTTGGGAGCTACACAAGAATGTTACATGTTGTTTTGAACAAATCCTGGAAGCAACATCCCACAAAACAGCAGCTGTACAGCTACTTATGTCTCATCTCATAAATCATCCAAGTAAGATGAACAAAATGTGAAGCATGGCTGGAGAAGCAAGAACAAACCCATAAATGATGTTTTCTTATGGACTCCTACCTATGGATACACCAGTGATGGCCAAGCAGCAAAGACTTGCATTCATCAGCTGTGTGTGGACACAATCTAGGAGACCTACCAGGAGCGATGGATAATGGGGTGTATGGCGAAAGTCGGGGGGGATCTGTGCTATGAACTTGACTTGATGATGCATATATATATATATATATATATATATATATATATATATGCAAATTTCATTAAACATAATAGACATTTTATGTCTACATATTTTCTTTTGGATCCGTTCGAATTCCTGTATTACTTTTATTGTATTCTGGGGGAATTGATTTATGTATTGTCCATAGTTGCATGTATCCCTAGTACTTTCTGCCCGACTTTGGGCCATCATCAGGGGAGGATCTACTACAAAAGTGATGTAACTTTTGTTTTAGCATATTACTACTGTGTAAGGGCGTCTTTGCCGTTGAAGGTTTTGGCGTTTGTTTTTGAATGTGATTCTATATTTAGTGCCAGTAGCTAAAGACATTTAAGTACATTAGCACTGGTTTGATAATTAATTCTATTGAGTGTCGGTTGCAGGTTTCTGATATGTAATGCTTCGAGAATCTGAAGTTTTTGTTTATTATTTTGATGTTCTAATATTGTTGTGTTGTCGGTGAGAATTTTCCGTTGTTGTGTTGTTGGGCATGAATGTTTTTTTAAATGCTGAGCTATTGAACTTGTGTCTGAAAGGTGCATTGTAAGTCTCCTCGACAGGGTAGTTGAGGTTAAACCAACATATATATTATTATTATCAGAGATACAATCTCCTAAAGGACATTTAAATTTATATATAACATTGGTTTTTTGCAAAACTCCAATCGAGGGAGAGGAATTATTTCTAATGACTAGATTCGAGGTTTTAAACTTATAATATATAACAAGTTTTATTTTTTTATTAGGATCAGTGGGGAGTATGTTTTTGTGAATCAATGTTTTCAAGATTTTTTCATCGGATTTGTAATTGTAGTGCATTTGGTTACAATAAAAAAGTTTGATATATGTTTGTTGGCTGGATGGAGTAGTACACTGTTTATTTTGTACAAGGCCTGATTCGGAAAGTGTGTTTACCAATAGTCCGGGAGACCTGGATTCAACTCCCAGGTCGAGTCATATCAAAGACTCAAAAAATGGTGCTTGATGCTGCCTTGCTTAACTCTCAGCTTTGTAAGGTACGTATCAAGGGTAAAGTGGAGCAATGCAGGGTAAGAAGTAGTGCCTTTTCCTACACCTTGGTGTAATAGATATCAAAAAGGGAGCCTTTGGGTTACCCTCGACTGCGGTTGCCAACAATGTTGTTTACTTGACAAGCTGTGTGCAGATTGCACTCTGGCACAGAGCCTAATTTGTCCAAGGCACACAAACACACATGGTAGGGTACAGAAAATTTCTCAACTCAACTAAGAAAATGACCAAGAGCCATGAAATATACATGCTATTTTTGTAATTCAACATGCTTGAAACATTGGTTTTCAAATTTCTTTCACACTTCCTAGAATATATGTGGAAAAAAAAATCTCTTGGTTGGACTGATAACTTTTCAGCAGTTCCAAGTTGAGGATGAATGAGTTTTTTCTTTTTCTTTTTCAAGATATAGTAAATCCCAACCCTTGTTACAGAACAGAGAAAAGAAAACCTTGGAGACAAAAGCTTCCGTTGAAAAAAAATTGGCTGTGCTGTCAAAAATTATCAGTTCTTTTATTTCTGGGCTGTTACTATGAGCAATTTTCTTTCTCTTTTTAGATAACCTCTTCACATCCATGTCTTTTTTTGGCTCTGAAACTGACAGGAAATAGATCTTTGGTTTATAAATTAGCAAGACTTATTAGAAATTTATAAGGGAAATGGCACTTTCTCTTAATCTGTCAGTTATTTGTAAAAATTCATTATGCATCAGGGTGGAAAATTGATCATTTCCTATTGTTTTAAACGATTTGTTTTCAGAAATTTCTCACCCCCACCTCTTTCATTTATATACCAGATGCGTCCATAACATATCCAGCCAATTTCCATATCTTAATTATATTTTTATTTTATTTTTTTTTTTTTTTTTAAATTCATACATTCCTCTGTTTATTCTTTTTAACTCTGTGTATTTATATATGAATTGTTGGCCCGACCAGGAAAAAAGTAAATATTTTAAAATGAATTGGTACTCCCAAATTAATCTGAATTTGGTGTTTAGGTTTTTGTTATTTCATATTGTGCGCACACACACACACACATATATATATATATATATATATATATATATATATATATATAATCTCTACATAATCAAATGAACAATTTGACCTTGCCATTATATCCTGTTTACTTGAAAGTTAGTTTGTAAAATACCTTCAGTCATCATGATCATATACTTTTTGAAACAATAAATCTTTCTAACCTTATTCTTTCTCATTTCTATCTTTTCCTCTCTGACACAAAGGTTTGGAGTGGGATGAGCCAGGGATCTAGGACAAACTACACTCCTTCTCCCAACCACAATCCTGACAAACTTTCTGCTCTTCTCTTCTGAGTCACTGAAGGTCAAGCCTGTCTTGAATTCTGGCATTCCATAGTTCTTCCTTAAACATGGGCTGGGATTGGGTTGGAAAACACCTCCAGTTAATGGTTTTATAAGCTTTGGTACTTTTCCAAATGTGGACTTAAAACCACTGACAGATTTGCTATTGGAGAAAAGGAGTTTTATACCTGTAGGTGCAATTGAGACTTTACTCTCCCTTAACTCTTACTGCATAAACATCCTGTATGACCTGAATTTTAACCAGAGAAATCCCTATTTCTACCTCACTATTGTCTAGCAAAAATACAGCTTGTCAGGCTATTAATTAACAGATTGTAATATTTTCATTTTTAGCCAGGAATCCATGGTGTGTAGTCCATGGTTGTTGGGGACTAAGGGTTCTTAGAGTTAGATAAAGAAACTTGTCTTAGTGTGTAAGATATATTACACATACAGAGTAAAAGCACCAGCAAAAAAAACAAACTAAATAACTTTATGAAATGACATTTTTAATATTGTAAGTATAATTTTCTAATAAGTTTTACAAATACAAAGTGTGTATGTATGTATATATCATGTCATAACCAAAAAGAAACCTATTTTTATGTGTCAGTGTTTATTTTCATACTGACATTCTACTCAGATGAAACAGTTGCCAACACTCAAATTAAAATCTGGCTTTTGGAATTTAATTTATCAAATTTGAATATTTAAAAAAATTCTAATTGATGGTTGCTAAATTATAAAAAAAAAAAAAAAGGGTAATTCCTACATCTAACTTTAAATCAAAAAGTGTTGAGAATTTTGAATTTATCAGAAAGAAAACTCTTGCTATCAAAATCCAACAAGTGTAGCACTGGAGATTTATAACTCCATGACAATAAAACTATGATCAGACCGAAGAGATTAAACTCCTCATTCATCATGTTGCACCATCAGCACAGATATTCCTGACCCTCTGTAGCCACCCTTCTCTATTATCCATTGCTTCTGGTTGGTCCTCAGGGCTACATCCCATATTGGCACAGAGTTGCTGTATGTAGGTTCTAGGTGGTCATCCTGCCTTTGCTTGTCCATGTGAAGGGGTCCACAGGAATACATCCCTTATGAGTTTGTCCTTGCTTCTCCAGCAATGTCCTGCATGTCTCGTTCATCTAACTTGGATAGTTTTCATGATGGGTGGCATGTGGCCGTACAGCTGCTGCTTTGTGTGGTGCTGCCTCCATGACTTGTTCAATATTGCTTGCAGCATTCTTGTGTAGTTGCCATCAAGCTTTTTCTCCATATGTTTAGTTAGCGTCCATGTAGTGTATCCATACAGCAGTATCGACACGAACGCTGCTTGGAAGAAATTGCATTTTATTTTATCAGTCGGGTCTGACTTCTATATGACCAATAGCCTATCGATAGCTGTCCATGCCTTTACTAGTCGTGTGTTGATGTCTGTCTCGGTTTATGATACTGCTTCCTAAGTAGGTGAACTTGTCTACTAGTTTCAGAGAGCTACTGTTTTGTGTGGAGATGTTGCCTTTTTGTTTAAAGCACATATATTCCATCTTGTGTGCATTGACATAGCAGCCTATGCCTGCAGCTACTCATTCCAGACTATGTAGCAGGGTTTCAGCTTGGGCGGGTGCTATGTCATCGGTGTAGACAGCGTCCGTAATTGTTTGTGCCGGGTACTTTCTGCTGCTTTCCTTTATTAGCTTGAAATGTTTTTCTTTCATTTTATCAATAGACATTCTAAGCATGTAGTCTAGACAGGTGATAAAGAGATATGAGGCTAATGTGTCTCCTTGCAGCACATCTGCTATAATGTCAAAGTAGTCTGTGTCTCCATCCAGGGAATGAACTTTTACTTTTGTGTTTCTATAGAGCATCATTATGGCCATGACAAGTATAATTTGCTACATCTTTCCTCTGTGAATGGAGTCGAAAGCCTTGGTAAAGTCGACAAATAATATTGTTGCCTGCAGGTTTTTTGCACATACACCTTCTAGAATTCGATGGATTGTCAAAATTTTTGACGCTGTGGATCTATTCCTCCAGAAGCCATTTTGGTTCTTCAATTTCGGGTTCTATGCAGTTGTGTAGTAGAGCATTGTATATCTTGGTCACTGTGGTAGTTCTTGGAGGTCGCCTTTTTTGTTTTTTTTTGTTTTTTTTTAGTGAAGGGGAGGATGTATCCCGTCATTCATCCGTCCATAGGGTTTTGATTATATACAGTATTACAGTGTCAGAGCAGTATGTCATCGAATTACCTAGTCTTCTATACTTCTGGGGGTATTTCATCGAGCTCTGCTGCTTTTCTATTTTTAATTTTTCTTAGTAACAAGTCGAGTTCTTGTGTAAATGGTCCTAGTTTGATATCCAATTGTTTACTTATAATTCTCGTGATTGGTTCATGTGTAACTTTCAAAGGGTTTCCAAGTAAATTCTCTGAATGTTGTTTCCATAAGTGTATTCGTTCTTGTTGGCTGGTAGCTTTCAGTTTAGCTTTTGTAGTGCTCGTCCTTCTGCTCACTTCATTTACTGTTTGCCATGCTATCCTAGATTGTCTATCTTCAACCGAGTCTCTAATCTTATCGATCTGATTTTGTATGTATTCTGTTTGTTCTTTTAGGTATATGTTAGCTAATTCATTTTGTGCCTTTTTAACTTTCAGGGCATTGGTATTCGTTGAGTTCTTCCTATTGCATTTGGAGGCAGTTTTCACGTCTGCACGCTTTTCCCTAACTGCTAATGTCCCCCATGGGACTCTAGGTTTAGTTCTTTGTTTAGTTGGTATGCATTCCACTGCTGATTCTAAGTGGGCATTGATGAAATTCTCATATATACCTCGTTAATGAAATATAAAGTCTTTATAATCACTGTTATCTTGCCCTAACTTGGTGCAGACACTGAATGCAGTCTACAGGACCTGCCTGGAGTGATGGATGATTGGGACAGATGTTGAGAGAGTCGGGGAACTCCATGCTATCAACATGGCTTGATGAGATATACATTAGAATAACATTCAATTGCAAGTCTTGATTCTGTCTATGATACTCTAACTTAGATATACGTTCTCCATTATCAATATTGAACATTTTCTATATATATATATATATATATATATCTCAAACTATATCAGTACATATGCATTTACTCACCCTTCCACATAAGCAGGATGTAACTCATGGTTGATTTTTTTTTTCTCAATGCAAAATTGAACAGGTTGATATTCAGAGTTTTTTTCTTGACTGGTTGCCATATCAAGATTAAAGAGCCCAGTCTTCCCTATGATTTACCCATAGTCAGAAGGAGAATAGTTGGATTCATACCTTTCTCAAGGGTATTAGCTCATGTGAAATAAAAACAGCTTTGTCCAAGCGTAGAACTCTGGTTGTCATGCTCATTTTTTATGTTGATAACCATGCTTCCTAATAAATATTAATTTAATTTACCTTAAGGAATTGACTTTTAGTATATAGTAACCAACATCAAACATTTTTTAAAACTTATCTTTAAGTCTACTGTTTCATAAACTTCTTTGATTTTTGTCTTATATTCCCTGATTTCATATATATGAACTGTAAACATTTTGTTCAGTAAACTTGAAAGAAAATAAATACTTAAGAAATGGAGCAAACATCTTTTAAAACTTTTTTTTTTAATGAATATTTGAGGAACTTCCTGAATTATGTTCACTCTTTGTTAAATGTGAGATGGAAATTCTGTCATCTGTTTACCTTTCATACACTCTTTTAGTATTTCATAGTAGGTTAGTGTTCACCAATGGCCTGGGAGACTGGAATTAGTCATACCAAAGACTCAAAAAATGGTTCTTGATATTTCCTTAACACTCAGCATTATAAGGTATGTATCAAGGGTAAACTGGAGCAATCTAGGGAAAGGAGTAGCACCCTCTCCTACACCTCGGTGTCATAGCTTTTGAAAAGGGAGCCTTTAGGTCCCCCTGAATTACTGTCGTTAACTTTACTAATATATATGCTCACTGGTTAATATACATCAGCAATGTATATATGCACTAACAAATCATATCTATTACTGTCATGGGATATCTAATTTTCATGGTCATTTTAAAAACAAGTTTTCATGAATAAATGTCTTATCTTATTGATCTGTGATATTGTTTTATTTTCTTCTATATATGCAATAGTTTTGTGTGTAAATTTTATAAGCCATTTAAAGAAATAAACTTCTAAAATGAGAAATTTAGAACAGATTGTTTTGTGAGAGTTTTAATGAACACGTTATATAATAGCCGAGGGATTTTGGTTCATGCCTTTGGGTTTGGTTGAGCTGGGAGCCTTTCGGCTCGGTGCGTGGGTTGGTTGGGTGCAACATTGAGGCAGGTGTTAATGCTGGCGGATGGAGGTGTCACTCAGATGTCATAATAGTCCGAGACGAAACGGGTGACAGGGTGCAGGTGACGTCAAGCACCGGAAGCGCGAGGAGGTTTGCATGAGAATTTGAAGAAAGAGAGGTTGGGTACTAGACGCCAAATGAGAAGGATCGACTTTTGGAGCTCGCAGACGCGAGGCGAACTTGCGCCCTATGAGGGCCGCTTGAGATGAGGGCCAAATGAATAAGACAGCATAGAAGATTGTGTCTCTCCGCCTTATGTCGAAACCTTTAACTCAAAGTTAATAAAAAGGTTTCGTACCTGAACAAGAAGTCGTTACGTGTTTTCGAATTCTGAGATTCCTATGTTCTTTATATGTTCTTTATATGTTCTATCGTAATAACCATTCAATGTCCATTTCACACATAGCGTTAATTGTGAATATGGTACACACACACACAAGGTAATGATCTTCAATTTCATATAGAATCAGTCTTATTTTCTTGGCAAACAGTGGGGAGTGATTATTTTTTATGAAAGTCTCGAATAAAAATCAGTTTGCCAATTAAAACTTGACTCCAATTTTGATTAAAAAAAAAAAAAAAAAAAAAAAATCAGTGAGGGTTGTGCTTGTGTGTAATATATAACATTAAGTGAATGAGTTTTCATGTACCTTTTTTGTTGTGCCCCCCACCCATAATTTAGAATGCATTTCTATTGTAAATTATCTGTAATGCATTTTTACAATAAAGTGACTTGCAATGGTTCAGTTTTAGTTTCTTTTTGTGTTATTCAATGCCAATGAATGGCAGTAGTGGTGCCATTTAACACACAGTAGTAGGAGGGGTGGGTAATAAGGGGGTTCATACCTTTCTCAATAGTAGGTCAGAAAGGGAGCATAATGGTGAAACTGGAATTTGAACTTACTTCCCACCATGTTACAGTTCAACACCTCACCTTCTACACCTACCCCAGACTGACTTCATATGCTTTTCATATTTGTTCTATATCACTGTATCACTTTAATCACTTTAATCATTAAAAGGAATGAATTTTTTTTTTTTTTTTTTTTTTTTTTTCCATGATATATCCTATTTACCCAACCCCTCCGCTCGGGCAGGATATGACACAAGGTCAATTTTTAAGCGGAGTTTCACAGGTTTGAATTCCTAGACTAGTTGCCTAACCAAAGCTGAAGAACCTAGTCTGTCCTACTATTTATCCATAGCTGGAGGGAGAATAATTGGATTCATACCTTTCCCAAGGGTATTAGTGCTATGTGAAATGCAATCAGTCTCGTCCAGGATTTGAACTCGTGTCGCCGTGTTCATTTCCTACGACGATGACAATTACACCACGGACACCTCCATTTTCCATGATATATAAGTATAATTTTTTATCAAAGACCATTAAAGACTGATATTTTATGACCACCAGCAGCGTGTGTGTGTGTGTGTGTGTGTGTGTGTGTGTGTGTGTGTCTTTTCCTGACTATCATCAAACTCTGCTCATATATATATATATATATATATATATATATATATATATATATATATATATAAACCTACTTGGTATTTAGATTAGGATCAACATTGAACATGTCATTTAAAACTGCAGCTAACCGACTTTAAACCTTTTGTTATTATTGCTGCTGTGCATTTATTTATTTTCCACAAACTGGTAAATATGGATAATGTTGACCCGATATGAGACAAAAGGAGATCAATAGATCTTAAATGCTTACTGTCAGAGATTTACTCAAGTGTTAGGTTTTGTTTTGTTTTTTTATTCTCAGACAATGAGCGGTGGTGAGAGTTAAACCATTTTAAAATTAGATTTGTAACAAGAATTCTCAAGTCACTTATGAATGATAGGCCTCTTATCTAAATATTATTCAGTCTAAACTCTCATTTTACTCCAGTCAAATTTAACTGACTTCAGTTTGAAAATCATTTATCAAATATTGTTTCAAACCACGTGTGTGTGTGTATATATATATATATATATATATATATATATATATATATATATATATATAACTTGTGGCATTTCACATAGTAGCAGCCAACACACACAGAGAGTAGTAGTGGAAGGGTGACAACTGAAAACCTCTGGAGTAGAAAGAATGAAACCCCTTTAGCCTACTGGCACAAATTGGAAGGCAGG
The DNA here is from genome assembly GCA_963585895.1 of Sepioteuthis lessoniana. Taxonomy (NCBI): domain Eukaryota; kingdom Metazoa; phylum Mollusca; class Cephalopoda; order Myopsida; family Loliginidae; genus Sepioteuthis; species Sepioteuthis lessoniana. The sequence continues at coordinate 78,314,577 of OY757909.1, read as the reverse complement.
ACATTTTAGTTTGAAAGGACACAGTTGGAGCAGAGACCGCTGTGTGAACAGTCGGAAATAGAAATGTAACATGAAGTTGGTTGTTTGGCTTTTATGGCACATCAACCCCTGCTGGTCATTCAATGCCAAATCCATTTTTATACAAATAGTCAGTTCTATTTCAAACAATTCAGATTAGTGTGAGTACACAGATTGATTATCAAAAACATTTCTATTTCAAGCTATTCAGTTTATTTAAACAGTTCTAATTCAGTTAAGTATGAGTACTGACTTTGTTTACACAATTAAATGCCAAAACAGTTCTATATTAAACAATTCAGTTTCATGTAAGTACAGTTTCAATGTCAAAAATAGTACCATTTCAAACAAATCAGTATGGCATAAGCATGAAGTTTAAATGTAAGTACAGTTTAATTGTCAAAAACACTTCTATTTCAAGCTATTCAGTTTTGTCAAACAATTCAGTTTAGCATAAGTATGCAGTTGGTTCTATTTTACCTATAGATAGGGCCTTTATCAGGTGCTACCAGAGTGGACCTGGGTGTGATGGCAATAAAGGGGTACTCCATATTCCCCAAAGCTCCAGCATTACTGGAACATCATAATCAGGACACTCGTTGCGGGGGGGGATCTTACCCCTCTGCAGAGAAGCATTTGGTGTATTTTACAGCCCCAGCTGACTGGGCAATGTAACATGAAGAGTTAAAGAAATATACGATGTTGACATTTGGGAAGAAAAGGCGCAATCACATGCAGAAAATGAACAGTAGAAAAGAAAAAGCGTGATATAGACATGATAGATTATATTCTATCGAGTATTCCTATTAAACATCATTTCTTCGATAAGTCCTATCTGTATGTCTTGAACTTTATGTGTTTATATTATTTTGTTAGTAGGAGGTGCCTGTGGTGTAGTCGTTATTGTTGTAGGAAATGGACACGGCGACACGAGTTCAAATCCTGGACAAGACTGATTACATTTCACATAGCACTAATACCCTTGGGAAAGGTATGAATCCAATTATTCTCCCTCCAGCTATGGGTAAATAGTAGGACAGACTAGGTTCTTCAGCCTTGGTTAGGCAACTAGTCTAGGAGAAGGAAAACTCTGAATTCAAACCTGTGAAACTCCGCTTAAAAATTGACCTTGTGTCATATCCTGCCCGAGCGGAGGGGTTGGTAAATAGTATTATTTTGTTAGTTGAATGCTAATGGAATAAAAGGATTTTATATTTTGTTGAAGTATTTAATTTTATTTTGTTAGTCATTCTGATATGTTGTTTCTATGCCTTAATTCCTCATCCTGTTGTCAATGCTTTTTTTTAGTTATTGTTACCAGTGAAATATCCCGATGAGCCAACTCAGGAAATAGGATGAGTTATAAATTTTCTTATTTGTTTACATACACTTTGATGATGTGTCCAGGACAAGGAATGCCAAAATACCAAGACCATCATCTGGACATAAGAGAAGGACCTAACAAATATGGTGGCTATCATTTGGGACCTAACAAATATATATATATATATATATATATATATATATATATATATATATATATATATATATATATATACTCGTGTTGCAGTGGTTATCATTGTAGGAAATGGACTTGGCTACTCAAGTTCAAATCATGAACAAGATTTTGCATAGTGTTAATAATACCTTTTGAGAAAGATAGGAATCCAACTATTTTCCCTCTAGCTATGGGTAAATATTTGGGCAGAGTGGGCTCTTTAACCCTGATATAGCAACTGGTCTAGGATAAAGAAAATTATGGATTCAAACCAGTTGTAGATCCAGAGTGGGATAGGCTCCATTAGGCGATTCATGTCCGAAGCATACCAAATGAGTAGCGCTCCCACAACTAAACCAGGTTATGGGACTAGTGGGAAAAAAAATCTGAAAATCTATAGCATTTATCATTTTATTTGCATCCTTTCTTAAGGGATTTTTAAAAAAATTATAATAATCTCCCTTTTTGATTTATACACAATATCCATTACATTTTCCCCAAAAGTTTATCATGAAAATAACCTTTTCTTTTTAGCCTATATTAATTCTTTTTTTAAAATTTTGCACAGTTTTTAAAGTGGTTTTGGAGAGTTCTAATACCAACCAAATGTTTTTTGTAAAATCCTATTTGCAAAAGTTAGATTTTTTTAAAAAAAGTGCTAAGTTAGTGAACTGAGGATAAGTATAAGAAATAGCAAGTACATGCCATGACTGTATGTCATGGTCAGGATGAGAGTTTTTCTGCAACTCCTCATTTATGATTTAATAATTTTAAGGTTATATTTGTCACTTTAAGTAATTGTTAACAAGCTAGTTTCCATATTTTAGTGAGTTCAGTCCTTTATAAGGTGCCCAGAAGGGGTGTGGGGGATATAATGGTCAATTTCATCGGAAATGAGCCAAGTTCAATTCCTGAACAAGACTTTCTGCATTTCCCTACATGTTAATGTTTTTAGGAGAAATTATGAATCAATATTTTTTTTCTTTGTCCCTATATATGCCTTTGTCCCTTTCTGTCTTAGTCAGGTAGCAAACTGGACAAAAAAGTCTAGAAGGAAAACTCTGAATTTAAAAAAAAAAAAAAAAAAAAAAAAAAAGACATAAGAAACAAGGCATGGAGCTAGAAACTCCACTCCAACTGACTTGCTACTCACACCCTTGTACCATTCTTGATGTGATGTAGCAATTGTCCCATGCTCAGCAAGGAGTATAGAGGAGTCTACTTCAAACTTGTAGCCTTTCCTCTCACACACACACACAATCTATCTTTCTCTCTCTCTCCCGCACTGTTGTAGAGGATGACCTGAAGGCTCTCTTTCTAATAGCTATTACACTGAAATGTAGGAGTGCACTACGACTTTCACTGGATTGCTCCACTTACCCTTGATCCATACCTTTATAATGCTGTTAATCAAGGAGGCATCAAGTATTTTTTTTTTTTTTTTTTTTTTTTTTTTTTTTTTTTTTTTTTAAATTCAAAAAAAAATTTTTTTTTAGTCTTTGATATGGCTCAACCTAAGATTGATCTCTGGGCTCCTGAACCAGCAGTCAACACTCTAACCATTATACCAATGGGTTGATTTTTGTGTGTATATATAATATAATATATAATGAGTGTATTGTATTTTTCATAAAATTGTACTTACCATCAAATGTACAAAGGGCTTGGAATACTTTGTAAATTCTATTTAAAGTATGTTTTATTTGCTTCTTGTTAAAGTTAAAAAGCCATAATAGAAACTTGAGTTAAGTTGATGGTTCTGTTTTAAAATAGTATATAGGGCAGAGGGTGTATGTCTTTTCTTTTTTTTTTTTTTTTTTTTTTTTTCCTAATGAATAATTAAACTCTACATGAAAAGAATTCCATGTTTTAAATTAGAAAAGCTTTTGTTGAAAAATAAATCAAGACAGAAAAAAAAATCTGGGTTTTGAAGGACATTTTCCAACATATACAGTATTTCTTGATTCTCTGACTTGGCTACCCACTCATAAAATATATAGAATTTATCCCATCTCATTAATTTCTCTTTAGCGTGCCCTTGTCAAGTGGCCAAAGTTGGCACAATAATTCCACCAGGGAAATATTTGCTGGAGACTATTTGAAAATTATTAAAAAATTTGTCTTCAATGTCCTTTCAATAATTGTGTGTGTGTGTGAGTGAGATATATATTGTCTGTAAGTTGTAATTTATCAATCAGTATTGAAAACTTGCAAAAGAAAATGTCCAAAGCAACTAATGCCCTTTGTTCAGAAAGGGTACCCTATAGAGTGTGTTTGTGTGTGAGGGGCATAGCAAGAATAATTGCTTTAACTGGGTAACCATTCGGAGAGAGGGAAGTCTCTGTGGCATGGTGGCTAAAGTGATGGACCGTGACATCATATACTAAACGAGTTCAAGCTCTAGTTGCACTATTGTTCACTTTCAGACTAATACTCTTGGAAAAGTACAGGACCCCTTTATCCCCATCCAGCTCTGGGCTCAAGAGTACCACTACTGTTCTTCAACTGTGATGGTTTTGGAATTAAATAGCCCACAAAGTTTGATATGGCATTAAACAAAGAAACTAAACCAAGCCATTTGGAGAGAGGAAAATTAACCTAAAAAATGTTTTTTTTAATTGTTTTTTGACATTTTTTTTTTCCCTCTTTAGCCAGTTCACTGTTCAGATGAAGTGAATTCCCTTTTAGCAGTTTTGTACCTGGCCAAGTCAGAAAGGGGCTAAGTGTGTTTAGGGAGGGAGAGAGAGCATTCTAACAATTTATGACTGAGTAATGAGTTTCTGTCTCAACAGGTGCCCTGATTTGTAGACTCGTCCACCTACAGTAGTGATGTTTAATCTTTATCAAATTCAAACTAAATGAGGCTAAGTAAATATCTCGAATCTTTGCCATGGAACAGTTGTTATGCCATTCAGACTTCTGCACAGACACATATTTTTGTAATTCTTTCTAATTGATAATTATTAGAAATATCACAAAACCATTTTTTGTGATCATGCAATGAGATGTACTTAATGACTTCCACTAGCAAAATGGTTGCAGATGGGTGACCACTTAGTAACAGCAGGTAATGTAAGCAACCTGTGTGCCAGACTAAGCAAAGCTGAGTAAATAACAAAATGGCTGCAGATGAAATAACAATGGGTAATTTTTTTTTAAATCTCTACTGGAAGCTGAAGAAACTCAGTATTACTTGCCTGTAATTATATGTATAATTCTTCATTTTTCTTTTTTCTTACTTAAGAATGAAATAGAAAAGTATCTAAACAGATGGGATTTATAAAATCCTAGAAATTACTTAATGTTTGTTCATTCATTTTTACAATGATGAACTGGGTTTTGACTAAATTTAAGTGAGTTATGCACAATGTTTCTTCTGAAATTTTTATTTGTAGCCTCTGCAAGACAGAAAATCCAGTGAGTAACTGAAGTTGTGTCTACAAAATTATTTTTTTGGATGAAATTGAGGTCAATGATTACATGGATAGTACTCCTGAGCATTTGAAATTTATATATATATAATCAAAATTACTCTATTACATATGGGTTTAAAATGGTAATTTTTTTTTTTTTTCAAATTAAAAATGTACTTATTTCTATTAAAGTTTAGGATCATTATTTGTATCTAAGACATTTCATTTGTTTTTATTTATTTACTATGGATTGCTATCTTGTTTACACTGAGCATGAAATATAAAAAACTGCTTCAGGTTTGTTTGGAGATTTCAGATATCTGCAAATTCCTAAAAAAAAACAATAAAATTTCAATTTTTTTTTTTTTTTTTTTTTTTTTTTTTTTTTTTTAAATTTCCAAACTTCTAAAGGTAGTATTAATCTAATTTTGTGGGGATTCTAATTCTTTTTAGGGTTGAGCAATGAAATGAAATTCATATTGATGGCTTGATACCAAATTGAGACAATGAGGATCTAAGTTCATCCACATATATATGAAAGAGAGAGAGAGAGAGCCATCTATTTCTGATCATGATTAGATTAGGAAGAGAGATGATTAATACTGAGTCAAAAGCCATTTTACAGTGTAGGAAGACATAGAGGGCGAGTAAGAGATAAATTCTGTTTGAAAAATCAGTCTTAATCCGATCTCCTAGTTGAGTTTAAAATCTTTCCTAGCATGACTTTAACAATATCTGCAAGTTTAGTTGAAATTGAAATAACAGCTTTATCTGTATGGACATTTAGTGAATTATAAGATGTAAATTATCATGATTCCAATAGATACTACACATGCTTTTTGCTGTGAAACTATGGACCCTTGACATGGTAGTATATAGAGTTAGATATATTTGTGTGTATATGCATATCACGGTGAACATGCAGAGGTGAATGTACATGTGTATCTTTGTGCATATATGTGTAGATGTATCCATGCAGTATGTGACAAGTTGAAGGAGGAAGCAATTTAAACACCCATCCACCACCAGCCTAGCCAGCCAGTAAGGGCATCTAAAGAGTGAAGGTTCAACAAGATTGTCAGACACTGAAGTGAGGAAGATACTACTTCCATTTCTGACAATTTATTGAAATAAGTAGCAGAATGGGACATGAGACCTGTGTTGGCACAGTTGGTTGGGCCAGGAATAGATTCTTGTTTTTAAAAATGAAAAAAATTCATACAAATAAACAAAACTTGAGTTAGTGAAATTGTCTTGCTGAAATCCTTGTAGTCAGCTAATTTCATTTTGGTCTTCAGGTTGCCATGCCAAGCAGTTTCCCTACATGGCATCTCTCAAGGCAAAAGAAGGGTTACTTGGTGGTGCATATCTCCTTTCTAAGTAACCTGCAACTGGTTGTCCTGGGTTACATGTTACAAATATCCTTGGAAAAGGTCTGAATCAAACTATCCTCCTTCTATCTATGGGTAAAATAATAAGGGAGGCTGGGCTCTTTAACCTTGGGATAGCAACCAGTGTAGAAGGAGGAAAACTCTGAATTCAAACCTGTTAAACTTCACATAAAAAATTAATCTTGTGTCATGTGGAGAGGTTGGGTAAATACATACCTGGTACCCATTGGCTTAGCAGCTAGAGTGTTCACCAATGGCCCGGGAGACCAGGGTTCAATTCCATGTCAAGTCATACCAAAAACTCAAGAAATGGTACTTGATACCTACTTGCTTAACACTCAGCATTATAAAGTACATATCAAAGGTAAAGTGGCACAATCCAGGGAAATGAGTTCTTCTCTCCCCTACACCTCAGTGTAGTAGCTATTGAAAAGGGAGCCTTCGGGTCACCCTCAAGTACAGTTGCCAACTTTGCTTACTTACAAATATCAAGTAATGATCCCTGACCTGACTTAATGTTGGAAGATACCCTGCTATCCTGAAACATTCATGTGAGGGTTTGAATTTAGAGTTTTTCTTCTCAAAGATTAGTTTGCTTACTTATACAAGGCTAGAAAACCCTGTCCGAATCACTATTTACTCATAGCTGGAAGAAAAAGAGATAGATTCTTACCTTTCTCAGCAGTGTAAAGTCAAAAACAGGGACACAGGCCAAAAAAAAGTCTTGCTTGTTCTAACTAATGAGATGGACATTCTTTTGTTTTTGAACATCATTTTTAATTTAATGTTCTTTGTCGAGAATTGAACTATAAACCTTTTAGATTGCAGACAATATGTGGCTGAACCCTTGCATTAAGTTAGCATTATTTTTGGTTGGCTGTGGTTTTTGGACTATCAATCCTTACAGATTATTTAATGCCAAATCCCATTTATACATTTATATGATTTTTTTTAAGTGAATAGTGTGTAGGCAACATTTTTAAATGAACCAGAGCTCATTTGTTTGTGCACAGTTAAATAGTTTCAAGTGTTGTTATCTAACACTGTTAGTTCTATTTAAACACAATTAAATCATTTAAATAATTTCAAGTATAGCTATTGTTTGCACACCATTAAATGCTTTCAAGTATTGCTATTGTTTGCACATAGTTAAATTGTTTCTATACAACACTAATATTTCTATTTAATATTTATAAAATAGTAAAGTATTGAAAACTTCTATTCGAATCCCAATGGGCACCATAACTTTGGGACAGAGTGGACTTTGGAATAATGACAATGAAGGGGTACTCCATGTTCCTGAAAGCTCTTGGATTTGAAACTCACTATCAGATGCAGTTTATTGTCATACCTAGGAAACAAATATGATAAAAAGAATTTGACCTTTTATACATTTTAATAAGGCTTATCTGAATTAGCAATTATACTATAGTTTCCTTATTTCATATAAAACTGAAAATTTTTATTTATTCCTCTTTTTTTTTTTTTTTTTTTTTTTTTTTATGTGAGAGAGGATGGAGTGGAATTTTTCATTTCAAACAGTCCCAAGAGTGGAATGGTCAAATTACCATAACTTTTTTTTCTTTTATCAAATAAGGAATAAAATCCTGTGAAAATCACTTGTGTTGCATTTCTTAGTCTTGAGGGATGTCACTTTTAGAAATTAAGTCTACTGATATGTTTTTGTTTATTTATTTTTATAGGCATCTGTAACACTTGGTTTAGAATTAAAATAAATGTAAATTAAAAATTGTGAACCTGCCTCATGAAAAAAAAAAAAAAAAAAAAAAAGAACTGGGTTACTTTGAAAGAGTTGTGAAAAACCTTTAAAATTGGTATTTAACTGCTTGTTTAACTCAGCAAAGAGCAAACTTCTGCCTTGGAGCCTAATATTTTCATACAGTTTTGCTCTAAAAGTAATACCTCCTTTTTTTTTTTCCATGTAAACAACAAATTTGGGGTGCACAAAGACTCTGATGGATAGAGCAACTTTTTAGCTACAAAACTATTTTTTTCTACATAGTTTCCAACATTATCAATGCAATTTCACTAGCAATGAACAAAAGGCATATCTATTGCATTTTCAATGGAAATAAATTAGAGGCTTCACTTTCAAAGCACAATTAAAGACTGTAATCAAGAAAATTATCTTGCAATTACAATTGATATTTATTTAAAATATACTAGTTTAACACAAGACTACAGTAATTAAGCAGTCAGATTTAGTCATATTCAAACCATTGTTTGACTAGTGGAAGCCCTTTATTAATTGCTTCAAATATGATAATTTTGTTTTTTAAACTATTCTCTGTCTTGGTAAATGTTAACAAATAAGTATTAAAGAATTTGAGCAATAATCTAAATCTTTGCTCTAAGAATTAATTCTTGTCTTAAATGTCTTGACCCTTTGAATCCATAAGCCTCCAATTTTTTTCTCCCTGTCAGTAGGGTTTAGAATACACTGACTGTATTAGTTGCAGAAGGGGAAATACCCTCCCCCAAAGAAAAGATGTCTTGGATATGGCAGGAAACTACATCTGATGGTGAAGTCCCAGTTCTGAATATCTAAGGAGTGTGGAGTACTTCTTTATAGCCACTACTCTCAGGTCCACTCTGACCAAGAGTGGTAGAAGCTGTTAAAGTCCCATCTATGGGTCAAATAGATTATTGAAAAAATACTTAAAATTGATGCAAAGTTTATTAATACATTGGTTCTTAGAACATTAATATTACAATCAAGAAAGAAATGTTTACCAATTTAAAATAACTGAGAACTATTGTCTTTAATTGGAATCATTTTGAGATGAGGCTTCTTATTCTGAGAATTAATTTTTTTTATTTATTGCGGATTTTTGTCCTCATCTTGGTAGTCTTTTTTTTTTTTTTTTGTATGTGTGTGCGTGTTGTTTCTTCTTCACTACGTTTCGGCTATATTTCACCTCTGGCCTTCTTCAGGTGACCTCGGATAGGAATGCTGAGTCTTGTAACCGTATCCCCAGTAATTACTGCATTCCATAGAGGTGCGATAGACAACAACTATGGAAGGCAGTAATTACTGGGGATACGGTTACAAGACTCAGCATTCCTATCCGAGGTCGCGGTTAATCACCTGAAGAAGGCCAGAGGTGAAATCTGGCCGAAACGTAGTGAAGAAGAAACAACACAGAAAAATTACCAAGATGGGGACAAAAAGTCCGCAAAAAATAAAAAAATAAATAAAAATAAATAAATTCTCAACTGAGAACTACATCACTACATTCACTCTTAAGACACTGATATTGAAATTTGATAGGCATAGATTATCCCTTTGTGGGTTACTTAATGCCAAAGCCATCCTTGTAGAAGAATAGTCGGTGGGGATAAGGTGGTTCATACTTTTCCCAATGGTATTAGTCTGAAAGTAAACATAATGACTGAAGTTTGAACTCGCTGTGATGTCACAGTCAAGCACATTACCATGAGGATTCTCCTTGATAGGAATAATTAATTGAAGATGCATAATTGTGTGAGAAAATTATTATTAATAAATTGGAATTGATAAGTAAAAGTAAAGTTGGCGACCATAGTCAAGGGTGACCTAAAGGCTCCTTTTTTAATAGGTACTACACCGAGGTGTAGGGAAGGATGCTACTCCTTTCCCTAGATTACTCCACTTTACCTTTGATTCATACTTTATAATGTGGAGTGTTAAGCAAGGAGGCATCAAGTACCATTTTTTTGAGTCTATGGTATGACTCGACCTGGGATTGAACCCCAGTCTCCCAGGCCTTTGGTGAACACTCTAACTACTAGGCCAATGGATCGGTTAAACTGGAATAGATACTTGAAACCATATAATTGCTTCCAGATTATCATTTGGAATTTTTTTAATTATATAACTGCATGCAAATTATTTGTAGAAGAATATTTGAATCTGTAATTGTTTACAAATTATTATTTTTTTTTTTAAGTAAGAGTACTTTCTTGAGACAACTTAATTTCTTACAAAAATGCCCCTTTTATTTTCAGCATTTAAATAACTCAACCAGTGTTGAAAAAAAGTTTTAAATGGATGTGAACTTTATTAATACTTTGCTATTGCAATTTAATAGGAATAGATGATTGAAGACATAATTATCAGCAAATTATTATCATTAAATAGGAATACTTGAAACTATATAATTTTTAACAGATTATTGATTATTAAATAAGAATTTTTACGGCCATATAAGTTGGCTGACTGGAATCAAGGGTGACCCAAAGGCTCCCTTTTCAATAGCTACTACACCAAGGTATCGACGAGGGCACTATTCCTTTCCCTGTTAATTGGCCTTCGGGCTTTTGACCTTGTGTCAAGTCGTGTCTGGTGGGAGGCAGCGACAAATATTGGGCACTATTCCTTTCCCTGGATGGCTTCACTTACCCTTGATACATACCATATAATGCTGGGTGTTAAGCAAGGAGGCATCAAGTACCATTTTTTGAGTCTTTAGTATGAATCAACCTGGGATTGAACTCCAGTCTCCTGGACCATTGAAGAACCGTTCTAACAATTATACCAAAAGAATACTTTGGGCACCTCACATGGTGTAATGGTTAACAAGCTAGATAAGCAGATCAAAAGTGAGGAATGTATGATGATTGGACTGTTGGCACTTTTGAATTGATATCAAACATGTAACAGCAGCCCATAATGATATTAATACTTCTATTTAGGAAGAGGTGGAAGATTTTAATTGAGATTTCATAGCTATCTTCATTATATTGAGAATTAGGATAGTTAAAAAATGTTTAGCATAAATGACTTGACAAAATTATCATTTACTCATAAATTGTTTCAATCTCTAAGCTTGTCTTTTGAGTGTATTGCTCTAAAAAAATATCTGATGTGATGTTTTTACAGGATTATAATTACTGATCAACAAATGAGAATTTTGGTGATATATAGCTGACTATTTACCAGTAGTAATCTTCCATGTTTACTTTGTCTGGAATGTGGATAATTATAGATATGCATTGCATAATGGTTGTCAGTGTTAGAAAAGGACTTCAGCGAGCCAAGTTCAAAGTCAGGATAAAGCTGTTTGTATTTCACTTTGTGTTAATGCCCTTGGGAAAGTCATGAATCTATTTTTTCTTTTCCCAGCTATAAGTAGATATAAGGGTGGCCTTGAGCCACTTGGATCAATTGGGCCCTGTGTTTGAGTGTGATCCACTCTTGGCTTGTCAAGTACTCTCAGCAACACATTGCAATATACATGATCCCAATTAGGCCTTCGTAAGGACTGCTGTTGATAAATAGAATCAGCTAGCTATACTCTGCTTAAAAATTGATCTAGCATCAAACCGTTCCTGTGTTGGAGGGATTGAGCAGACTCATAAATAGAGAACTCGGTGAGATTTAAACTCACTACAAAAGTTAATACTTCAGTATCTAAATTACAAGGTATAAGGATGATAAAAAATACTTGATATTTGGTTTGCTTGAAATTTAACATTTAGGAAAAGAACATATCTATTTTAATCCTTTTAATTATTTGATTTATAGAAAAAATGTCTAGCTCGTTAGGAAATTCCACAATTTAATTGCTTTGTTTCACTGCAGAGCATTAAAAGAAAGAAAAAAATGGTTACCTCCCACTATGATGATTAAAAAGGGTGGGGATGAGAGAAATTTTGTTGAGCATTTAGGTGACCTCCTTCTCCATTGAATCACTTGATTGACCCAACCTGAAAGGAAGAAGGGGTGAGGAACCTTTAGGATTATTAAATAGTTTGTTTTTTTTTTGTTGTTTTTAAAATGTATATAACCAAAATATTTCTTTCTCTTCATGGTATACTTCCAATTCTATATTAATATTCATCTTGTAAGATGTCTGTATATCCACACAAGATACAATCTTGCCGATAAAACTTCGCTGTTGCTGAGGCTTAGAATATATCAGCTGTATCCTCCTTCAGAGGAAAAGGACCCTCTCCCTCAAAAAGGGGATGTCTTGGGTCTAACACTAAACTGCATCTAGTGGTGATGCTCTTGTCCTGAAGCTCTAAGTCATTCCTTTCTAGCCATCACACACTGGTCCATTCTGACTCAGAATGGTAGTAACCATTAGAGTTTGGGTTAAATGTTTAAAAATGATTAGAATAATTTTTATCTATTTTTTTTTTCTGGTTTGGTTTGATGTCTTTGTCTTATGACATATCAATTTTCATGGGTTATTTAATGCCAAAGCCATCCTTGTAGAAGAACAGCAAGAGTACTAATTAACACAGAGAAAGAGAGATAAGGGGGTTCATACCTTTCTCCAGGGGTTTAATCTGATAGTTATCTTAATAGTATTACTGGAGTTTGAACTAGCTCTCTACAATGTTGATGTCGTCATAGTAAAGCGTATTAGTTACTACGCCACAGTCTCCTCCTCTATGTGAAAGGAATAGTTGAAACTATATAACTGTTTGTAAATAATTTATTTTAAGAATAGTTACATGAAGCTATAATTGTTTGCCAATGATTTTCATTAATTCCTTGAAACCATATAATTACTTGAAATACTTGAAACCATGTGCAAATAATCATAATCATTAAATAGCAATAGTTGAAACCATATAATCATGAATAAATTATTAGTATTAGATAGAAATAATTTTCATACTGTTATATGGTTTTGAGTCTTATAAAATTTTGGCATAAAATAACCCTGAGAGTTTCATATGACATTAAACAAATAAAACAAGCATAATTCATGTCTGTCTCTGTTCATATCAGTTTATGCATGTCATCTAATGCAGGTTGGTTTGGTTTCTTTGTTTAATGGCATATCAACCTTTGTAGGTTATTTAATGCCAAATCTATTCTCCTAGAAGAACAGTCGTGGTACTATTTAACCCATAGCTGGGAGGATAAGGGGGTTTCATACCTTTCCCAAGGGTATTTGCTCGAAAGTGAATGTAATAGCGCGACTGGAGTATGAACTCGCGTTCTACGATTCCACAGTCCATCACTTTAACCATTACACCACGAGGACACCCCCTTCATCTAATCAAGTCTGTTCTCTCACACACACACACACATACACACACACACACACACACACACACACACAAGGATCATTCAAAAGGTTTTGAGCCTCATCCAGAAAGAAGTGCCTTTGCTGAATATTTTTGTTGAGGTAGAGCACTGCCATTTCTTCTAAAACTAGAAATTAATTCAGATTTCTATCTTAATTTTTGTGCAAATGAGGCCCATACAAAGGTAAGAGATGTGTAACAAGTCTAAAATCTGGATGAGGCTTAGAACTTTTTGAATGACCCTTATATATTTGTGTATGTATGTGCGTGCACAGATGTATCTACAAGTAAATATATCTCAATAAATGTACATTCATACACCCTTGCCTGGTAGTGCTTAAAATACTTGTGCACAAAATATTAGCATAAATAAGTTACTTGAAGCTATAGTTTGTTTACTTAAAATCATATAACTGCTTAAAAACAATGACTGACTTTATCTTCAAGTTCAAGTAAACTACTATCTAAGTTAACAAAGCTGGCATTTTTTTTCATAAGTGGCTTAGCCAATTTATATTGTATGCTTTAGAAATGCTTATTAAAAGAAAATATGTATTATAAAGAAAAGATTGAAGATAAATGTTTTATTGTTCATTTTCTACCTTCTCTTTTTTATAAGCTTTAAAGATTAAAAAAAAGATTCTTTTGTTGATACATTTTGAACTTATTCTCAGCTTTCATAGTATTATCAAACTTGACCATCTTGTGAACTGGCAATGTTAGCTTTATTATAACTTAAATCACCTACCAAAAAAAAAAAAAAAAAAAAGAAAGTTAACTCAATTTTTCTCAAAAATAAGATAAATAATACAAAAGTCAGCTACTTATTACAAAAAATCAAGTCTTCAATTTTTCCTTTCAATTTTTTTTTTCTTTTCATCATTCTAAGTTTATCTCTGATTTATTTTTAAGTTTGTGCTATTAATTTATCAAATTAAAAGAATATGATGTTTCTAAGTTTTGGAGATGAAGGGGTGGTGTTATATCATTTACATATGCTGCATCACTCTCTCATGTCTATACGCTATTCCTTGTCCCTGGACACATCATTGAAGAAATACGTAAATGAATAAAAATTTATAATTCGTCCTATTTACCTGAATTGTTTTGTAGGTATATTTCCTGAGTAGTGATAAGAAAAAAAAAGATATATCAACAACAGATTGAGGAATTATTGCAAAAAAAAACAATGTATCAGAATGACAACAAAATACAATTAAACACAACAATTTCAATAACATGTAAAATACATTTATTCCATTAGCATTCAACTAACAAAATAATATAAACAAATAAAATTCAAAAGATATATGAATTGAACTTATCTGAGGAATTTTGTTTAACGTGAATACTGGATATAGAAATAACAGAAAATTATGTTCTATCAGGCTTCTTTTCTGTTGTTCATTTTCTGCGCGTGGTCATGCCTTTTCTTCCCAACTGCTGATGCTGCATTTCTCTTCAACTGCTCATGCCGCAAATCTCTGCTCGACTGTCCTGTTTCAAACTAACCATCCCCGCCTTTCAATTCGTGCCTGCTAGGCAAAAAGGGGTCTTATTCTTTCTACTCTAGTGGTTTCTGGTCTGCAACTTTCCACTTCTCCTTTCTCAGTGTATGCTGGCTGTTGCTATGTGATACATCAAGAGTACATCACACAAGTCTCATGCTATAGTCTTTGTCTTGTTCTATTTGCAATGTTTCTGGCACTATATCTTCAGGACTTCTTCAGATATCTTTTGCAGTCTGTAACCTTAAGGGAATTTTGAAGGTTGAAATAACTAGGCAGGCAAGTTAACTGATAAAAGACATCCCAAGTGATTGATAGCAGAATCTCCAGTTGCCCTATTACGTTCACTTTCAAACAAATACCTTTGGAAAAGGTATGAACCCCCTTATCCTCCCAGCTATGGGTTAAATAGCATCACTGCTGTTCTTTTAGAAAGATGGCTTTGGCATTAAATAACCTACAAAGGTTGATATGCCATTAAACAGAGGAACAGATGGCAGAATCAGAACAATTTACTCCTGTAGGTTGAATAAAGAGTTTGATTTAGAATTCTCTGAATGTTACCAATGATGACAAAAGATACACAAAAAAAATCCAAAGATTACAGTGGCCGAAATGTAAGTATAACTGTTGAGATGAGGACATTAATTGGGGATGTATAAATATTATGCATGTATGTATTCACCAGTTGTGTGATGTAAGGTCAATTTTTAAGTGGAATAATGAGTTTGATTTTAGTTTTCCTTCTCTTAGACTGGTTGCCTCACCAAGGCTAAAGAACCCAGTCTGCTCCTCTATTTCTCTATAGCTGGCAAGGAAAATAGATAAATTCAAGCCTTTTGCCCAAGGTCATTAGCACAAAATGAAAAGCAGATGGCTTCAAGGATTCAAACTAAGTCCTTGATTCCACTTCTTACAATGATAGCAGTTCTACTAAGTGCACATAACTATTGTGCATGTATTCCATAGAATTTTCACTGGTACAGCTCGTGTGTCTCTATGTAATCAGGTTTGTATGTGTATATCTGTTTGTGGAACTATATGTATGAGTATTTAAAACATATAGTAAACTTCTTGCTCTTAAAGATTTCTTGGCACTTTAAAATAACAGACTTTATTAAAAGACAATGCTGAGGGTCCAAGAAATGGCACAGAAATATATATGAATTGACAACACAAGGATTGTACATGTCATACAGAACATTACTGAATTTTAATGCATGAGACCTTTTGAAAAAAAATTAAAATAACAGGCAACATGGCTGTCAGACTTAATTTTTTTTCTCTTCTGCTGTCTTTCTATACTTCCCTTGCATTTTTGAAGAGGCGATGGTGGTGTCAACAGGATGTTGAGAATTTTTACAGTTTATGACACACTGCTTATTCTATAACTCAACAGTCATGACCATTTGGTGGAGGGTGGTATTTTTGTTTTATTTATTTTTAAATTAATTTTTTGTATGCGTGTCTGAAATGTTTTTGGTTTTCTATCAAATGAAAAAAAAAAAACTAAAGCTAAAAATTGAACTCCTACTCTATCCTAATTCTGTTGTTTTGGGTTAGGTTATATCTAATGTTGAAATTTATCTAACTCGCTATCTCTTGATATATGGTCCTCTTCCTTGTTTGTAGCTGTTGTAGTTGGTTCCCCAATAAATATGGTGTTCTGCTAAACATGTGTTTGTGTCAGTACTAGAGTATTAACAAACTATCATTTGTGCTATAAATTGAATTACTATGACCAGAAAATCTGGCAAACGCTGTGTGCAACATAACCATTGAATAGCTGTTTCAACCTTATTAGATCTCATCTGTAGTGTATACCATGATCTTCCGCACTGGAGATCAAACCAGCACCCACAGAATGTTAATTCAATTTATGATATAATTCCTCTATTTAAAAAAAAATGTACATCTATTTCCTTGCCCATGAGGTTGATTAGGCAGATATGTATCTCTAATCCTCTTGGAAAGACATAACCCTGGAGGTGACAATGTCCTCTGTAAGAGCACAGACATAATTACAAGACACATCAGGTTAATTGGCTACGCATTTACCATGACTAGTTAATTTAGCATCACTTGTGTACAACGTAGATCAGTAGCTCAGTGGTAGAATTTTGGCTCGGCATTCTGTTAATATATTATGATTATCAAACATTAAATTACCCATAGCAGTTGGTATGCCGTTAATCAAATAAACCATCTCATGACACAATGTATAGTTTTTGGGGGGGTTTTTTTTCTATAAACCATATAATCAATAATATTAACATATGAAACTCTAACTTTTCACTCTTTCTTTTTTGACAATGGCTAAAGGCTATCAAAATTACTAAATCTATAGATTTATAAACAATATGAACCCAAGACAATTCTTACATAATTTCTATAATGATCATTGTTGTGGAAAATCGACTTGTAAAGCTAAGTTCAAAACCTAAAGAAAGCTTTTTGCATTTTACTTTACGCTAATGTTCTTAGGAAAGGCATAAATTCATCTCTTCACTCCATTTATGGATAAATAGTAGGGCAGACTGGGTTCTTTAGCCTTTGTATGGCAATTATTTAATGAGAAGGAAACTTGTGAATTTAAGCTGGCAGTGCGTTATGTAAAACTTGACCTTGTATCAAAATCTGGCTGAGGTACATAATCTTGACTCCAAATCAAAAACAGTAGAAGCTTATTAAAATTATAATAGACTTAGGTTGCCTGTTATCTTTTATATAAATGAACCTAAAAGAAAAATTGCTTCCTAAGTATACAGATTATTTTACTATAGAAATGTATTGAAAAATCAACTTGAAAGGAATTGTCAGTAGTCAGGAACTAATGAAAGTATTGATAATGGAATTAGGTTATACATATAATATAGAGTCTCTAAGACTGACTTCTGTAAACAACGGCAGGAAATATGCTTTCAGATAGCAGATTTAAATCAAATGAACATGAGGTGGTAAAGTAATTTGTTGTTCAAGAAATATTATATTGGGGAGCTACTACACATTTGTCTTATATGCTGACAAACATGGTATGTGAATTCTAAAGAAATCCATTCTAGTGAGAAATAATCATGATGATGTATTGATCAGGAAAACTTTCAGTTATTGTCAAAAGATGATTAAAACATGACTGGAATTTTAATAAGAATATTTTGTAGATTACCATTGTAAGCTTTACATACAAATATTAGTTTGGTTTGGTTTGTTTGGTTTTATGGCATATCAACCTTTGTAGGTTATTTAATGCCAAATCCATTTTTATGTAAATAATGTGTTCTATTGAAAACAGTTCAGTTTAGCATAAGTACACAGTTTAATTGTCAAAAACATTTCCATTTCAAACTATTTAAGCAGTTATATGTAATAATTCAGTAAAGTGTAAATACAGTTTTAATGTCAAAAACAGTTCTATTTGAAATAATTCAGTTAAGCATACGCACGCAGTTTAAGTGTAAGTACGGTTTAATTGTCAAAAACGTTTCTATTTTAAGCTATTCAGTTTACTCAATTCAGTTTAGCATAAGTATGCTGTTAGTTCTATTTAACCCATAGATAAGGCCCTATCAGGTGCTACCACTCCAGGCCAGAGTGGACCTGGGAGCGATGGCAATGAAGGGGTACTCCGCATTCCTCAAAGCTCCTGCACTGCTGGAACCTCACCATCAGATTGTTTAGTGTTATACCCAGGACACTCGTGAGGGGCGGGGTCTTACCCCTCCGCAGAGGTGCAGTCAGTATATTCTACAGCCCCAGCTGACTGGGCAAATATAAATATTAGATGACCCATGAACTTGCTGATTTCTGGTTGTAATAACAGTCCATGTTGATGTTTCTATTTAGGAAGATTTGGTTTGGTTCCATTTGGATTTTTTGGCATATCAACCATTCTTGGTTATTTGATGCTAAATCCTGTTTTTACATATATATCAAATATATGATTTATAAATACATTTTGTAGATGCACACAGTTAAATGATCAAAACAATTCTATTTTTAGTAATTCAATTTAGCATAAGTCATCAGAGTTAAATGGTTCCTAACAATTCAATTAAATATCAGTCATTTGTTTACACAGTTAAATGATCAAACAGTTCTATTCCTAACCATTCAATTTAGTACATGTCATTTGTTTGTATTCAGTTTAAATATCAATCAGTTCTATTTCACCCATAGGTAGGACTCTCTCAGGTGCTGCCACTCCAGGCCAGAATGGACCTGGAAATGATGGCAATGAAGGGGTATGTCGCGTTCCCCAAAGTTCCAGCATTACTGGGGCCTCACCATCAGATTGTTTAATGTAATATCCATAGGGGTGGGGTAACAGAGATGCAGTTGGTGTATTCTACAGCCCCAGCCACCTGGGCTATATATAGAAAGGAGTGAAGAATTTTAATTAGCATTTCATAGTTATTTATTTTATACTGAGAATTGGGAAATTTTTCTAAAATGAGATTCAGCATAAATGCAGACCCTGTAAGAGTATCATTCATTTCAAGTGTATTGCTCTAATAAAAATCTCACTATGATGTGCCATTTTTGCAATCTTAGAGTTATATATGATAGATCTGTGTACTGACACATATGATGTATATATTTGTAACTAGAAGATTTGTGAACCTGCTGGGTTCTTGAAGCAATGGTGTATTATGATATTAATGCTTCCATTTAGGAAGGAGTGAATGATTCTAATTAGTATTTCATAGTTAACAGCAGTCCATAATATTATTGATGCTTCCATTTAGGAAGGGGTAAATGATTCTAATTATAGTGTTTCATAGTCATCTCCATTGTATTAAATTTGATGATTTAAAAAAAAATACATTCAGTATGAAAGCAAGCCCCACAAAATTATTGGTCTGTTGTAAATTGGAGAATTTTAAGTATATTGCTTTGATATGTCTTTTTTTCTATGTGATTTACACTTAAATACAAATGTAAGAATTTTAGTTATTTATGGGTAGAGAGAAGATTATATCTTTCTGCAAAAGTTTCTAGTTCTTTTTGAAAATTAGGCTGAATACATAGTTGAAAACTTTTTGCACATCTCATAAAAACCGCAGTAATTATAAATTTACTTTATTACTTATCATGAGTTGGATATCTTGTGCTTAAGAGCCGTTTTTACTGATCAATTACTACCAAGTAGTGAATTAAACTTTACTTGGTGCCTCATATTTAGTCTTGTGCCAAAAATTGCTTTACCACCTCCATGTTCATTTGATTTTAATCTACTTAATGGCTTTTTATTTTCTTAAAGATTCTTTGTATTGGTGTAATTATTTGTAATTTAATCTCAAAGACCACTTACTTCTGAATTGTTACTTTGACTGTCATTAAGTGCCCTCTATGTGCAGCTTTGTACTAAATCCAAGCTCTGTTTATATTTTTTGCCAAGGCATTGGTCGGGGAGGATCTCTCTGTAGTGCAATGGTTAGCAAGTTAGTCTTGAAGACCACTTATTACCAAAAATGAGTATCTCATACTTGTGGCCTTGTGCCAAACTAAGTTTAACTTAGTAAATGACTGTTCATTGCGAGTAATGACTGTCTTTTATGTATTATTGCTCTCATCAAAAGAAGTAGAAGAAAGAAAGAAAAAAAAATGCCTTTCATAATAAAAGGACCCAAATATTCTTTCTTTATGCAAGTGTTACAACAGACAGATGGTTGCTTTGGTGGTGCTTTCAAAGTTGTTTTTCACAAGCATTTTTCCTGCGGTTAACCAATTTGGTACTCAGTTGGTGTTTACTGTAGTTTTGAAATTTAACATAAATTGTCCTTGTTTTAAAATTGGGTTGAAGGATTTTATTCCATATTTTGACTTAGGCACCAAGTAGTTTTCTAGGTTTGCAGAACTTTACTACCGAGTTTGATTCTCACTATGTATCCTATACTTCTTACTTTCTGCAAAACTAACCTACATTTAGTAGATAATATCAGAAACTCATTATTATAATTTTTTTTTTTTTTTTTTTTTTTTTTTTTTTAAGGGGAATTTTCAAAATATTACTAATTACTCCAGTTAAAAAAAAGAAACTAAAATCCAATTATCCCAAATGCAATCCAATAAGATGAATGAGTGAATTCTATTTCAAGATTTGCTTAGCGTATCTATTTGAAGATGTATCTGACTTGACTACCTACAAGAGTTTATGTTGTCAGGGTTTTCAAAACTGCTGATTCAGCTTGCAGATAATAAACTTGACACGTTTTTTTTTTTTTGTTGTTTTTTTTTTAAAGAATGTAACTGATTTCTTTCAAATATCTGATAATTGTGCCTTTTAGTAATTTGGAGATGAGTCATTTCCTTGTTCTTTAAAATTATTGATCTCCTTCTTTTCAGGAACAACAAAAAGAATGAGGTCATGAGTTCAAACAGTTACTGTTGAGATTCTATTTATATCTTCCTCAGGCTACTTTTCTGTCGTCTTCGTTTAAGTTTATATATAACTGAAAAATTTATGCTCAAAACAAAGATGAAAACAAAACCCTGTCAGTGGTGTTTAGAATACAGTGTTTGCATCTTTGCAGAATGATAAAATCACCACAAAAGGGGTTTCCTGGGTATGACACTAAACTGCCAGTTTCTTAGGAATTTTTTTTTTTTTTGTACGGAATGGACTTACATGTACTATACCTTTAGGTCAAAGGGAACTTGAGAATAAAGGCACTGAAAGTGTGACTTCTCACTCCCCAGGGCTCCAGAAGTAGAACCTCACCATCAGAGGCTGTTTAGTTTAATAATTTTTAAATAGATCTATTTTAGCCATATGGATCAAATAGATCAATTAAAAAATCATTAGAATTCAAAAGAAATACTTGATACCATCTAACTTTAACTTATTATTTCTTTCTTTAAACCATTTAACTGTGTGCAAACAAATAGATATAATTACTTGAAACCATGTAATCATTAGAATTAGATACAAATAATTGAAACCCTACAGCTGTATGCAAATTGTTTGTCTTTGATAGGAATATTTGTATCAAATAACTGAGTACAAAAAACTCTTAAGAAACAACTATGCAAAAAATGTAAAATGAATGCTGTTCCTAACCTCTTGGTCAAAAATAATCGAAGATGGACTGAAATACTGTTAAAATTAATCTATCAAATTCTTAGTATTTTTAAACATTATAACATGAGTAGGTTTTCAATAGTCCAACCAATGGTCACAACCTAAATATATCTAAGTTAATTCTTCATGATAGAATAGTTTGGCATGGGTACAAATATAATCTCTCACACAAAATTTAACCTCGTCATTATTATTTCTCAGGGGAGATAAGTATTAAATGCTAATTATAAAGTACTTTTTATTTATAATTCTAATGAATTTAAATATTAGAAATGAGATATGGCTCTATATCAGATGTAGCTTTTAAGTAGTTGGTTGGAATATCATTTGAATTTAATATAATTTAGGTTATCCAGCATTTAAAAAAATACTTATTTTATTTACTTTTTTAAAATTCTTTTTTATACAGACTAATCTTATTAATTTGCAAGACTAGTCTGTTAACCATTACACTACAATGAGAAGCCTACCAAAAAACAAAGCTTAGTCTTGTGAAATTATAGGTTCTTAATTATCTCTGACATCTTTCAAATTGCAATGTACTGAAAGAGCCTTTCTTTTTTGTCTTTTCTTCTTTTTTTCTTTTCTTAGTACCAAAACCTTTTTTTTTTAAATTCCCTCCTACTTTGGAAATTTCCAGTTTTCTCTTCTGTTGAGTTGAAAGTTTGGTTCGTTCAGTTAATCAGCTTACAGAAGGGGAAAAAGTAGTTGAGATATTTTAAGGGAGTTCAGTTCCTGTTGGGTAATTTGTATCAAGTAAAATACAAATGAATTCTACCTTGATTTGAACACCTGAACTCAAATTTAGCATGCCAATGTCCTGCCACTTGAACATCTTACAGAATTAACTTGGAAATATAATGGCAGTGCATAGAGAGAACACTGGTCCTAAATAAAAGGCTAGGAAAGTGACATTGGGATTCTAAGCAGAAAGTACAGATATTCTGCTCCTAAACAGAAATCTCAATCCGTACATAAATAACCCTGTCATTTTTTATGGGTACTCTGTGAGTGTAAAGTTATTTACTTTGCTTGATATGATACTATATCAAATGTCAATAAATAGGATAAGAAGATTAGTATAACACAATTTTCAAAGTGTGGAGTCTTGTGAATTGAATTAGCATGACCAGAAAATCCAGCGAACACTTACGCATGACATACAGAAACACTGGACATCTGTTTTGACCTTATTAGGTCTCATCAGCAGTGTATACCATGATCTCCACCCTGGAGATCAAACCAGCAACCACAGATTGCAGAGCTGAAACTCAACGACTTAGCCACCAATCCATATCGCACACTAGTGACGCCAAATTAACTGAAACAGCTGTCCTGTGTTTCCGTATGTCATGTGTAAGTGTTTGCCGAATTTTCTAGTCATGGTAATTTTATTCACAATATAATTCATTAACTTAAAAAAAATATTTTAAAAACAAACATCTATATCCTTGTCCTTGAGGTCATAATAATTATGCGGATACGTATTTCCAATCCTCTTGGGAAGATGTGGCCCTGGAGGTGACTGTGTCCTCTGTAAAGAGTATGGCTGTAACTTGCGAGACACATTCAGGATAAATGGCCGCGCAATTACCATGACTAGTTTATTTGGCATCACTTGTGTGTGATATGGATTGGTGGCTCAGTCTGTGGTTGCTAGTTCGATCTCCAGTGATGGAGATCCCAGTATACACTGCTGATGAGACTTAATAAGGTCGTAACAGCTATCCAGTGTTTCCATATGTCATGTGTAAGTGTTTGCCGGATTTTCTGGTCATGGTAATTCAATTCACAATATAATTCCTGAACTTGAAAAAAAAAGTGTAAAGTTTTGTCTAGAAAATCAGCTTTTAACATCTTGGCTTCAAGCACCAGTTCCTTACACTGGTGGAAAATATGCAACTGCTTTAGCCAACAAGCAGTTCCTTGTATATAGAATGTATAGAAGAAAGAAATCCTCTTTAGAATCACATTCACATAGGTTTTTAATATCCTTTTTAATATCTCTTTTCTGTTAGTAATCCTTGTATCAATTTCTAACCTAACAATCTCTTGTGGCAGTACACATTACTTCTTCCCACCAACCATGAATAAAGTCCAGATAATTGACAAAGTGCATCATTGAAAGCTGAGGAAACTGGAGAAGGCAGCATCTATTTGCTTATCTGCTGCTTGCATAAACCAGATTATTATGAATTTTAATAGAATGCAATTTTTTTTTTTTTTTTTTTTTTTTTTTTAACAAAGGAAAGATCTGATAACCTCTCCACATAAAAAGTGATGACTTTTGAAAGAAATTGTTTGTCATTTTGCTTTATACTGCCAGAAAACTAAGTTTGGTGTTAAATAGTGTCATACCGTGGCCGTCACTAATGTTTCCACTTATCAAATGTTTACTTTTTGGAAACGAAAAACAATGAACTCTTGGACAATTTTTATAATTCCCTTTGCACTTTGGTACTACACAAGGGGAAGGTATGTTTGGTTCTGAAACTGACACAACGCTGAAAGACACTGTGTAGTAAATAAAACAGATATCCACTGATAGTGACGTCAGCAAGTTAAGTTTAATCATATGACAGGCCTTGGTAATATATATTGCAGAGGCCACAGTCATACTCTATCTTAGGATTTCTGCTTTGTTGTCCCTTTGTAATACTCTTTTGTTATATTCTTACCCTTCATTTGTCCTTTCATCACTTTTGCCTATAGAGACTTACTTGATGTGACCTTAAAAGATGAAAAAAGACATTCTCTTTCCATACAGACACCACTTGGTTGATTGGTTGGTGGGTTTTATCGCGTGTCAACTCTTGTCAACTATTTAATTTTGGAATCTATTTTCTTTTTTTTTTTTTTTTTTTTTTTTTTCTAGCAATTATGTTTTCAAGTACCTAAGATTTGGTTTATTTGTTTAATGGCATGCCAACCTTTATGAGTTATTTAATTCTAAAGGAATCCTTGTAGAAAAACAGCCATGATATTAATTAACTCATAGCTGGGGCTCATACCCTTCCCTAGTATAAATGTAATAGCGTGACTGGACTTTGAACTTGCTTACTTTGAGGCAGAAGTCTCATACTTTAGCCATTACACTATCAGAGCTTCCCAAGTACCTAACAATGACCATTTGTAAAAAAAATCATTTCTTCAAGTAACTATTTTTAATGCAAATAATTTGCGTAGTGTAATATAAGTAAGTTGGTGACCGTTGTCGAGGGCGACCAGAAGGTTCCTTTTTCAATAGCTACTACACCAAAGTGTGAGGAGGGTGCAACTTCTTCCCCCAGATTGCTCCACTTTAACCTTGATACGTACCTTTATAATGTTGAGTGTTAAGCAAGGTGGTATCAAGTACCATTTTTAAGTCTTTGGTATGACACGACCTGGGACTGAACCCTGGTCTCCCGGGCCATTGGTGAACACTCTACCCACTAGGCTAACTGTCAAGACTAAAACAGATACTACCACTTTGAAACTGGGAGTAATGATAATGAAGATGTGACTACATGTTCTCTCAAACTGGAGCCTCATCAGAAGATGCTGTTTAGTATCCAGGACACACAAGGCCTGTCGGCAGGACTTAAATTACAGTGTATTCTTTGCAAAGGTGTAAGATATCCTCAAAAGAGTCTTATTGGTCAAATATATCCGTTTTGGAAATTATTTGTATTAAATAGCAATACGTAAAACTGTGTAAACAAATGATTATCAAATAGAAATAGTTATTTGAAACCATATGATTGTGTATAAATTATTAGTATTAGATAGGGACACTTGATATATTATTGTGTGCAAACAATTATAGACTGATAAGTCCAATTATTAAAAAAAAGCAGTGGGACATTTGAAATATGATTATGATCAAACATTTACAAATTAATTAAATTTTGGTATTAAATAACGGTTACATTTTTACGAACAAAGATGATATATAAACAAAAATGAAGAGAGATGGACTCGTGGGTGTGCAACAAAACAATTAGGCTTATTAACAACAGGCAGAGACATGCATCTATTGACCAAGAAAAGGATTTTAACTTTGTGTGCACCAGTCAAATGTACAGCTGCCATGTGCCATAGTCAGATTAAAGTCTATCTTTGCATCTCTCATGTGTGTCCGTTCTTCTAGTCCCTACAAACTCCACAATGCACTGTCCATGAAAGGCAACTCCCTTTCTATCCCTCAGAGGAATAACTGATATTTTTTGTTTGGTCTGATCCCCACCGACAATAAACCATAAAGAATCGATGTCATTAAACTAATAAATAAAACAAAACCAGGATATTTGTTTTTGTGGGAGTCCTACCCATCTGTAAGGGGTGTAATCAATATATTCTAAACTCAGCTGATAGTCAGAAGATAGTTAAATAGAATGGTTGAAATATTTAGATTAGAATATCAAATCGAAAGAAGAAATTGAATAATTTAAAACAATCATTCTCTATCTGATGTTTAATGTTTTCACAATGTTATATGAGGATCATTAAATAAGTTTCCAGACTTTTTTTGTATGGGCACTTTTATTGATAGTACGCACATGAAACTCTAGTCCCCTTCGAAGTAATCTCCTCCGGCTGCAATACACTTGTACTGTTCCAACAACTTCTGGAAGGCCCCATGGAAGTCCTCTTGTGTGGGCGTGTCAATGACCTTTGTCACAGCCTCTTTCATTTCCTCAATTGTCTCATAATGACAGCCTCTGAGATTAAGGAATAACCAAAAGTCACAGAGTGCAAGGTCTGGACTATTGGGACAATGAGGAACTGTCTTGATTTCCAACTTGGTCAAATAGTCTGTGACAAGGATGGAATTGTGGACTGGTGCATTGTCCTCGTGGAAATGCCACTGACCCGATTTCAAGAGTGCTGGCCTCTTCCCTAGGAATCTCTTCCTGAACTCCCTTAAAACCTCAACATAGTAACCCTAACACTTTGGCCAATCAACTGTGGAGTATTGACTTCCTTACTCCTCCCACACCTCTCATCATCCCTCACACACTCCGTGCCTTCCTTGAATCTCTTGTGCCACTCAAAAACTCATGCTTAATTCATGAAAGATGGTCAAAAAGCAGTCTGAAGCATTCCATATGTTTCAGTGGCATTTTTTCCAAGTTTAAAACAGAATTTTATTGCATATCATTCTTCTAAAGTGTCCTCACATCTAGATTGCATTTTTGAAATTCACCAGCTGTGACAATGAGGCTTTAGTAAGGTGTATTCCAATTGCTGCTGTAACTGTTCATTTGAAGCTAAAATCATAAAACTTGGTCAGTCATCTCATAAGATGTATAGCAATAACATAGTGAATTTTCAAGAGTCTACGACAATTTTAAATGCCTGTACAAAAAAAGTCTGGTAACTTATTGAATGCGCCACATATATAATGTCAGAATGTATTATCATTATGCATTATTATGTCAGAATGTATTAGTATTATGCATTATAATGTTAGAATGTATTAGTATTATACATTATAATGTTAGAATGTATTAGTATTATACATTATAATGTTAGAATGTATTAGCAATATACATTATAATGTTAGAATGTATTAGCAATATACATTATAATGTTAGAATGTATTAGCAATATACATTATAATGTTAGAATGTATTAGCAATATACATTATAACATTGCTATTCTGTTTGAAGAGGTTTGGTTAATTCCTGATTTCTCACCCACCTCTAATTTTCAATGCATAACACATAGATAAAGTGCTAAAAATCAGCGTTTATTATTCAAACAATATTCTGCTCCAGCAGAAATAACTTTAGAGCCTAAAAATAGTGTTAAGTAGAAGAGTGATAGATTAGAGATAAAGCCATGAAGGAACAAAACTTTGCTTATACAATGTTTAAAAGCAATGAATGATCTATAATGTTCATAAATCAAAACTTGCATTCAAATGTTATGCTCGGTCATCATCTTAGATAAATAATGAACCATTGTGTTCTGATTGTGAGGAAAGAAGGGGAAGGAAAAGAGTACTGCTACATGTCAGAGAAAAAGAAAGCAAATATATAGACATATATAAGGTGCCCGTGGTGTTATGATTACTGTCATAAGAAAAGGACACAGCAATCCGTGTTCAAATCCAGGATGAGTGTGTTTGCATTTCCCACAGTGCTAATACCCTTGGGAAAGATTTGAATCCAACTATTCTCCCTCCTGGTATGGGTAAATAGTAAGGCAGAATGGGCTCTTTAATCTTGGTAGTGCAACCAGTCTTGGAGAAGAAAAACTCAGAATTCAAACCTGTTGAACTTTGCATAAAAAAATTGATCTGGTGTTGCATTCTGCTCATGCTGAAATGTGTGTGTGTGTGTGTGTGTGTGTGTGTGTGTGTGTGTGTGTGTGTGTGTGTGTGTGTGTGTGTGTATGTGTATGTATGTATAATATATATATATATATATATATATATATATATATATATATATATATAAGAAAAAGTGAGAGAAAGCAATAATGCCATATATGTATTTACACAATCCTTGTTCAGCAGAATGACACATAGTCACTTTTTAAGTAGAGTACAGTTGATTGGAATTCAGTTTTCCTTCTTCAAGACTGGTTGTCTTACCAAGGCTAAAGAAATAAGTCTGTCCTACTATTTATCTATTTCATAAGTGTAATAATGATCGTCAAAGGAAATGAAGACGGCGACCTGAGTTCAAATCCTGGATGTGGCTGTTGGAATTTCACATAGCGTTAATACCCTTGGAAAAGATACGCATCTAACTATTCTCCTTCCTGGTATGGGTAAATAGTAGGGCAGACTAAGTTCTTTAACCTTGATATGGCAACCAGTTTAAGAGAAGGAAAAGTTAGAATTTAGACCTGTTACATGAATGTGGCTGGGGGGCCACCATCAGAAACTCCTCATATGAACACATGTGGAGCTGGCTTAACCCTTATTGGAGAACGCCATTACACACATACACACAATCATTAGTGTGAAGTGATCTGAACACTCGTCACCAATTTTGCTATACATCAGACACTTCTCATCTGCTACAATGGAAAAATTAAAAAGGAAGATAGATAAAGAAATGAAGATGGTTTGGTTTGGTTTCTTTGTTTAA
This sequence comes from Sepioteuthis lessoniana, assembly GCA_963585895.1. Lineage (NCBI taxonomy): Eukaryota > Metazoa > Mollusca > Cephalopoda > Myopsida > Loliginidae > Sepioteuthis > Sepioteuthis lessoniana. Next base: position 78,285,535 of record OY757909.1, on the reverse strand, counting down.
TGGCATATCAACCTTTGTAGGTTATTTAATGCCAAATCTATTCTCCTAGAAGAACAGTAGTGGTACTATTTAACCCATAGCTGGGAGGATAAGGAGGTTCATACCTTTCCCAAGGGTATTTGCCCGAAAGTGAACATAATAGCGCGACTGGAGTTCGAACTCGCGTACTATGATTCCGCAGTCCATCGCTTTAACCATTACACCACGAGGACACCCCCAAAGAAATGAAGAATGATTTTGTTAAACTGAATTGTAAATAAAGTGAACAAAGTTTTTCCTTTTTGTATATTATTCCATTTAGGTTGTTTAAAAAAGACATCTTTATGAAAAGTGGAATTTCCACAAATACTGCAAGTAAAGTATAACAGGAATTTTTTTTTGTTCGTTTTGTTTTGATAAAACTTGCTATCTATGCAAGGATTAGTAAAAAGAAAATCCTGATATATTTGATTTAATAAATAATTATAATGTATCATCTTGTGTTCCACAAGTAGTTTTAGCAGAAAATGATTGTCAGATGTTAATGGCATGTCAACTCATTTTGGGTTATTTTATTTAGATGTTAATGGCATGTCAACCCATCTGGGGTTATTTTTTCTTGATGTTAGAGAAACACACTCATTGTATGTTCATACTTATATTTTTTGCACAGTTGTTTCTTAAGAGGTGTTTTTTTTTTTGTTTGTTTTTTGCACACATTCCAAATACAAATAATTTTTAAATGTATTTATTTAATCTTTAACACTTACTAATGTTGCAGGCTCGAATGAATCTGAGAGTGATGGCAATAAAAAGTGATTCCACACTCCACAAATCTGCAGAAATAGAGCCTCACAATTAGATGCAGTGTCAATACCATTGTGAGAGTCTTACCCCTCTGAAGGAGACTTAGTAGGCATATTCTAAGCCCTGACAACAGGCCTATTTGCAGAAAATGAATCGCATCTGTCTCTGCCTAGAAAAGACGTGAAAAAATATTCAATCCGAAGTTAAAAATCTACTATTTATCATCTTAAGTATTATTTTCCCAACAGTTACAAGTTTATAATAAAAAATATTTACTTTTTAGATTATTATGTTTTTATTATTATTCATATTTATATATTTTCGTTTTTTTTTTTGTTTTTTTTTTTTTTCAAACAATTTTTGCTTCATTTAATATCATAGTAGAATTAGGATTGGCAGAAGTTATGAAAAAAATTAAAATACGGATATAAGTTTTCATTTTTTTTTAATGCATAAAGATTCTTTGACATAATTCAAAAACCACTGCAATTATAAAATAATTTCCAATATATTTGTGTATTCTCTTAGTATTTAGTGTGTCACTATATATGTAATCATCAGTGAATTAAAATCTTGACATACCATAATTATTTGGGTATAACACACTCCTCTAACTTTTGACCACGAAATTCTGGAAAAAAGATTCTTATGCATCATACACACTATTTTTTTATTTTTTTATTTGTAACAGCTAAATTTAACTTAAATTTAGCCTTTCCTCAACTTTTTATTGATTCGCCAATGGTCCGCAAGACCGAAATTCAATCCAAGGTCGAGTCATACCAAAGACTAAAAAAAATGGTACTTGATGCCGCCTTGCTTAATACTCAGCATTATAAGGTAAGGATCAAGGGTAAAGTGGAGCAATCCAGGGAATGGAGTAGCGCCCTCTCCTATACCTAGGTGTAGAAGCTATTGAAAAGGGAGCCTTCGGGTCACCCTCGACTAAGGTCGCCAACTTTACTCACATTGTTTTGAAGCACATAATTAACTTAGAATTTCGGGCAAAAGACGGGTTTGCCGCGAAAATAAGCTCACATAAGGAGAAACTAAGTTATAAAGAAACACACTCTCCGGTACACAAGAGGGCAAAACATTAATTTGGACTATAGATATAACTTACTTTCGGTTATCCCATCCCGAAAAAAAGTGAAGCATGTGGCCATAAAAAATGTTGATTATATAGTTCTGGTGTTTAACACACACCCCTAACTTTTTGGCTGATAAATTTGGAAAAATAGTGTGTTTTATACACAAATAATTGTGGTATTTGTTTAATAATTTTTATCTGTGAGATCTCGTATTTACATAGACACTGTGCAATACACTAGAAATTCTGATGATAAAAGATAATTTTTTTCCAGGCCTCTAACCAGTTCTATGATCTAAATTTACTTTCAACCTGTTTTTACTGGAGAGAAAACTCTCAACATTCAAACAAGACGACCATTTTGAATGAATGCAGTGATAAAATTCTTTTTGAAATATTTTCTATTTTTGTCAAAAAAAAAAAAAAAATTCTGTAGTTGGTTTATTCATAAGACAACCTGGTCATCTGCCACTGATATATTTGGATCTACAAACATATATTGTTTGTATCAAAACCAAAAATATAAATCTTCATCAGTGTTAGATATCTGAAATGTGGAAGAAGAAAGACTCATCTTTATCTGGCATGAAATGATGATTTAAATCTGTTTTTTTTGGGGGGGGGTACATTTTATATATAACATAATTTCGTTTGGGTCATTTTTAAGTGTCATTCTAGCAAATGATGTTTAAATACCAGTTATTTCAGCTTTTTTTTGTCAACTATAAACCAATGTATTGGATAATCATTTTTTAAATATATATATATATATATATATATATATATATATATATATATATGAGAGAGAGATGTTTCATCTGATGATTGTATTTTTTCATATGGTGGTGTAACGGTTAGCAAGCTAGACTTGCAAACCTACACGAGTGAGTTCGAGTCTCGAGAAGGTTCATTGGTTGGTTTTACGGCGTATCAACCCTTTTCGGGTCATTTAACGCTGAATTAAATTTTAAACAATTCAGTTTAGTATAAGTATAGTTTTTGTTTACTAACAGTTAAATGTCAAAACAGTTTTATTTTCAAACAATTCAGTTCAGCATAAGTACACGGTTTAGTTCTATTTGACCCATAGATAGAACCCTATCAGGTGCTACTGCTCCCAATCAGCGTGAACCTGGGATCGATGGCAATGAAGGGGTACTCTGCATTCCCCAAAGCTCCAGCATTACTGGGACCTCATCATCAGATTGTTTAGTGTCATATCCAGGACACTCGTTGGTGAGATTTTACCCCTCTGCAGAAGTTCAGTCGGTGTATTCTACAGCCCCAGCCGACTGGGCAAACCTGAAGGATGTGATCCACCAAGCGATTTCTGCCCAAGACACACTACATGAATAGCACCGTCATGACAGAACCAGGTTATGGGACCAGTGACCCGCTGTGTCTGACTCAAAGCCACGAGTGTTGTGAATCCAAAGAAGACTTGCTTGTAATATTTCAGTAGACTAAGAAAACATTATTCAACTACAAAGTTCCCTAAGCATCTAGCAAGCCTGCCTTAATCTGGGACAAGATCACAGATGTATGGCACCCAATGATTGGTTTGGTTTGGTTTCTTTGTTTAATGGCATATCAACTTTTTAGGTTATTTAATGCCAAAGCCATTCTCCTAGAAGAACAGTAGTGGTACTATTTAACCCATAGCTGGGAGGATAAGGGGGTTCATACCTTTCCCAAGGGTATTTGCCCGAAAGTGAACGTAATAGCGCGACTGGAGTACGAACTCGCGTACTACGATTCCGTAGTCCATCGCTTTAACCATTACACCACGAGGACACCCCCGGCACCCAATGTGGATCAAACTCAGTATAGTAGTAATGGTCCGTAACCACTATACCTAGTTATGTTGCTTTTTTTTTTTTTTTTTTTTTTAATAATGCACCAATCAAAGTTAATTTCAAAGATTTGATAAATGAATTGCTATTAAATGACTGATTTAATCGGGGTTTTTTTCTCTCAAATGTACAAATGGTTGGTGTTAGAGTCCAGGTAAAAACTGGAAGTTTAGTTTAAATGCTGTTTTTCAAGGCATGCTGGCCTTTCTCTCTTTGGTTGGGTTGGGTTTATAGCATATCAACTCTTGTAGGCTATTTAATGCCAGATCTTCTTTATACATTTATATGAGTTGAAAATGCATAGTTTGTGGATATTTTCAAGTGAACCAGAGTTCATTTGTTTGCATAGTTTTATTGGTAATACATATAATTTGTTAGTCAATAGTTTGTTAGTAATCTTATCTGTACATAAGTCAGGGCTAATTAGTTAGCACACAAGTATTACTGTTGTTTGCACACAGTTAAATTTTTCCAAGTATTCTAACACCAATAGTTCTATTTAGTATTAATCGTTTGTTTGCACTCACTTGAATGGTTTTGAATATTGCTAACATAAATAGTTTTATTAGCACACAGTTAAATGGTTTCAAGCATCACTATTTAAAACTAACAACTCAATTTAGGAACACAGTTAAAGAGTTTCAAGTATTGCTAATCAACACTAATAATTCTATTCAGCATTACTCATTTGTTAACACACAGCTCCAAGAATTGCTATGTATCACTAACAATTCAATTAAACATCAGTCATTCGTTTACACACAGTTAAATGGTCAAACAGTTCTATTTCTAACAATTCAATTTAACGTTAATCATTTGCTTGCACGCAGTTCAAATGACAACAGTTCTATATGACCCATAGATAGGACTCTCTCAGGTGTGACAACTCCGGGCCAGAGTGGCCCTAGGAGTGATAACAATGAAGGGATACTATTTACCCAACCCCTCTGCTCGGGCAGGATATGACACAAGGTCAATTTTTAAGCAGAGTTTAACAGATTTGAATTCAGAGTTTTCCTTCTCCTAGACTAGTTGCCTCACCAAGGCTGAAGAACTCAGTCTGCCCTACTATTTACCCATAGCTGGAGGGAGAATAATTGGATTCATACCTTTCCCAAGGGTATTAGTGCTATGTGAAATGCAATCAGTCTCGTCCAGGATTTGAACTCGTGTCGCCATGTCCATTTCCTATGACGATAACCATTACACCACGGGCACCTCCTAAAAATGAAGGGATAGTCCACATTCCCCCAAAACTCGATGGCAGAAACCTCACCTTCAGATGGTTTAATGTCTTACCGAGGACACTTTTTAGGGGCGGGGGGTCTTACCTGTCTGCAGAGATGCAGTTGGTGTATTTTTCAGTCCCAGCTGACTGGTCTGTTTCCACTTTGGTTTGGTTTGATTTTTTTTAATGGCATATCAACTCTTTATGGGTCATTTAATTTCCAAAATTTGATTCATTTGTAAATGTTTGATTGTAATTGTAACTATGTTTAATGATCCGTTACATTTTTTTTAAAATTGTACTTTGGTCTGTAATTATTTGTTAGGACATAGGAATACTTGAAACCATATAACTATCAATTACTAATAGTGTACAAGCAATTATATGGTTTCAAGTATTCCAATCTAGCATTAATAATTCTTTTTGATTATAATTTCTTTGCACAGTGATATGATTTCACATATTCTTGTCTAATACTAATAATTCTCAACCATATCTACTTGACTCATAAATGGGACCCTAACAGGTACTACCTTCTTGGTCAGAGTAGGCTTGGGAGTTATGGCAATGAAGGGATACTCTCTGTTCTCTTATAAACCATGTGAACCTTCTTTAGGGTTAATATAGTTATGTATTTCCTATCTGTGACGCTGCTTGTTGATTAAAATCATAATTTTCAATGCTGATTTTCAAGGTTGGCAGACCAGCCTTACAAGAGAGTGACATCTTCCGAAGCCTTTGTCCTCACATTTGGCTGTGTGCCAGGCTAATCTCAGTTTAATAAATACCTTTATCCATTGAGGAAGATTATAGGTTTATTTTTCTTTTACTTGTTTTTATTTCTCTTAATTTTAATTAACAATCTTCTATAAATGAATATTATTATAACCACCTACCACACTCTCTTCATCCTCGTGATTTTAGTGTATTAAGTGTGTGTGTGGGGGGGTAGGCAAACAAAACTAAATTAAACCTACCCCTCCTACTCATGCATATATACTTTAATGAGATCATGGCTTTTCCTAGTGGGTTATGTAAAACCCCCTATGTTCCATGAAAAAATTCTGTGATATATAGTAACTTTTTAATAGAATATTTGATCAATTTTTTTCTAAAAAGATACCTTACCTCGCAGAATTACTGAATTTTTTATATATATATATATATATATATATATGTTGAGGTTTTGTAGCATATCGACCCTTGTGGGTAATTTAATGCCAAACCCTTTTTATGATTTTTATTGGATAGCTTGTAGGTAACTTTATTTTTAAACATGTTTTTAGAGTTCATTTGTTTGCACACTGTTAATTTCAAGTACTCCTATCTAACACTAATAATTCTATTTGTTTTCATACAGTTAAATGGTTTCAAGTTGGTTGGTTGGGTTTTATAGTATATCAATCTTTATAGGTTATTTAACGGCAAATCCATTTTTATGGAAAAATTCAGCTCAACATAAGTGCACAGTTTAATTGTCACTTACATTTCTATTTCAAGCTATTGGGTTTAGTCAAACAGTTCTAATTCAAACAATTCAGTTTAGCATAAGTATGCATTTTAGTTCTATTTAATCCATAGATAGGGCTACCATTCCGGTAGTAATACATTTTTCACCCCCCCCCATGTGTATATATATATATATATATATATATATATATATATATAATCTCAAAACACTGAGTTTCACGACCTTTGGTGAGGTTGAATCTCACGTGATGATTGGTGTTGTAAAGCTCAGTTGTGCGTTATTGTACTTTTTTATCTCATTATATTTGGTCTCCTTATACTTTTTGTGTATTGAACATTTATTTCTAAGTGAATGTATTGCCGTTTTAGTTTCTAACGAACGGTAGGAATTCTAATCCTCATCTTAATCTGTATGTTACGGTTGAAGAACAGATATTGCTGTCAGATTGCATCTCAATCCGATGTTGAAAGCACAAATCACATTCTGATCCATAATCTTGTTTGAAATGACGGCAACTTTACTAGAGAACAATTAATTACAAATTGAACACTCCTTTCATGCAGATGAAAAATTCAAGAGATAACTAAACATTTTATCTTTTTATTTAATAAAATTATTTCATTCGGTGTTTTGATTTCTTCAAAATTTTGCCATCTAATTGATAAGTCATTTTTAAACTGGTTTGGGTTATCTGTTTAACGACATATCAACTTCTGGAGTAATGTTGAAATTTGATTCGTTTCCTAAATGTTTGATTACTATAACTATATTTTCTGTTCCATTTCATTTTTTTAGAATATTGTACTTTTTTTAGTCATTTGTTTGCAAACTGCCATATCAAGTCTTCCTACCTAATACAAATAATATGCAGAGATGTATGATTTCAAGCTTTGACCCTATGGGGGCCCTAACAGGTACTACCACTCTGGGTCAGAGTTGACTCGAAAAAGCACCCCCAGAGCTCCAAAACGGGAACCTCACCACCTGATGCAGTTTTGGGGGATTAGGGGTCTAATCCCTCTGTATGGATACAGCCGGGATATTTTAAGATTTTGAAACTGGTTAGATGACGCACACTCAGTGAGGTATATAAGTATGTTTATGTGAATACATAAACCTAGAAGCATTTGGTGACACATACACTCATATATACAAAAGTGTGTGGGGGGAGGGGGAAGATGCATGATTTTTTTTTTTTTTTTTTTTTTTTGAGTGTTATTGTAATTGTACACTTCAATTTTTTCACTCAAGGATTTCCTTGATGGCGACACCGGAGGAAGAAAAAAATCCCCAATTGTTTTATTCTTCCCAACCCATCCTACTCGCATTGGCGACTATTTATATAGTACTGTTATTTCTCTATTCATCTGTCATGGGATTTCAGAAAGAGGGTGAAGGTGGGGTTGGAAAACCCAATCCTTTTTATCAGGAAAAAACGCAAACCACAAAAAGAACTGCAAGTCATGTTTGATAAGAACCTCCTTCCTTAGTCAGAGCGTTGCCTTTTTTTTTCTCGCAGATGGAAGCCACGTGGTCATTGATGTTAACAGTTGCGTGTCTCGGAGGGTGGGGGTTGAGTTCATGGTAATGGAAGACCAAAGTAATTCCCCACCTTTTTTTTTTCCTTCTCTGTTTTCTAAATAAACTAATCAAATCACTTGTGCAGTTCGGCACTAACAAGTACTTTATCTTGCTGTTGTTATTGTCTTTTTTTTTTTTTTACTCCTTTTTTATTACTCGGAACTACCGCGCAGTTTAACTTAATATTTGTTTACGAATCCAGCCTGAAGGAGAATATAATTTATGGTAAGGCAATATTTTAATTCGTTCTTTTAATTATTTATATATTTATTTCAAATGAATGGATGAATAAATTTGGTAAAGTAAGACTATATTGATGCATTGAGTGGGGAAAATTCTTAGATATGTGTCAGGAACTGATTTTATGACATGGCTAGATTAAGTGTGCTCGAAAATCACCGAGCCGTTCTGTTATTTTTATCACGCGCTTGCGCATTAATTTTTAGTTCATAAAAGAAAAAAATTCTGATACTCTTCATCCTTATCCAAACCAGAACCCATTTTTGCCCAGTCGATTGCGGCTATAGAATATACTGACTGCATCTCTGCAGAAAGTTAAGACTACACCAACGAGCATCCTGGGTATGACATTAAACAATCTGATGATGAGACTCCTGTCTTGGAGCTTTGGGGAATGTGGAGTACCTCTTTGATGCAACTGCTCTGAGGTCCACATTGGCCAGGAGTGGTAACACATTAAAAGATCCTATCTATGGGTCAAATAGAACCGTTTGACATTTAAACTGTGTGCAAACAAATCTTATGCTAAATTGAATTGTTAGAAATAGAACCGTTTCATCATTTCACTGTGTTTAAATAACTGATGTTTAATTGAATTGTTAGTAATTCGTAGCAATACTTAGAACCATTAAACTGTGTCCAAATGAATGAATAGTGTTCAATAGAATAATTAGTTAAATAGCAATACTTAAATAGTAACCACTTCACTGTATGCAAACAAATGATTAATAGTAAATGGGTTTGGTTTCTTTGTTTTAATGGCATATCAACCTTTGTAGGTTTTCTAATGCCAAAGCTATTCTCCTTGAAGAACAGTAGTGGTACTATTTAACCCATAGTTGGGAGGATAAGGGGGCTCATACCCTTTCCAAGAGTATTTGTCCCAAAGTGAACGTAATAGCGCGACTGGAGTACGAACTCGCTTACTACGATTCCTCAGTCCATCGCTTTAACCATTACACTACAATTACACTAAAATTTCCAGTATTTGTATATATGTAACGGTAACCCAACAATAAAAAAGGCATATAATAGAGAAGTTCTATCAGAGCAATACTCTTAAAATGTTCTTAGAGCGAGAAAAAACAAAAAACAAATTTTTACTTTAATTTGGAACTGAATTATAATTTTTGTGGTATTAACAATCGTACTGGACATCATTTTTTCATTACTGAAATTGTCAATATAATGGAGGTTGGAGAAAACTGTGAATTCCTAATCAAAACACTTCGTTCATTCCTAAATAGAAATACGACTATACTTATGAGTTGAGGAAAAATATCCTACATATTTTAACCTGTGTGTCAGGAACTGCTTTTATTTCATGGCTAGATTAAAAGCGTGTTCGATAATCACCGAACCTTTCCGTTATTTTTATCACGCGCTTGCGCTTTAGTTTTTATCTCATAAAAAGGAGAAAACAAACATAATCAGATACCCTTAGCCGTAATCCAAACCGGAACCCATTTTCACTTATCTACACATCACTAATATAGGCATGTACAAAAATACTATGATGTTATGATTTATTACACTTTTTTTTTCTCAAGTGTGTATGATCAAAAGCGTAATTTTTCTTTTTCATTAATTCTGGAAAAAGGTAACGCTATCATGTGATATTTTTTTTTTATATCGTGGTTCTCTTGCAGGCCTCCGTAGAAAAAATATCGTTCTACGAAAAACCATACTTAAATAAACAAAGACTAAAAAAGTATTATTCAAAGCTATGCTTTTTAAATAAATCCTCAAAAACCGCCTAATTATTGGTTTTGAATTTTAAAAATTTCGTTATTTAAAGCAATGAAAGATGAGGTTTCTCGTAAGAGATTTCCTCTTAAAATTCTTATTCTTTTTATAATGATAATACCCCCGCCTTTTTAATCATTTTCTTTATTTGACTCAAAGGTGCAGGCGAATGATTGTGACAAGTCTTTAAAGATAATTCCATCGTGAATTTTTTTTTTTATAATGGTGAGTTCCTGTGGCGTAGTGGCTAAAGTGCTGAACAGTGACATTGTCGTTAGCGAGTTCGAACTGTCGTCACGCTACTGCGTTCACTTTCGGATTAATACTGCTTTGAGTGGTAAAAAAAAAATCTTACCCCGTATCTATTGGTTGAATAGTACCGTTACTGCCCTTTTGCAAGGATAGCTTTGGCATTAACTAACCCATGAAGTTTAATATGCCATTAAAACAAAGAATATTTTTAAAAAATTCTTTATCATGGTTTGTCTATTTGTTCGGATGTCTTAGTTTTTGAAGTTCCAAAAACTGTAAAATAAGCTACAATTCTAGGGATTTTTTTTTTTTTAAATTACTTTATTCGTTTTTGCAGGTTAATAAGAAAAAAAATCAGGTTAATTTAAAAATTTCTTTGTTTTTTTTTTTTGTTTGTTTTTTTTTCTCTTAAGAGGTTTAAAATTGACATCCATATCAGGTGACTGATAATTTGTTTATTAATGTAAAAATACTAAATAACTATGAATGATTTGATAAAAAAAGTATTCTATCTAAATAATACTTTTTGTATTTGTTTTTTGCGTGTGGTTTTTTATAGGACGATTTTTTTTACAGACGCTTGCAAGAAAACTTATATAAAAACGTCACTTAAGGGAGATAAATATTTTCCGAGAATTTGTTCGCATAAAAAGAACACAGATCACTATTGATCCTTCATACTTTAGAAGGAAAGGGCTATGGCTTGACGGTAAAAAAAAATCATAACATTGCCGATAAGAAATGTGTTTTTTGTACTGTAGATATACATGTAACGATATCTACTTTTTTTTACCAATGGGATAAAAGCATTGCAACACCGATGGAAGAAGTGTGTGACCCATAAGGGAAAGTATGTTGAAAAATAAACCTCATTTTGTCACATCCCATGAGAGTATATTGGTCAGCCTATGAACTTTTCAGCCGACCCTCATACAATGACTTTTTAAAAGGTGGCTATCTAAAACCAATATTAAAAAGTCATTAGGTTAATCATTTTTAAGTAGGTTGTCATACTAGATTCCCAAAATCACTAAGTAAACAAGTACTTTTTATTTCTTCATTATTGAAGAGTTCTCGAGGCTCCTACTTGTCAAATTCTTTTATTTTTCTAATCAGCTTGAAACATTACATTTTTACAAAGTTTATCTTTTAAGAAAGATATTGCTGATTGAATCTTAGACTAACATTTATATTATATCTATATAATGAAGATCCAAATTCTCCATTTCTGTAATGATGACACAGCAAAAATGACATTGTAGTAAGATTTTGTTGAAAAAAGATTAAAATTTTGTAACTTGAATAAAGAAAGTTCCTATCCAATTTTCAACTTAAGTTTGAGGGGAAGGGCGTCTGTGATTGGGTTCACTCTAATCATTACAATAAGTATCAAATGCTAATTATAAATTAGATCCTTATTTAATTATAAAATGCAGGGCAGGTTATTTGATTTAATGGCTTACCGAACCTTGCTGGTTATTTAATGCCAAATCCTGTTTATACATATATCATATGATCTTTAAGTGAATAGTTTGTTCATGATATTTTTTAAAAAATGAACCAAAGCTCACTTGTGTGCATACAGTTAAATGGTTTCAAGTATAGTAAATGATTAAACAGTTCTAGTTAAGAGATAGATGAGACCCTAACAGGTACTACCACTCCAAGTTGGAGTGGACCTAGAAGCAATGACAATGAAAAGACACTCCACATTTCCCAAAGCTACAAGACTGGAGCCTCACCATCAGATGGTTTTGTTGTCATATACTAGATACTCATTAGAGATGTCTTACCCATTTGAGAGGTGCCATTGGTGGGTTTATAAAGTCCAGGTAATGCAATAGTTAACGTTGAAAAGCTATAGAAGAGAGCATGAATCTAACTATTTTCCCCCTTAGCTATGGGTAAATAGTAGGGAAGTTTGGGCTCTCTTGCCTTGGAAGTATAACTAATTTAGGAGAAGGAAAAACTAAATTAAAAAACTTGAGGAGTGCTGTTCATAGAATCTGTGCAGCTGAGGTGCACCATTCTTGTTATCAGCTCAACCAAAAAGTGCAGCTGGTCCTACAGAAGCCTTTACCACAATAAACAAATCAGTTGTGTTGTTCACTTGCTAAGCTTTGGCTTAGATAATTGGATACAATGGATAAACAAATATGAAGGTCATTCAATAAATAAGGTGAATTTGACCAAGGAGTTGGCAATAGGAAGCACTGTTTATGTGTGATGGGGCTTTTCATGTCTTAGAAGACTGTCAACATCACTTTTACTGACCAATGCATCCGAAACTTTTTCTTTACAGGAGAATCGATGTGTTTTCACTCCATGGACTGTTGTTTTGAATTGGGCTCATTGGCAAACCCATATCTATTCCCATGCTCTCTGTTTAAAACAAAAATAACTTGTATTTTAATTTGACCTTGTCTCATATTCTGCCTCTAGTGGAGGAGGGGGTTTGGGTAATTACACTTAAAATTTTCATTATTTCTATAATTGGAGCCCATCAAAACAGGATATCATGAGATTGTTATTAAACTAGTATACTTAAAATGGTTCAATGATTATAAAATAAAGCAATTTCATGATTTATTTGCAACTGTATAAATTTGGGGGCTTTTAGTTAAAGCTGAGCATAGATTTTTATTTTTCAAATCAATATTTTTTAACATCCAAATAAGTGTAATATCTAAACCTACATTTTTTTTTTTTTTTTTTTTTTTTTTTTTTTTTTTACAAATAAATTTAAAACATCCAATCATTTTTTAAACATCCAGATTATCAAAGATAAAAAAAAACAAAAAACATTCAAACCATTTTTTACGACAAATGAATTTTTTAAAGCATCCAAATAATTTTTTTAACACTCAAATCATAAAAACAACAGCATCCAAATCAATTTTTTAACAACAAATAAATTTGTTAAAATGTCCAAATCGTTTAACATCCAGACCATTAAAAAAAAAAAATAAAATAAATATTCAAATCAATTTTTTTTTAACAACTAAATCAATTTTTTTAACATCCAAATTCTTAATATAATGGAAATAACTAGGAAATTCAGTGGAATCTTTTGACTCCTTTCTAAATAGAAGCCTCAATATCATCCTCAACTGCTGTTATAAGACAACCTTACAGATTTAACAGTCACCTAGTTTAAATTAAAAGTATTTTGTGTTTTAATTTCTTATATTCTAAATATTTCTTTTGAAAAAAATTTTTTTTTTTTTTTTTTTTTTCAACTTTTCTTTGAAATGTTTTCCCCATATTAATTCTTCTTAGGGGAAACTAGATCTAAATAAATGCCTACTAACCTAAGCCCTCTGAGCCTTCATACCCAATCTAATACTCTGATTACTAAATCCTTACCCCTGTTGAGTATTAAAAAGAGCTCGGAAATTAGTTTGTCAGCTATGTTATTACATTTCAAACTATTGAGAAAGTCCTGCTTTGACTTGAAATCTTTTTGAGTCGAGTTAGATTTCAAAATCCTCTCACTGATTCCCTTGAGGTAGTTGAGCTGTCAGTTTCTAAGTTCAATCACTGAACATTTGTTCTTAATCTAGACCCTTGGTTTTTTGCCAGAAGTGCAAACTATACTCAACTGGCCCCAACCTGAAAAAAATGATACAATTACTAAAACTTTCAACTTTGACTAGATATTCAACTATCCATGGCTCATTGATACAGACCCCTGGGTTTTCTTTCCTCAAACAAGGAAATTGTTCTAATTTATTTTCAAAATATTTGGGAGTAATTCATACACACTTCCTGATTGAATATCTTGTTCAAATTACTGAAATGAGGCTAAATAGCAACCTTGAAGAGTTTTTTTTTGTTGTTTTTTTTTCCCCATTTTCTTTTTTCTTTTTCGTTCACTTTTTTCATCTTTCTTTTTCCTTTTTTCCAAACTTTTTTTCACTTACTTTATTTTCATTTTTTTATTTTTATTTTCTTTCTTTTTTTGGCAATTATTTTCGTTTTTGTTTTGTTTTTTTTTAATTAGTATGTTCCCTTATAAGAATTCCAAGACTCTTATGACTAGTTTTTTAAATTTTTTAATCTTATTTGTATCACTATAGTAGGATACCTCATGAAGACTGCACTGGCAGTGATTTTTTGGGCTTGTTTCCTCACCATAAGTACTCTGTACCCAATTATATAGATATTAGTTTAATATAGCACAGGGTCAAAATAGCGGGTTACCTGAGGAAGATTGCTCGTAATTATTTGTGTATAAGACGCACTATTGTTTCAGAATTTTTAATACATAAGAATATTAACTTTTTTTTTTTTTTTTTTTTTTTTTTACTGGTCACATAGCTCACTATGTTTAGAATGGAATGACTGAAAGTAAATTATATCTATAGTCCAAACTTGTATTTTATGCTATTACAGAGATATATCTACTGGAATGTGTGTTTCTTTATAATTTTTTTTTCTCTTAATGTTTGCTTACTTTTGTTGAAAGCCAATTGCATTTTTCTGTAAACACGTTCATGCATTTGTCTTAAATACTATGTAAATTTTAATTTCAAAGCATTATGTTGACTATATAAATTCTTATGTTGACTATATAAATTCTTATGTTTAGTCAGTATGAACAGATAAAAAATTGAACAAATGTTAGATTTAGCTGCTACAAATTGTAAAAAGTCAATGCATATTAAATACAAGAATTTTTCTTTTCCAGAACTTTTTAGTCCAAAGTTATGCATGTTATATAAAAATAATTACAGTTCATCATATTACACTTTACTGTATTCTATGGCAGGCATATTTCAACAACTTGGGATCAGGCTATTTTTGTGTGATGCTATTGTGCTAAAATATCTCCTTAGTCATTCCAGCATAACTAACCATTGCTTTTACTGCCTTCCTCTTTGTCTATGAATTGTCTTGAATTCTTGATCCCTACCTCAAAATAAGACCAAAGAAAAATTTCTTTGCCAAAATCTCATCAGCTACTACCAAATGGTTAATATATTTTTGTGTCTCTTCAGTTGAGTGTCAATTTTTTTTTTTTTTGTTCTTTAAGATTGGATTTTTGCAGAATGCATTCTGTGACATTAATATGAAGCCAAGGCAACCAGGTTAGGGATGTAATGGAAAGTAGATATTGGGTGGTGAGGCAGAGGTTTAGAACACTCCTGTGACTCGAGTGCTGATTTTGATAAGTCAAGGATAATGCTCAGTTGCAATGTGAATGCCAATTCACCAATTTTATTGATTTCCTTAGAGAAATTGAATAGCAAGGAATGTTATTTCTCTCTGGGGGGGATCACTATTCCTATATATTCTCTCTCTCTCATTCTATGGTTTTTTTATTTTATTTAGTTAATAACTGTTATTTTTGTTTTCTGACATCCTGCAAAAAACACATATTAAAATGATTAGTTGCAGTCCTTGAATTCCCTAGAAACAAAATTTGACTATTTTCTTTAATTTATGTCATCTCAGCTACAATATTTTTACACAATATATGCCCCCTCTCTCCCTTCCCTCTATATAGATAAACCAAAAAGAAATGTTAGACATGGAAACCATGTATGTGACAGTACCAATCTGCTGCCTACCCTGTCTCAACTGCTTACCAACATCTCCCCTTATTTTTTGAAAATTTTTATTTATTTTTTTAAGAAGTCTGTCACAGGTTTTAGTTGAAAATGTAGAAGCCATAGTTCAGAACCACAAAGGTCAATAAGAAAAGTAAATTTCAGAATACACAATCGTATATTTGTCTTTGAGTTTCTCTTCATAACTGTCTTGAGCCCAGCCAGTTGGGACTGTAGAATACACAGACTGCATCTCTGCAGAAGTATAACAACCTCCCAACAAGTGTCCTGGATATGATATAAAACCATTTAATGGTGAAACTCCAGTCTTGGAGTACCCCTTCATTGCCATTGCTCCCAGGTCCACTCTGGCCCAGAGTGGTAACACCTGATAGGATCATATCTATGGGTCAAATAGAACTGTTTCAACTATGTGCAAACAAATTACTTATGCTAAATTGAATTATTAGAAATAGAATTGTTTGGTCTTTAACTGTGTTTAAACAAATAAATGATGATTAATTGAATTGTCAGTAATACATAGCAATACTTTGAACCATTGAAATGTGTGCAAATGAATGAGTAATGTTGAATAGAATTCTTAGAGTTAAATAGCAATATTTGAAACTCTATAACTGAGTACTTAAATTGAATTATTGGTATTATCTAGTAATACTTGGAGCTATTTGACTGTATGGAAATGAATGAATGGTTTTGAATACAATAATTAGTGTTAAATAGTGATGCTTATAATCAGTTCATTGACTGCCGACAAAGGATTAATATTGCATTGAATAATTGGTGTTAGATAGCAATAATTGAAGGTGTACAAATAATTGCAATATCAGTGTGCAAACAAATTAGTTCTAACTCATCTAGAAATGAAATTCCCGACAAACTATTTATGTTAGATAGAAGCTGTTTAACTGTGAGCAAAAAAAAAGAGCTCAAGCTCATTTAAAAATGTTATCTATAAAATGTGTTTAATATATATATGTATAGAGAGGATTTGGCATTAAATAACCAACAATGGCTGATATGCCATAAAACCCTACCCAGCCTTGAGTGTGACACTTGGCTCTTCAGCCTAAATTGAGTAGACCCTTACTATTTTGATATGGTCAACAGACAAAGAGTTGAGAGCTGGTTCATTTCCCCATCTCATTCTGTCTCTTAGTGTGGCTCACTCTGAGAACTGCTAGCTTGTCCTACCTTGGACTGGCTTGGGGTCCTCTTTCTCTTTCATCTAACATCCAACTCCTCATTGCCGCTCTCTCAGACTGTGAATACTCCCAGACACAAACTGCTCTCTTGAATATATGGATTTTGACTTTCAGAAAAGAACATCTCTTTTCCTACTTCAACTACCTCACACTAAAAAACAAAAGAAACCAGATTCCTGTCTGCTGACCTCTGACCATACCGTTGGTTGACATAAAAAAAGATAAACCCTTCATTCCAATTGAGAAATCCTTCTCTTACTATTTTATCTTTGAAAATCTGTTGACCTCCCTGGCTCGTTTAACAACCCCTTTTAACTATAATATATACACACTCATGATACCTATGCTTAGAGAGGTATCTGTTCCTCTCCTAACATACTTCTCTAGACCAGAGACAGATTCAAAGCTGAATGGCTCATGGCTTTGGCTGGGCCACCTGCTGGTGGGTGATGACATCATTGACAAATATTGCATAGCACTAGACTCTCGAGTTTAGTTCACGCTAAGAGCAGGCATACATGCTCGACTCGCATAATATAATCAATTGAGTTCAAGTCCAGCGGTAGGCTCATCTGGTTCACATTGCATTGTGTGCCAATGACCAGCATACATCTAGCAGGGCTCGAGTCTTAGCTTGTGCCCTACCTCTCCTCCCTTAACCCCCCACTATGAAAAAGATCTTGTGTCATGTCCTGTCTTATATGATATTAAGCATCATGTGTGCGTGCATATTTTACCAATATACATGTATATTTATTAACCCCTCTGCTTGGGCAGGATATGACACAAGGTCAGTTGTTAAGTGGGGTTTAACAAGTTTTAATTCAGAGTTTTTCTTCTCCATGATCAGTTGCTATACCAAGGTTAAAGAGCCCTGTCTGCCCAACTATTTTGCCTATAGATGGAGGGAGAATAGTTGGATTCATATATTTCCCAAGAGTAATAGCACAGTGAAATGCAAACAACCTTATCTGGGATTTGAACCCAGAATATCATGTCCATTTCCCATGACAATAACCATTACACCACAGACACCTCCATGGTGTTTGATAGATAAATAAATGAAAATATATATATATATATATATATATATATATATATATATATATACACAGAGAGAGAGAGAGAGGTTGGTTGGTTTTTATGGCATATCAACCTTTGTAGGTTATTTAATGCCAAATCCATTTTTATGCAAATAGTTCTATTTTAAACAATTCAGTTTAGCATGAGTACGCAGTTTAATTGTCAAAAACATTTCTAATTCCAACTATTCAATTTAGTATAAGTACAGATTTTGTTTACACACAGTTAAATGTCACAAACAGTTCCATTTCAAACAATTCAGTTTAGCATAAGCATGCAGTTTAAATGCAAGTACAGTTTAATTGTCAAAAGCATTTCTATTTCAAGTTATTCAGTTTAGTCAAACAGTTCTAATTCAAACAATTCAGTTTAGAATAAGTATGCAGTTTAGTTCTATTTAACCCATAGATAGGGCCCTATCAGGTGCTACCACTCCAGGGCCAGAGTGAAACTGGGAGCAATGGCAATGAAGGAGTATTCTGGATTCCCCAAAGCTCCAGGATCACTGGAACCTCACCATTAGATTGTTTAGTGTCATATCAGGACTCTCATTGGGAGGGGGGTCTTACCCTTCTGCAGAAGTGCAGTCGATCTATCTATATATCTCACACAAATATGTGCTCTAAGGGACAAAAAACCTTAGTGTTACAAGTATTCACTGAAAAATACTAGCACTGATATTTGGGGAACTCTGATTTATAACAGGCCTTAATGCACATTGTACAACTCTCAGCTTCTTCAAATGTCATGAAGTTGCACTCTCATTCTGGTTTGATACTTGGAATTACGTCATTGAAGGTGTCCACCCGTGGTAAATTTAGTTTGTTTGTCTGCAATGTGTAATAATGGCTTACACTGCTTGATGTGCCATTTGCATAACACAAATAGTTGTTGAGTAGAAATGTGTTAAATATGCATGGATGAGCAAATTAATTATTATTTAAACATGCATAAAGTTAGCGTTTTGAGTTTTAAAAAATAATCCGGCCCCTCGAATACCATATGTAAATTTTAAAGCGTTTTATCTTTTGCCTTTCATTTATATCTGATTGACCTACAAAAAATTCTGTCATTCACTGTTTTTTTGGAAATTAAATCCCATAATAATATATATGAGAAAGGTCAATAAGCATTGCCCAGGATAAAACATTTTTGGTTTTTAAATTCATTTATTATCTATTTATTTTATGTTTTGACATTTTTTTTTCTTTAAAGTTAGAAGCTGTGAAAATAAAATATTTATTAATACTATAACATTTCGATTATTATATTACACAGAGATACTCATTACTGATATTATATGTAGGTTGTTAGGTCTATTTTTAAAATGCTTTTTTTTTTCATTTATTTTCTCTGAGTTATTGTCTTATTTGAAATGAGCATGGAATCTTAAAGAGAGCTTAAGGTTCATTCTGAAATTTTTGAAACCCTCAAAAATTTCCAAAATTTTTCCAAATATCTCGAAGAAATATTTTATTTCTTGACTTGTAGAGATAAAAGTAACATTGATTTAAAAAAAAAAATGTTTTTAAGCCCCTGTCCTAACTTTTTAAGGTTAGGCAACCTTTGAGATAAAAGAAGTTTCCCTCTTGGACACAGTCTCATATAGAGATGCAAAGTGCGTATAAAGAGGGGGGAAAAGCCATCTGACTCTCTTACCGATTACCAAGAGAGTAGATAGGTGCTATGAAATGAACACACTTTTACAGCAAGAACAGTAAGATGGACTTATCTCACCTGAAAAAAAACAGTATTTGCTGGATCTTCAAGTATAATCTAAAGCCTGCTTCTATAAATCGAAAGTTGGGTTGAAATATGACCAAAAATGCCAGAGGCTAAGTGGTACAGATGTACAGACATTTGGTGAATTATAAGTATATTGTTTCTCTCATCAGTATAAACCAACAAAAGTTCCACACAACACCTATTTTGCCACACTTTGTGGTGTTAGCAGAGATAGTTTTGTATCCTCTCTTTTTTTATCACTCTGGCTTTATTAACTAAAATTTTTCTTTTATGAGTAGTTGACACAATATGCATTATCTTTACATACCATATGACCAATTGAATTGGGATTTTGATTAGCATTGCATAGTTAATACCATTATAGCAAGAATTTTGATTTATAAAATGATGTTCAATATGAATGCAGACCCCACAAAATTATCATTGTAAATTGAGCCAGTAAATGCTTCATTCTCTTAGATCATTTTAGATATATTACTCCAATAAAAATCTTGCTATGATGTATTGTTTTTACTGGTTTGTGGTTATACACGTGTGTGTGTGTGTATGTATGTATATCCATAGTATTTTTAAATTTTTTAAACAAAATGATTGGGCACCAATCAAGGACCACAAATGATAGGGCAATGGAAATTAGATTTATCAAAAGGTAAAAGGATAGCATTTTAGGATCTGCAATGATTTAGTTTCAAACAGGAATCAAAAATATCAAGAGGGAACTGAGAGTACTTGCACCAGACATCTGCTGTTCAGTTAAAGGCACTGTTGGATACAGCATGGAAAGTTGCAGATGTGTTCATCACTCTTCAGTGGTGGTGAGGAATCTGTTGCTCTACAATCTTCTCAAGTGCCATGAGCTTCAAAGTTCTTGACTAACTTGAAAGTCTGATTCCAATTTGGAAATGTGTTGTAATTAAATTTCCTTCTGTATCTTGCTCGAACAATCTTGAAAGACTTTGTTTTTTAATGTCTTCACACAAAAGATCTTCTGGTCCATTGATGAAGACATGATTTTACTATATTTGGTTAAATATATCAAAATGTTAACTTTTTCCCAACAATAATCTGGATAGAGAAAGAGAATAAAGTCAACCGGAAAGATTTCTGAGGCTGGGTGCTTTGTTTCAACAATGGTGAAACACCCTGTATATATTTTAGTCATGTAAATTCTAAAGTTAAAATTGTTATATATCAAGTCTTTGTTTACTGAGCTTTTCTTAACTTGGCACAATACCATTAGTAATGTACAATCAATAACATTCCAAAGTGGTCATCTCAGTACTGATCTGGTTCAAAGCAGCTTAACTTTTGTGATTAGATGAGAACTGGTCCTTTCAGCATAATTGTTGTACTCCCTACATAATGGACTCGCCCTCCTCCATGATTACACGTCAACGGGAGTATCAGATGGAGTTCACCAATCAGCGTGACACAATCATGTGTGATACCATTTGTGTAGTGGATGGATAGTCACTACTCCACTGGATTGTCAGCTTCCTACCAACTAATTACTGTTTAACCAGGTTCACTTGTATCTCTTTTCTGTTACTTGAATATATGTGTTTTTCTATTAACTTTTTTGTGTTACCAGTGTCTTTCTTTGGTCAGCATCACAACAATAATTGGACTGATTAGTTGGTTGGTTGGTTTTTGTAGGTTATTGACTCTTGCTGGGTTATTTTATGCCTAAGTCAATTTAATAATTATTGTTTCTAATCACATGTTGTACCAAATGATTATCTTCACAATCCTTTTAAATACTTCATACTTTGTTACAAAATCAATAGAGGAAGTATGCTTAACATTATGGGTGTAGTTGTAGGAAATGGAACGGTTGATCCAAGTTCAAATCCCGGACAAGGTTGATTGTATTTCACTTCATGCTAATGCCTGTGGGAAAGGCATGAATTCATATGTTCTCCCTCTTACCAACTATTGGTAATTTAGTGGAGCAGACTGGGTTATTTAACCTTGGTTTGACTACCAGTCTAGGAAAAGGTTTGGTTTGGTTTCTTTGTTTAATGGCATATCAATATTTCTAGGTTATTTAATGCCAAAGCCATTCTCCTAGAAGAACAGTAATGATACTATTTAACCCATAGCTGGGAGGATAAGGGGGTTCATACCTTTCCCAAGGGTATTTGCCTGAAAGTGAACATAATATCGCAACTGGAGTACGAACTCGCTTACCATAATTCCACAGTCCATCGTTTTAACCATTACACGATGAGGAAACCCCCTAGGAAAAGGAAAACTATGAATTCAAACCAGATTGAAAAATTGACCTTGTGTCACACCCTGCCCATCATGAGGGATTCGGTATATACATACTTAGTTGCAATATGTTTTAAGAGTTAATTTCTAGTTCAAAATCATTTTAAACTTTATCCCTAACAGATCTATTTGACCCATAGATGGAACACTAACAGGTTTGAGAGTGGATCTAGGAGTAATGTCTTAGAAGAGGTGACTCCACACTCCTCAGAACCCCCAGAACTGGAGCCTCACAACTGGATACAGTTTAATGCTACACCAGAGCATCCTGCAAGGGATACAGTTGGTGTATCTTAGGCCCTAACAGCAGGGTGAATGATTGGAATTTAGAATTATTTTTTCTTCAGCTGAAATAATGAAAGTGAATTTTTTTTTTTTTTTTTTTATAAAGAAACCAATTTTATCTGAGTAGCTTGAATGTTTGTTGTGATATTTTTTTGAAAACTCTAAAAAAACAAACAAACAAACAAAAAAAAGACTGTTTATGGGAACTGGTAAACTGTTGACTGCAAAAAAATACAGTTCCACCCCATTAAACGAGTGTGAATTGCAAGTGTACAAAAATAACATAATTTGATCCTAAAAAATCTCAAAGTACAAAACCATCTGAACCCCCACCAAAAAAACATCTGACCCCCCCCTCCGCAAAAAAAAAAAAAGAAATGCATTTCTTTGAAATTCTGTGACATAAATTTGGATGAATAAAAATAATATATATAGCTTGGGTCTGCATTGTAGCTAAAGTAGTTGTGTATTTTAGCACTAATATCAGTGTAAACTACTCAAACCCAGAGAACTCAGGATTTTGAATGCAGATTTTTAAGGCATGCTAATAAGCTTATCAACACAAGTCTTTTTAATTCCCATTTCCTCCTCATTTAATAGAAGAGGCTTATCATTTCTTGATAATTTTTAACATGATCTCAATGTTTGAGATCATATTAAAAAAAGTATCCTGGTTATCACACTAAACTGTTTTTAATGTTTAGGTTCTATAACCCCCTAGTCCAATCTGACCTGGAGTAGTAGTACCTCTTAGGATCCTATCTTTAGATCAAATCGATCTGTTTGAGAGGTTTAGAACAATTTTGAACTCTAAAAACTTTCATATTGTACCTAAATGTGAAGTGTTTACTTATTTAAAATGATTAAACAATTAATTGCCTGGAAATTACTAATATTGTATAGGAATATCTGAAACTGTAAGTGATCTGGTTTCTTTTTGTTTAATAGCATATAAACCTTTGTGGTTTATTTAATGCCAAGGCCGTCCTTGTATAAGTACAGTAGTGATAATATTAAACTTATTGCTGAAAGGGATGAGAGGGTTCATACCTTTCCCCAGAGTATCAGTTCAAAAATGAACATAGCAGCAGGCTAGGGCTGTAGAATGCACCAACTGCATCTCTTCAGTGTGGTAAGACCCCCACACTGAGTGTCTTGGATATGACACAAAACCATCTGATGATGAGACTCCAGTAGTACTGGTGCTTTGGGGAATGTGGAGTACCTCTACATTGCCATTGCTCCTAGGTCCCATCTGGCCCAAAGTGGTAGCACCTGATAGGGTTCTCTCTATGGGTCAAATAGAATTTTTTTACATTTAAAATGAGTGCAAACAAATGGCATGCTAGATTTGTTTGAAATAGAACTGTTTGATTATGTAACTTTGTCTAAATAAATGACTGATGCTTAATTGAGTTGTTAGCTTTTAGAGATGGGTAGTTTAACCTAAAAACTGACTTTTTTTTTGGTTTCATCTTCACACCATGAAACTGCAATGAAATTTTTCATGAAACTAAAATCATTTGATTTTGGGCTATCACTACTGAGTGACTATATCCAAGGAAACACTGTTGAAAAAGACTTTCAAATTATAATAAAATTAGATTAGATTTTGTCAATATTCATACCATTGTGAGAGGAAAAGATTGAATAAAATATGTGTTAAGGTGATATTCCCCATGACGTCACTGCAGGGACCCTGCATATGAATAACTATATAAGGATAGATCAATAAGTTATATATATATATGTGTGTGTGTGTGTGTAAAGTAAAGTTGGTGACCTTATTTGAGGGTGACCAGAAGGCTCCCTTTTCTATAGCTACTACACAGAGGTGTCGGGGAGGGTGCTACTCCTTGCCCTGAATTGCTCCACTTTACCCTTGATACATACCTTATATTGCTGAGTGTTAAGCAAGGAGGCAGCAAGTACCATTTTTAAAGTCTTTGGTATGACTCGACCTCAGATCGAACCCAGGTCTTGCGGACCATTGAAGAACACTCTATCTACTAGGCCAGCTCATTGGCATAATAGTTAGTGTTCGCCAATGGTCTGGGAGACCGGGGTTCAATCCCAGGTTGAGTCATACCAAAGACTCAAAAAATGGTACTTGATGCCGCCTTGCTTAACACTCAGCAATCCAGGTAATGGAGAACTGCCCTCCCCTACACCTCGGTGTAATAGCTTATGAAAGGAGAGCCTTCGGGTCGCCCTTGACTATGGTCGCCAACTTTACTTTTACTATGTTACCATGTGAAATTGACATTTTTGGATATCTGAGGTCACCAGAGGTCAAACAAGAAAAATTTAAGCATTGTAAACTAATAATCTTATATTAGAATTTTCTGTTTTTCAAGTGAATGGTACAGTGATTGATTACAATAAAATTTTCATTCTGATGCCCAATGATAGAAAAGCACTAATTTTGTTTACCCCGGAGCCCCGTCATACGACGTGACTGCATCATTTATTTTATTAGGCTGGGATTAGTCTCTCTGACATAGCAGTTTAAGTGCTGGATGGCAACAATATAGTAAACAAGTTCAAACTCCAGTCATACTATTATGTTCACTTTCAGACAAATATCTTTGGAAAAGGTCATCATGTCATGCCATCAGCATGAATATCCCTGACCCTCTCCCACCACCCCTCTCTATCAGTCTATTGCTCCCGGTTGGTCTTCAAGACTATATCTTGTATCAGTACAGAGCTGTTGTTTGTAGGTTCTAGCTGGTTGTCCTACCTTTGCTCATCCATGTAAAGAGGTCCACAGGAGTATGTCACTTATGAGTTCGTCCCTACTTCTCCAGCAGTGTCCCGCATGTCTGGTTCATCTAACTTGGATATTTTTCATGAGTGCTTTGTGGGGTGCTGCCTCCAGGACTTGTTCAGTATTGCTCGCAGCATTCTTGTGTAGTTGAGGTATGAATCCCTTATCCTCCCAGTTATGGGTTTATGGAGGAACTAAACATAATGGTCTCGTTTTCTGGGAGTTATGGGCAGAGCTTCTGAGAATCACATGACCAACAGTCATGTGACATTTCGAGAAGCAACTTCTACCCCTTTTTGGTAGCGGATACCAGTCAGAGAGGACCCCTCTCTTTCATCTCTGCTTTTTCATACAGCACATGCATGCAAATTATCCTATGTGAACCTTTTACCTACACCAGAAAAATGTAAGTTTTTACCTGTTGTTATCAGCATGGCTTGTTTGTGGAACAGCTTTCCAACCTTTTTTATAATTTGGGATAAGTTTGTCATGATTCTTAATTATGTATACTATATATGGGTATAAAATGTATGTGGTTGTAGTTTAATTAACTTTGTTTTTCCTTACTGAAATTAGTAAAAAGTTAGTGGTAGTCTTAATGAATACCACACATCTATGAATTCCAATAGGTTAAATAGTACAACTGCTGTCTTTCTACAAGGATCAAATAATCCATAAAGGTTGATATGCCATTGAACAAAGAAACCAAGTAATCAAACTATTTTAGTTTGGTCATCAGAATATTTTTTTTTCAGTAACAGCTACTTTTTTTATGCTTATGATCATGTCACTCTCAGAGTACCAGTTTATGAGATCTCTTAAGTTAAGCAGTAATATAGCCTGTTCAGTTCTGAAATGGGTGACCACAAAGGAACAGGAAGAACTTATAGCAATCTGAGGCTTGTATACCAAACTAAGCCAAGCTTGATGAGAACAGCTATTTTTAATGTGCAAATAATTAAAAGAATTGCTTATATATGGATTTATCTGACTTCCCACCAAGTCAAATTTGACACCAAAAAATAATTGGTTATGTATGTTTGAAAAAATATATGATAGTACTTAGTGTAACTGTTTTCATATATGAAGTAATTTTTTTCTCTGGACATTGCAGAGTATCTTTACTAGTGTATGAGTTATGTGTGTGTATATAATAAATAATAATATATATATATATATATATATATATATATATATATATATATATATATACTCATCAATTTTGAACTCTTAATTTACTGTGTTGATTGTTTATTGGTCACTCGGCTGAGGATGGAAAATACAATGACTGCATCCCTGCAGATGATTAAGACATCCCCAGTCAAGTGTCCTGGGTGTTTCTCTAAATGTCTCATGGTGAGGTTCCAGTCCTGAAGATCTGGGGAATGTGGAGTACCCCTTCATTGTCATTACTCTCAAGTCCACTCTGCCCCATAATGATAGTACCAGGGAGGGTCCAATTTAAGGGTTAAAAAGAACTAGTGTCCTGGGTATGACACTTAACTGCATCTGATGGTAAGACTTCAGGCCTGGAGCTTTGGGGAATATGGAATACTCCTTCACTGCCAATACTCTCAGGTCCACTTTGTCTCTGAATGACAGTACCGTTTAAGGTCCCATCTAAGGATCAAATAGAACTATTTAACCATTTAACTGTGTGTGAGCAAATGATTGATACTAAATAGAATTATTCCTGTTTGATAGGAATACTTGAAACCACTTAACTGTGCGCAAACCAATGAGTCCTAGTTTATTTTAAAAAATTGTTGCCTTCAAACTATTATATATTTTCAATATATATGTATGAACAGGATTTGGCAATAAATAACCTACAAATATGCCATAAAACCCAACCAACCAACCTTATTGGTCACTTTCTGTCACTCTCTCTCTCTCTCTATTATATTTCCCTTAGATATCAAAGTTGATAGCGACCCAAAGGCTCCCTTTTCAATAGCTACTACTCTGAGGTGTTGAGAAGGGCAACACTCCTTTCCATGGATTGTTCCATTTACCCTTGATCCATACCTTGTAATGCTGAGTGTTAAGCAAGGAGGTATCAAGTACCATTTTTTGAGTCTTTGGTATGACTCTTCCTGAGATTGAACCCCAGTTTCCCCCAGATCTGGCAGAGTAGTGTATTTGCCAATGCCTGGGGACTGGGATTTGATCCCTGGTCAAGTAATACCAGACTCAAAAATATGGTACTTGATACATCCTTACTTAATACTCAGAATTATAGGGTACAGATCAAGGGTAAGTGGAGCCGTCCAGGGAAAGGAGTAGCACCTTCTCTTACTCTTTGGTGTAGTTGCTATTGAAAAGGGAGCCTTTGGGTCACCCTCAACAACCATTAGCCTAGATATCTTATATAATATGATGTGCTGGTGACCGACTGTTTTTCATCACAGAAAATACAATCAGCAAGCAGAGTTCAAAATATACTGATTCTAAAGCAATAAATAATAATGGCTATCAACGGACCCTTCATACTTAAGAGTGGACAGTGTGATATAGGTTTAACCTGGTAAACACCAGCATTCCCTTTTAGACAGATTTAACTACTGCAGTCTCAGAAAATTTGGTTAGAGAAGTGACAAGTCTTAATCGCTTAAAATCCTTTGTTTTTATCCAACCCCTTTGCCATAGATAGGATGCAACACAGTCAATTTTGAAGTGGCTTACAGCAGGTCTGACCTCAGAGTTTTCCTTCTCTTAGACTGGTTGCCATACAAAGAATAAAGAGCCTAGTCTGCCCTACTATTTATCCAGAGTTGCAAGGAGAAGATATAGATTCATGCCTTTCCTCAAAGGCATTAGCACAAAGTGAAATGCAAGCAGCTTCGTCTGGTTGGTTTTTTGTTCTGTTTTTTTTTTTTTTGTTTAATGGTATGTGGATTTTTTTATATTGTATTTGTCGCTGCCTCCCACCAGACAGGACTTGACACAAGGTCAAAAGCCTGAAGGCCGACTAAAGTGGGAATAAAGGGGAGAGGAATCGTCGGGAACAAGCCGAGACTCGAACCCTGCTGGTCTGTGCTGCTCATCGACCCACTAAGTGCAATGTGGCTCTAATGAGGTAAGCAGTTTCACGAATCCAAATTTGGATCTAGGCACGTATGCCGGGTTATAGCTTAAACTAGACAGCAAGGTCTAGTGCTATACATAGGGGACAAAAGTTGCAGTTTGCCCACCCGAAGGTGGCCTAACCGAAGTTGGGAGCCTTTTGGCCTTGAATCTGCCATTGTTTGATACCCTATCCGACACAAATCCCAGACAAAAGGCCAGGGAAGTATCAACCTATGTGGATATCTATATACTATCTATTCACTTCATACGAACTCCCTTGGAAAAGCTGCTCATGTTGTAATGGTTTACTGTCATAAAAGATGGATACAATGACACAAGTTCAAATCCTGAATGAGGTTGTTTGTATTTCACATAGTTAATAGTCTTGGGAAAGGTATGCATTCAACTCTTTTTCCCCTCCAGCTATGAGTAAATACTAGGGCAGACTGACCTCTTTCACGTGTGTGTGTGTGTGTGTGTGTGAATGAGAGAGAATGAATGAATCAAATATATATAAATATTCCTCTCACAGATGAAAATGGTTTTCTACTATGCTTATTACAATGCCAATCTAATTACATATACATGATATTAATCGCTAAAATTTAAGGAATTCTAAACTTTTTATTATATTATAACCAATATTGAGGATTTTTTTCAAAGATTTTTTTTGTCTATTATTCTATAGACCTCTTGGATCTGATTCTATTTCATATTCTGCACATTTCATGTATCACTCTTTTGTAGTACTTGTAATTCTTCAGAATGTAATATTGCCTGATCTTGAAAGCATGTGGTTTTAATTTCTCTATAAAACTCTGTGTGTGGGTGTATAATATATATATATATATATATATATATATATATAATATATATAAGGTGCATATGATAAGTTTCCAGACTTTTTTGTACAGGCATTTAGAATTGGCATAGACTCTTGAAAATTTAGTATGTTATTGCTATACATCTTATGAGATGGCTGACCAATTTTTATGATTTCAGGTT
The DNA here is from genome assembly GCA_963585895.1 of Sepioteuthis lessoniana. Taxonomy (NCBI): domain Eukaryota; kingdom Metazoa; phylum Mollusca; class Cephalopoda; order Myopsida; family Loliginidae; genus Sepioteuthis; species Sepioteuthis lessoniana. The sequence goes on along the minus strand of OY757909.1, from coordinate 78,256,281 downwards.
CAAATGAACAGCTACAGCAGCAATTGGAATACACCCTACTAAAGCCTGATTGCCACAGCTGGGGAATTTCAAAAATGCAACCTGGACGTGAGGACACTTTAGAAGACCAATATACAAATAAATTGTTTTAAACTTGGAAAAAAATGCCACAGAAATGTATGGAATGCTTCAGACTGCTTTTTGACCATCTTGCATGAATCGAGCATCAGTTTTTGAGTGACATAAGAGATTCAAGGAAGCCAGGGAGTCTGTAAGGGATGATGAGAGGTGTGGGAGGAGTAAGGAAGTCAATAGACCACAGTTGATTGGCCAAACAGTTAGGGTTACTATGCTGAGGTTTTAAGGGAGTTCAGGAAGAGATTCCTAGGGAAGAGGCCAGCACTCTTCAAAATGGGTCAGTGGCATTTCCACCAAGACAATACACGAGTCCACAACTCCATCCTTGTCACAGACTATTTGACCAAGATAGACATCAAGACAGTTGCTCAGCCTCCCTATAGTCCAGACCTTGCTCCCTGTGACTTTTGCTTATTCCCTAGGCTCAGAGGCTGTCCTTATGAGACAATTATGGAGATGAAGAGGCTGTGACAAAAGTCATTGACACGCTCACACAAGAGAAATTCCATTGGGCCTTCCAGAAGTTGTTGAAACGGTACAACAAGTGCATTGCAGCTGGAGGAGATCACTTCAAAGGGGACTAGAGTTTCATGTGTGTACTATCAATAAAAGTGCCAATATGAAAAAAAGTCTGGAAACTTATCGTATGCACCTCACACACACACACACACACACACATATATATATATATATATATACACACACACTTATTGAGTAAAAGTTTTTGTTAGTGTTGGCACACTGGTGGTTTATATGACAATCTTGTAGCTATTGATACCTCTTCATGAATAGTTATATAAATAAGTTCATAGCAAGACAAATTTAACTGAATTTTTATCTAAAATTTTCATTGTATAACGTTTAAATAATGTACTTAACAGAAAAGCATTGGGTTTGGTTGTAAAATAAATATTTGTTGTGTATTTATTTTATTTTTTAGTATATATTTTTAAAAAAGGTTATAGACTTATTAATATACCTATCCACACACACACAGTGTATATATATATATATATATATAGTGTGTGTATGTGTTTCCTTATTTTAATTCTGTCTGGCACCATCAGGGATACAGTTTTAGAGAGGAGGGATTCTCTTTTGGTTTCAAATTCTACACCCACCTGCTGCTCTCTGTTTTTGTTTAAGAAAAAAACCTCCTTCCTAACCCTTGTCCAGTAAAATTCTCTCCCCTACTACAACTCATTCTTCTTTCTCTCTTTTATATATATATATATATATATATATATATATATATTCCTTATCAGATTGCATTTACTTAAAAGAACATAATTGGTTACAGGCTGGCCTCAGCATTAGTCTTAGAAACTGTTTGAAATGTATATTATCTTCTTAGCAGGGACAAAATTTATGATTGTCTTGCACTGTTAAAAAAAAATAAAAGAAATTCAAGTAAATATTCAAAATGTTGAATTCTGTGGATGAAATTTATTTGCTGCTGTAAATTTACATTTGATTCTTTTCCGAATTATATTTGAATCACACATACATTTTGTTTTAATTGTAACATACAGAATGAGTGCCAAAACTTGCATTTTTTTTTTTTTTTTTTTTTGTACCAATGGAAATAATTAGTTTATTGCTGAAAATGCCCTAAATTAAAACAGGGTTATGGAGGAGTAGTGGTCAAGTCAGTGGGCAGCAATAAGAAATGTGAAATTCTTGCCTATATGTGTATGTGTACTAGGTCATTTGCATTTCCCTTAGCATTAATACCCTTGGGAAAGTTATTAATGAAATTATTTTCCGTCCTTTTATGGATAAGTAGGACTAGTGGGTAGAGTGGTTCGCCCATGGTCTGGGAGACTGGTGTTCAATCTACCTCCTTGCTTAACACTTAGCATTATAAGATACATATCAAGGGTAAAGTGGAGCAATCCAGGGAAAGGACTAGCTCCCTCCTCTACACCTTGGTGTAGTAGCTACTGAAAAGGGAGCTTTTAGGTCACCCTCGACTTCAGTCGCCAGCTTTACTTAGGATAGATTAATCCCTTTAATGTTGGTATGGTAACTGGTCTAGAAGGATAATTCTGAATTCAAAACAGTTGTACTCCACTTAAAAAAAAATTGACTTTGCATTGCATCTCTGCTTGTGGCAGAGGAGTTTGGTAAATACATATAAAATGGACCCTGGCTCAGTTGGCTGCAGCTGTAGAATACACTGACGGTATCTCTGCTGAGGAGTTAGACCCCATCCCAACGTGTGTCCTGAATATAACACTAAACAATCTGATGGTGAAGCTCTAGTAAAGCTGGAGCTTTGGGGAATGTTGAGTACCCCTTTATTGCCATGTTTCCAGGTCCACTCTGCCCAGAGTGATAGCACCTGATAGGGACCTATCTATGGATCAAATAGAACTAAACTGTGTGCTTATGCTAAACTGAATTGTTTGAAATGGAACTATTTTTACATTTAACTATGTGTAAATAAATGACTGATATTTTATTGAATTATTAGTGATATATAGCAATACTTGGAACCATTTAACTTTATTGACTAAACTGAATTGTTTGGGATCGAACTGTTTTTACATTTAGCTGTGTGTAAACAAAAAATTGTACTTATATTTCAAACAATTCAGTTTAGTATAACAGTTTATATGTATAAAAATGGATTTGGCTTTAAATAACCTACAGTGGTTGATATACCACCAAACCAAAGTTTCAAGCTAAATGACTTGATTTGGAATTAAATGACTCAAAAAGGGCTGATATGCCATGAAACTAACCAACTTTATATTTATATTTTTACCAATAAATATGGCAGTGCAAAAATTGGAAAGGAAATTATCTCCTCTTTAAACTCTCAACACATGGGTCAAAGAATATGCTCATTGTAAACACCATCACCAACCAAAAATAGGTGTCCTTATATGACATTAAACTGCATCTAGTGATGAGGTTCCAGTTCTGGAGCTCTGAGGAATTCAGATTAGTATTTCTTTGCTATTACTCCCAGGTCCACTCTGACTTAACTATGAGTCAAAAAAAATCTATTTGCAAATTATTTGTAAAATGAAGATACTTGATACCATACAACCATGAACAAAAATTTCATAAGAAACTACACAAAAGATGTAATTATAAACAATGTTCATTATTCCCTAACCTCTTGGCATAAAATATTTCCAGATGGGTTGACATGCTATTAAAATCAATTTCTCAAAGATGTTCTTGGTTGTTTTTGTTTTTTTTGTTTGTTTAATGCCATATCAACCTTCATGGGTTATGTAAAGCTATGACCATTCATGTCAAAGAATAGCAGTGATACTATTTAACCCATAGCTGGTGGAGGGATAAGGGGGCTCATACCTTTCCCAAGGGTAGTAGTCGAAAAGTGAACATAATAGTGTGATTGAAGTTCGAACTTACTTACTACAATGTTGACGTCCTGCACATTAGCCACTACACTATGGGAGCTTCTCCTCCAATATGCAGGATACAAGTTCAAGTCCTATCAGAAGCTTTATTTCCATTTTTTTTTTCTTTTTAAACTGCTTTGTGTTGATACTTACTTGAACAGTTAGTGTTGTAATAAAAAGTAATTATAATACGATGGAATAAAACTTGTAATAAATTAAATGGTTACTGTTTTTACAATCAACCATAATAACTGCATTGTTGGCTGGGGCTGTAGGATATACCATCTGTACCCCGACAGAGGGATAAAACTCCTCCCTCTAAAGGTATCCTGGCTATGACACTAGACTGCATCAGATGGTGAGGCTCCAGTTCTGGAGCTTTAGGGAATTATCATTACTTCCAAGTCCATTCTGAAACATATTGCTCGTACCTGCTGTTAGTCCTGTTTATGGATCAAATAGAACTGTTCAGTCATTTTCTGTTATCATTAATCATTTGAAGCCATAGAAATGTATGCAGATTTTTTATATTACATAGGATTACTTGATAAATAGAATTACTAATGTTAGATTATTCAGTTGGCTGGGGCTGTAGAATACACTGACTACATCTCTGCAGAGGAGTACGACACCCCTAACAAGTGCCCTGGATATGACGCAAAACAATCTGATGGTTAGATTCCAGTAATCCTGGAGCTTTGGGGAATGCAGAATACCCCTTCATTGCCATTGCTCCCAGGTCCACTATGGCTCCAGAGTGGTAGCACGTGATAGGCTCATATCTATGGGTCAAATAGAACTAAACTGCATACTTATGCTAAACTGAATTGTTTGAAATGGAATTGTTTTGATATTGAAACTGGACTTACGCTAAACTGAATTGTTTGAAATTGAACTGTTTGATAAACTGAATTGATTGAAAAAGAAAAGTTTTTGACAATTAAACTGTGCAATCATGCTGAACTGAATTGTTCAAAATAGAAATGATTATTTGTATAAAAAGGGATTTGGCATTAAATAACCTACAAAGGTTGATATGCCATTAAACCCAACCAACTAATGTTAGGAATACTTAAAACTATTTAACTAAGTGCAAACAAATGATTAATATCCACAGCTAATGACACCATTGAGGCCTATTTTGTGTTTTACTCAGGAAATTTTTACTTCTTGTTTAAATGCATTATATTGTTAGAGCTCATTTGCTCATACCAATCAGACCATAGTTTATTCTACTCATCAAAACCATATTCATCTCTTAATCCTATTTACCAACCCCTCCACTCGGGCAGGATATGACACAAGGTCAATTTTAAGCGGAGTTTAACAGGTTTTAACAAGTTTTCCTTTTCCTAGACTAGTTGCCTCACCAAGGCTGAAGAACCCAGTCTGTCCTACTATTTGCCCATAGCTGGAGGGAGAATAATTGGATTCATACCTTTCCCAAGGGTATTAGAGCTATGTGAAATGCAATCAGTCTCATCTAGGATTTGAACTCCTATCGCCATGTCCATTTCCTGTGACGATAACCATTATACCACGGGCATATTTATCTCTTAATAACATCAAAACATTGTGTTTACAAAGATGGCCTCAATGGTGTCATGGACTGTAGATAGAATTATTAATGTTAGATAGGAATGCTTGATACCATTTAACTGTGTGTAAACAGAAGAATTCTAATAACTCATTTAGAAATAAAGTTACCTACAAATTATTCACTTACTAATCATTATTCATAAATATATATAAACTGAATTTGGCATGAAATAGCCCACAGAGTTGATATGCCATAAAACACTAACCATGGTAAAATTCTTGTTGGTTAGTAATATTATTTAGAAATTTAGTTATTGTCTTTAGCAATGACAAAATATGAAAAATTAATGGTTAAAACTGATTCCTTAAATGATGATCTTTTTATTTTCTCTTGGATGACTTTTTAACTCCCCTCCAACTCCTTGACTAATTAATTTCTCTGACTTTTTAGCAACATTAGGGAAGTTGTAAAAGACCAAATTTGTATTGGACTCCTTCGGCTCATTGGTCTAATGAGTAGAGTGTTCGCCAATGGTCCGGGAGACCTGGGGTCAATACCAGGTCGCGTCATACCAAAGACTTTAAAAAGGGTACTTGATACCTCCTTGCTTAAAACTCAGCAATATAAGGTATGTATCCCGGGTAAAGTGGAGCAATTAAGGGAAAGGAGTAGCGCCCTCCTCTACTCCTCGGTATAGTAGCTATTGAAAAGGGGGCCTTCTGGTTGCTCTCGACTACGGTCGCCAACTTTACAACTTATTATCTAAGGATAGACCTAAACTTAATTTCACCTTGTGAGTTTGTGTGTATGAAAAGATTCCATGCTGACCCCGTATTACCTTGGTTAGGGTTCACATGAAGGATAAGATTTTTCAAACTATTATTGCATTATGCTAACAGGAGTTTCTAAGCATGAAGATAAGTCACAACATTTCAGAATTAACTTTCTGAATAAATTTTCCAATAATATTACTTGATGATTGTCATATTAACCAATATTACATTAATATAGTTTTTGTTTATCAGAACAACAAAAATAGCACACTGTAGAAAGTCTCTTGTTAGAGCATTTTAATGCTATTGCACTAAATTAGAAAATGAAGCAATTTGTAATTTAAATAATTTCCTGATTACAATAATTTCTCTTAAGAGATGAATATTAAATATTATTTATAGGTAACTTCCTCTAATCTATTTATTTTTTATTATATAAATCTTATAACTCATTGTAATGGTAGCTGAAGGTAACCTTTAAATAAATTTGCTGCTTGATTTAGTGGCATGCCAACACTTGCTGGATTATTTAATACTGAAATCAGTCTTTTTCATTAAATTTATTTTTTAAATCTTTATTTTTACATGTAAAATTTTATCTAAAAATTTATTTTTTAAGATACTGATTTTTATTTTTAAATTAAAAAAAAAATTTTGGCAATTTATAGTTTCAAGTAACTGGTGATAATAATTTAAACAACTATAACTCTCTCGAAATTGCTTTTTTATGCATTCATTTTGTTTGAAAATTTATTTATCTTGTTGACTTCTTTTTTTTCTTTTTTAACCATTTCCTTCCTTATCCCTTTCCTTTCAACAGCTACATTTCATCCTCTTTTTTTTTTTTTTTTTCTTTTTTCACATTTCATTTTCAATTTTTTCTCTCTCTCTCTCCTTTCTTATCTTACATTTTTTCTTTTCTTTCTCAGGCACACCCTCTATCTCTTTTCAAGTAACTATTTATGAGCAATTACATACTTTCAATAACTAGATCTATTTTCTACTGGGAGAGTCCACATGGCATAGTGATTAAAATACTGGACTGAGACATCCTAGTAAACAGGTTCAAAATTCAGTCACTTCACTTTTAGACTAAAACCCTTGGAAAAGGTATGAGTCCTTTTATTCCTCCAGTTGTGGATTAAATAGTACCACAACCATCCTTGTAAAAGGATGGTTTTGATATATTGGCTGGGGCTGCAGAATACACCAAATACTTCTTTGCCCCCCACCCGCCGCCTCCACCAACAGATATCCTGGATATGACACTAAACAATCTGATGGTGAGGTTCCAGTTATGCTGGATCTTTGGGGAATATGGAGTACCCCTTCATTGCAATTGCTCCTAGGTCCACTCTGGCCCAGAGTGGTAGCACCTAAAAGGGTTGTATCTATGGGTCAAATAGAACTAAACTGTATACTAATGCTAAACCGAATTGTTTGAAATAGAACTGTTTTGACATTTAACTGTTTGTAGACAAAAACTATACTTATACTAAACTGACTTGTTTGAAATTTTCATCAAAATGACGTAAGTGTTAAATGAGCTGAAAAGGGTTGATACACAGTGAAACAACCAACCTAATATTTTTCAGGTACCACCACTCCAGGTTTGAGTGGACTTGGAGTGACTCCACTCCACAAAGCTCTAGAATTAGAGCTTTACCACCAGATTTAGTGAATAAACTTTATGATAATGTTTAAAAAAAACAAACTTTGATAATATCAAAAAGAATAAACTTTATATTGATAATAAAGATAAATTTTATTAAGTAATTGAGACATTCCAACTTATGGTGAAGTCAAATAAAAGCACTGATTCATGCCAGATCATTAAAGTTAAATATTAATGAGCCTGCTCATTACTTATATGAGTGACCATTTAAGAATATGAGGTACTGCATGCAGACTGTATGCCAGTCTAAGCAAAAGAGCTTAGTAAATAACAGCAATTGAGATTTTCCATCTGTTTAATTTTTCTCTTGATTTAAATTTTTTGTTTTTATTTTTTTCCATTAAAATGTTTGAAGTATTTTGCTTTTATTTATTTTTCATTTTATTTCCAAAAATTTTAACTAAAAAAAAAAATAAGTGCATATTATACACAGGGGAATAATTTATACAGTGTGAAATATAGTATGTAAGTTTTTACTAATTAAGCCATGTTCATTCGAGTATTTGTTCTCTTAACTATAAAAGCAGTCATTACAATTTGATCTTTTGAAGGCAATCAATTAGAATAAGTATATGTATCTCTGCACTTAAAGCCCCAAAATTCATAGGGAATAATTTTTTTTTTGTGTGTGTGTGTATATATATATATATATATATATATATATATAGCATTTTCTCTTCTAAACATGTTTGATTGAATAAGACCCCCCCACTTCACTTCTGCCGATTTTATTAGTGATCCATTCAACTCTTTGTATGAGTGATTTGACATATGGATAGAATTCAAAAAGGTGCCACAAATGCACATACACTCACACACATATATACACACGTGCATAGTACCCATGAAATATGATAGAATTATATATGGATTAGCTTTTCTGCTGATGAGCTGTGTAGTATCTACATGCTCTTGTGAAAATCCAAATACCTCTCCCTGACCTCTTCTCAGAATCAATGTAGTTCAAGTGTGTTAAACGTATGGCTTGTAAACTGGCTTTAACCATATTTAATCCAGACCACAGTTCTATTTCATTTTTAACAAATTTTATTATCTTAATTTTTTAGATGAAGTTTAATAGTTTTTATAATTTAGAGTATTTGGACTATTGCCTTTATCTTAATTGATATATTCACGTTTCCAAATGCCTATATCCATTATACTACGTATCCTGCTGGACACATAGCATAATGGATAGTGGCGTTTGGTTATTTAACTTCTAAGTGAAATCATCTGGAGGTCAATCCTGACTTCAGGTAAAAATAATAAGGAATACTTAGTATAACTTAACCTTTATTTAATCTACAAGTGTAGATTGTTCTAATTCTGTTAACCATAATCAGATACAAGTGTTTTGGTTCAAAGTTCCTTGCAGGCTCTAGCATTTGACAAGAAACACCTCAAGGATGCATCAGCCGAAACATCATGAAAATAACAAAGATGAAAACAACAGTTCAAATTCTCGATAAAAATGTTATTTTTTAATTTTAAAATATTCCTTTTAAATCTTATTTCAAAACTTTTCAAATACTTTGTTAAAATATATTTTAAATTTCATTTTTAACTTTTAACTATTAAGATACATTTGGCAATTTCTATTTTTTATTCTCACTCTAAAGACCATTACTTATAAAAACTTATATATATAAGTTCTTCTCTCATTCATCTCTGAAAACACGTAATTATTCCTTTTATTATTGTTGATCAAGTTGTTATAATGTACATTAACGACTTTATTTACTCTGGCTTATATTATGAATCATGTTTTAGGAATAATTGTCCATATCAGTCTTGTGAAATTTAGTTTATACTTCAATTTGGCCCGCAAAACTAAATGATTTTGATACTCCTAGTATAGTTAATGTAATATTTGTATGCTTTGTTGAAATTAACAAACATACCTTTCATCTAAGTACATTACAGGACTTAAGTTTTTCCCAAAACATTCCTATATTACACTCCTATATTAGCATCTTGGTAGAAATTTTTCATCTTATAGACTAATTGCACTATCAATGCTAGAGAACCCCCATCAACCTTGCTATTTACCATTTCCCCAGAAGCATTTGTACAAAGTAAAATGCAAACAACCACATCTGGAATTCCTCTATGATAACCATCATACTACTTTCACCACTCCCTTAGCCCTGTCGGCTAGGGTTGTAGAATATGCTGACTGCACCTCCGCAGAGGGGTAAGACAACCCCTTCTACAAGTCTTCTGGATATGACATTAAACAATCTGATGGTGAGGTTCCAGCTATGCTGGAGCTTTGGGGAATGCAGAGTACTCCTTTATTGCCATTGCTCCCAGGTCCACTCAGGCCCGGAGTGGTAGCATCTGATTGGGTCCTGTCTATGGGTCAAATAGAACTAAACTGTGGTTTTGAGTGTTTACTGTTTTTGTATTTAAACTGTGTATTTATGCTTTACTGAATTGTTTAAAATAGAACTGTTTTGACATTTAAACTATGTACTTAAGCTAAACTGAACTGCTTGAAATTGAACTGTTTTGACATCTAAATTGTGAACTTATGCTAAACTGAATTATCTGAAATAAAACTGTTTTACATTTAATTCTGTATATTGCCCAGTCAACTGGGGCTATAGAATACACTGACTGCATATCTGCAGAGGAGTAAGGCCCCTTCAACGAGTGTCCTGGATATGACACAAAAAAATCTGATGGTGAGGTTCCAGCAATGCTGAAGCTTTGGGGAATGTGGAGTACCCCTTTATTGCCATCACTCCTAGGTCCGCTCTGGCCCGAAGTGGTAGCACCTGATAGGGTCGTATCTATGAGTTAAATAGAACTAAACTGCATACTTATGCTAAACAGAATTGTTTAAAATAGAACTGTTTGACTAAACTAAATAGCTTGAAACAAATGTTTTTGACAATTAAACTGTGTACTCATGTTAAACTGAATTGTTTAAAATGTATAATTTGTATAAAAATGGATTTGGCATTAAATAACCTACTAAGGTTGATATGCCATTGGTGTAATGGTTAGCAAGCTCGACTAGCAAACCTACACAAGTGAGTTTGAGTCTCATTGGGTGCCCCTTTCGTTAGGCCTTGTGCCACATCTAAGCAAAAAGCTTAGTAAATTTCCATAAAGACCTAAAAAACCAACCAACCAACCATTCACCACTGCCTATACTTTATATAAGTGGATAGACGTTATTTACAGTTGCTATTACTCTCAGGTCCACTCTGACCCAGAGTGTTAGTCCCATCTATGGGTCAAATAGATCTGTTGAAAAGTTAGTTTGGTTGTGTTTAATGGCATATCAACCTTTGTGAACTATTTAATGTATGCATGTTTGTGATTTGTAAGAGAATAGTTTATAGGTAATGTTATTTTCAAATGAGCCAGAGCTCATTTGTTTGTCCACAGTTAAATGGTTTCTGGTATAGTAGATAACTGAATAGTTCTACTTGACCCATAGATGGGACCCTAACTGATACTACCACTCCAAGTCAGAGTGGACCTGGAAGTAATGTCAATGAAAGGGTGCACCACATTCCCTAAAGCTCTAGAACTGGAGCCTCACAGTCAGAGGCAGTTTAGTGTCATACCTAATACACCCGTCGAGGGGTGAGTCTTACTCCTCTGTAGAGGTGCAGTCAGCATTTTCTACAGCCCTGGCTGACAGTGAGTTGGAAAATTATTGAAATTTGATCGGAATATTTGAAACCTTATACCTATTATTTGTATCAGATAGGAGAACATGAAACCATAATGATGAACAAAAATTTTAGATGGAAATACCTAAAGTAATAATTGTTTATAAATGACTATTATTTACTTGAAACCATATCATTTCTTGCAAAGTAATAAAGAATAATCTAACAAAAGATGACATTCCATAGTACTAGCCAACCAACATACCAAGCAACTCTGTTTTATTATGTCTGGCACTTAGCCTTACTGTACCTGTTCTTTCTAAGTAGTCACCAAGCTTTTTCCTGCTTAACTTTAATGATCTGACTTGTGAGAGAACAGAAGGATATAGATTCCAAGTGCGAAATGAATATAAACTACTTCAGCCAAAATATAAATTCACATTCTGTTTTCTATTAGATGAGCTCAGATTTCCATCTTGACAAACTTGAATATACACCTTTATTATTAGTGGCAGCAATAGGTCTAACTGCTATTCTCCTCTGAAATTGTTAAATTTATGTCTCTCACAAAAGTTTAAGAACTGGATTTTCCATTAAAAAATGTATTGATAATAATGTCCTAATTTTGTGCCTAGAAGATAATGTTATTTGATGCCTGCACCACAGACAATCAATTGTTGAATCTCTGTGGCATGTAATCTATAAACATGGCCAAATGCTTATGTGACTACAAAGAAAGAAGCTAGTTGTCCAAAATAAAGAATAATTCTAAAGTTAAAAAAAAAAAATTATCAAATAATTATATATACACTCACACATACATACACTCTACAGTAAAAACATGTGCCCTCTAGACACTCCCAGCTTTTATTGCTAAATTTTCCTAATTTAACTATTTAATGAAATTATGCAGTAGAGAACAAAATTAAAGTTATTTCTTTTTTTAAAAAGTTATATTGTGTGTGTGTGTGTGTGTGTGTGTGTGTGTGTGTGTGTGTGTGTGTGAGAGAGAGAGAGAGAATATCTAAAAAAATACTGATATTGGTCAAAGCAAAAAAAAAAATAACATTTTAACATTATTTGATATTAAATTATTCCATTTAACTTATTTGAAACAAGTGATATAATGGCTGAATAGAAGATTTTGAATTCTCTCTTCTTATCACTCTTGACTTTCATTGCTCAATTTTCCTTATTTAACTAAATTAGGCAGGAGAGGATAAGATTATTTATTTTTTGTTAATGAACTTCTTTTAAGATTTATTAACAAATTATTTGTTAAACTAAAACTAATAAGAAATTGACACAAAGTAAATATTCATTAAAATCAAAATTTTAGGTCGATATGCTAGTTAACCTTCACATTCACGCCGTAAACCACTATTTGGTTGTGTGTGTGTATATATATATATATATATATATATATATAGTCATCCACAGACAGATCTTTCGTTCTATCAGAACTCATCAGTGTGGCTTGACATATTCGCTCCCCGTGGCTGGGATCGAAACCCGGTTGACTCAAACGCCAATCCAAGCTTCTAAACCTTCAGCCACGTGTGTGTGTTATTGGTATGTAGATAAAGCCTGCAGTTTTAATTATATAAAACAATTTTCTTTTAATAATTGGGATTTAAATAAAATCATGGAGAATGTTATGTAAGTAACAAAGAATTGTAATGTAATTTTAGAAACGTTACACATTTACATTATGTGTGTGAATATATATATATATATATATATATATATATATATATATTTGTTTTTTCTACAGTGCTCAATATTTAGGATAGTCACTATTAAGTTGAACATTAATCATAGATAATTGCTTTTAAAAACTTTTTAAAAAAGAACCCAGCCTGCTTTACTATTGACCCAGTGCTGGAGAGAGAATAATAGGACTCTTACCTTTTTCAATAGTATCAGTGCAATGTGAAATGCCAACAACTTCGTCCAGTATTTGAACTCTGGTTGCCTGGTCTATTTCCTATGACGATAGCCATCATCTATCAAAAATAAGAAAATGCAACAACTAAAGAGTTAACTTTTATCACACCACTTAAAGGCATGCGTTTTTAGTAGAGTAAATGTTGTTATTCAATTGTTAGTTTTTTCTTCTTCTTCTCACGACTGTCCGACATTCTAATGTTTTCTTGAAAGCATCTGTAACTAATTCCTACTTGAATAATGCTTCTTCTGCGTTACTTGACAATAAGGATCCTTGAAATCTTCTACCGGAGATTTAAGAATGAGAATCATATTTAAGTCTCTTGGAGACGGCATCTTCTTCGTGTTTCTTCTCTCTCTCTCTCTCTCTCTGTTGTCTCTAATAAATTTCTAACCTGTTAATTCATCTCCTCAGATCAGACATGTTGTCTAAAAAATAATGTGTTATTTGTTACTGGTACATCAAACAACCAATTGTGGAATCCCTGTGGCGCCATATCTGTAAACTTGGCTTGATGCTTCTGCAACTTCAAAGAAAAAAGCAAGTTGTCCAAAATAAAGAATAATGTATATATGTCTTAGAAAAAAAATCAAATAAACATACTGTGTGAGTGTGTGTTTTTACATATCAGATAGTTCGATAAGTCTATAACTTAAGATATAGTTGATTATTGAAATTTATTTTGATTTATTTAGCATTATTTTTATTTGATGTGATTATTGATGAAATAAGTGTAAAAGTGTAAAAGAAGTAATTTATCTTGAGAAATGTTATATAGATTTGGTGGATTAAAAAAAAATTAATATACTGTTTGTGTATATTGTTGCATATTTGTATGTAGGTGTATATGTGTTTATATATTTCTATAAAGTTTTATATATGTAAATATTTGGTTGTATGTATGTGTATGCAACATATGACTGTATATAAATGTTCGTATATATGCATGTGTTGATATGTAAGAATGTGTGTGCATCTATATATATATATA